>SJXQ01003137.1:49388-109204 GCA_006408695.1 Aepyceros melampus | reverse complement strand
CCCACTCCAGTACTCTTGCCTGGAAAATCCCATGGACGGAGGAGCCTGGTAGGCTGCAGTCCGTGGGGTTGCTAAGAGTCGGACACGACTGAGCGACTTCACTTTCACTTTTCACTTTCATGCATTGGAGAAGGAAATGGCAACCCACTCCAGTGTTCTTGCCTGGAGAATCCCAGGGGTGGGGGAGCCTGGTGGGCTGCCGTCTCTGGGGTTGCACAGAGTCAGACACGACTGAAGTGACTTAGCAGCAGCAGACTGGAAGAAGTGTTTTTATTTTTTAATTACTTTCTTTAAATGGAGGATATTTGCTGCACAATATCGTTTTAGTTTCTGCTGTACAATGCAGAGAATCAGCTCTATGTACACATACATATACATTTTGAGCCTCCCTCCCCCCTCCCCGCATCCCACCCCTCTAGCTCGACAGAGAGCACCTAGGGAGCTCCCTGTGCTACGCAGCGCCTGCCCAGCAGCTGTCCATTTCGCACCTGGTAGTGTATCTATGTCAGTGCTACTCTCTCAGTTTGTCCCAGCCTCTCCGTGGAAGAAGTGTTTTTTATTTTAGAACCAAGTGTTTACAATTTGTAAAGACCTCAAAAAGGTACATTTTGTATTTTGAATACTACGCTTCTCTTCTCACTAGGTTCAGAATCATGTTAAATCTGCCCCCTGTGGAGACCCTCGAAAGACATTTAAGAAGCTCTGGGTTCTGGTGGTTGGTCTTTTACTTAAGCTTAGGCTTAAGACAGGAGAGAGACGGGGTTGAAGGCATTGAACCTGCACTGTTGCCGGAAGGAGGCACTTCCTCCTGCTGCGTCAGCTACATCCAGACGGAAGCCCTTCTTTTTGGGGAAAAAAAAAAATATATATATATATATATATATATATATATTTCTTGTATTGTTATCATTATTTTTGGCTGTGCTGGGTCTTTGTTGCTGTGAGCTGGCTTTCTCTAGTTGCAGCGAGCGTTGGCTACTCTTCCTTGCAGCGCGCAGGCTTCTCACTATGAAGGCTTCTCTTGTTTCAGAGCGCAGGCTGTAGGTGCGTGGGCTTCAGTAGGAACAGCATCCAGGCTCGGTAGTTGGCGGCTCACGGGCTCTAGAGAGCGGGCTCTGCAGTCGTGGCACGCAGGCTTAGCTGATACTGGGTATGTGGTATCTTCCAGGACCCGGGTTTGAACCCGTGTCGCCTGTATTGGCAAGTTGATTCTAATCTACTAGGCCACCAGGGAAGTCCCAAGACTCCTTTTTATTTGTAACTTTCCTGTCCCTTTTCCTCTGCCCCACAGCCCTCTGGGCCCTGAGAGCGGCTCACCTGATATCTCTACCTGCGGGCTGTATTCTGTCTACCCACAGAGTTGCAGACCTCAATCATATATATGAGGGTTAGAAATATATTCCCAGGTCTGACGACTCTTAGAGCCCCATTCCTGGCATCCAGCCGCTTCCTGAACTCCCAGCACCTGCTGGATTCACTGGCATTTTGAATGTGCTGTGCCTGGGAGAGTCATTTCCTTCATGAACCAGCTCTGGTGTCCTATTTAATACAATCCATTTCCCACATGTGCAGGTTAGAGGACTGGTCCACAGGTCCTTCATATCTGAGTCCTGAGAGATACCCAACAAAAAAAGATGGGAGAAAGTCTGGCTATTTATCACCCCTTTGGAGATTCACAGTACTTACAACTGTAGCACAAGCTCAGAGAAGATTTGCAGAAGAAAATGCTTTTAACTCATTTTAACTCGATTCCCCTGCTTATTTGAATGGGGAATCCCTTTTCTAAGGGGTTTCCGGTAGAAACTTTGAGAAATACAGCCTAGGAGTCAGAATCTTTATGCTCCCATGGCTTGAAAGTTTGAATGGTCCAGACTGCCTTCTTTTTCTATTTTTTACTTTTTGGCTGAGCCCCACAGTGGCATGTGGGATCCTAGTTCCCTGACCAGGGATCGAACCTGTGCCCCTTGCATTGGAAGCATGGTGTCCTAACCACTGGACTACCAGGGAAGTCCTGTTGCCTTCTTGCTTTGTGTGCCCAGGGAACCTCATTTCTCCCCTTTATGTTAGTGCCCTGTTTATCCTGGACTATGCTCTTCCCTTTTCCTGGGCCACCCCTACACTGCTGATATTTCTCGTATTTCTGACCATCATAGATGTCACTTGCTGCTAAAGTTGAGCTCAGAATCCTTTTTATGCACCCATCACATTCTGGGTTTTTATTCTATCACCCTGAGCTGCAGTACTCAATTTAAGTATCTGCCTCCCCACCAGACTGTCATTTCTTTGAGGGCAAATGTCTTTTTTTTTTTTTTTTAATATTTATTTACTTATTTATTTTTGGCTGCACCGGACTTTTGTTGCTCCGTGCAATTTTCCTCTAACTTTGGCGAGCAGGGGGCTTCTCTTGTTGCTGAGCATGAGCTCTAAGCTCAAGGGCTCAGTAATTGTAACGCACGGACTTAGTTGCTCTAAGGCATGTGGGATCTTACTTTCCAGACCAGAAAGTATCTGCCTCCCCACCAGACTGTCATTTCTTTGAGGGCAAATGTCTTTTTTTTTTTTTTTTAATATTTATTTACTTATTTATTTTTGGCTGCACCGGACTTTTGTTGCTCCGTGCAATTTTCCTCTAACTTTGGCGAGCAGGGGGCTTCTCTTGTTGCTGAGCATGAGCTCTAAGCTCAAGGGCTCAGTAATTGTAACGCACGGACTTAGTTGCTCTAAGGCATGTGGGATCTTACTTTCCAGACCAGGGATAGAACCTATGTTCCCTCCATTGTCAGTTTGGAGTCTTAACCACTGGACCACCGGGGAAGTCCTTATCAGTGTCTTTTACATGTTGATTTTTTCAATGGTTTAAAGAATCTTCCACAGATTTGTTTTTAATAAGTTTTTTTTTTTTTTTTTACAAANATAGAACCTATGTTCCCTCCATTGTCAGTTTGGAGTCTTAACCACTGGACCACCGGGGAAGTCCTTATCAGTGTCTTTTACATGTTGATTTTTTCAATGGTTTAAAGAATCTTCCACAGATTTGTTTTTAATAAGTTTTTTTTTTTTTTTTTACAAACTTTTAACTATAGAACACAAATAAATCAGACTTCAGGTAAGAGTGGTTACCTATACTTATTATCGCTATACAACATTTTAAGATTTCTAATCATCCACCTGGAAGCAGGAAATCGAAGAAGGAATGAAATGTAGCAGAAAGAGCAGTAGGTCAAGAATCTTTGGTCTCATTTTGATTCCTCGCTCTGCTATTCATTAACTATGTGACCTTGAATAATTCGCTTCACTCACAGTGCTCATCTGTAAAAGAGACATCTGAAGTTGAAACTCGCTAAATTCTTTTTCAGTGTTAGACTGTTATGATCAGCTGCAACAGCAGGAATAGATAGAGCTGTCTCTGACTTAAAGGAAACCCCATCTGTGAAATTTTGGCTTTATCAAAGAAGTTAAGTTTTTAAGTAGGTTTTTTTGCCCTACACTCTTTACAGTGTTACTGTGTATTCTCAGCATCACTAACTGCAACAACACATTCTCAGCCCTCACCTTACTTGACTTGTCCACAGTGTTTACTTCGCCCTCCTCATTGACTCCTTTGTCATCCCATCTCTTTGTCTCCCCATCTCTTTGTCTCTTTCTACTGATGGCCCTCCATCTCCATGTCCTTCCCTCTTTTTTTCCTAACTTCTAAACAGTGGTGAACTCAGGGCCCAAACCCAGTTCCCTCTTCTGTGTACATTCATTCTTATGATTCTCTTGTTGTTTAGTTGCCAAATCATGTCTGATTCTTTTGCGACCCCCTTGCCCACCAGGCTCCTCTCTCCATGGGATTCTCCAGGCAAGAATACTGGAGTGGGTTGCCATTTCCTCCTCCAGGGGCTCTTCCTACCCGGTGATCGCACTCGAGTCTCGTGCCTTGTCAGGTGGTGATCTTTACCACCGGAAGCACCATAGAAGCCCTATGACCTTGTATTAGTTGTATATTGCTTCGTAACAGATTATCCTGAAATTAGCAGCTTAGAACAATACACATTTATTATCTTAGAGTTTCTGCAATATGTGTCAGGAATATGGGCACAGCGTAGGTGGGTCCTCTAATTTATAATTCCTCAAGAGGCTGCAGTCAAGGTGTCAGCAGAGACTGGGGTCTTATCTGAAGACTTGACTGAGAAAGGGTGTATATCCATGCTCACAGGGCTGTTGGCACAATTCAGTTCCTTTGGACTGTTAGGACCACTGCCTCTGTTTCTAGCTGGTTGTTGGCTGGAGGTTGCTCCCAGTGTCTTGCCACATGAGCCTCACTAACATGGGCGATAATTTTATCATCCTTTAAAAAGATAATATTTATTTATTAATGACTGCATTGGGTTTTCATTGCTGCTCAGGCTTTCTCTAGTTGTAGTAAGTGGGGGCTATTCTCTGGTTGCAGCACATGATTTTCTTATTGCAGTCAGTTCAGTCAGTCAGTTCAGTCGCTTAGTCATGTCCGACACTTTGTGACCCCATGAAGCACGCCAGGCCTCCCTGTCCATCACCAACTCCCGGAGTTCACTCAGACTCATGTCCATTGAGTCCATGATGCCATCCAGCCATCTCATCCTCTGTCGTCCCCTTCTCCTCTTGCCCCCAATCCCTCCCAGCATCAGAGTCTTTTCCAATGAGTTGACTCTTCGCATGAAGTGGCCAAAGTACCAGAGCTTCAGCTTTAGCATCATTCCTTCCAAAGAAATCCCAGGGCTGATCTCCTTTAGAATGGACTGGTTGGATCTCCTTGTGGTCCAAGGGACTCTCAAGAGTCTTCTCCAACACCACAGTTCAAAAGCATCAATTCTTTGGTGTTCAGCTTTCTTCACAGTCCAACTCTCACATCCATACATTACCACTGGAAAAACCATAATCTTGACTAGATGGATCTTAGTCGGCAAAGTAATGTCTCTGCTTTTCAATATGCTATCTAGATTGGTCACAACTTTCCTCCCAAGGAGTAAGCGTCTTTTAATTTCATGGCTGCAGTCACCATCTGCAGTGATTTGGGAGCCCAAAAAATAAAGTCTGACACTGTTTCCACTGTTTCCCCATCTATTTCCCATGAAGTGATGGGGCCAGATGCCATGATCTTCGTTTTCTGAATGTTGAGCGTTAAGCTAACTTTTTCACTCTCCTCTTTTACTTTCATCAAGAAGGTTTTTAGTTCCTCTTCACTCTGCCACAAGGGTGGTGTCATCTGCATATCTGAGGTTATTGATACTTCTTCCGGCAATCTTGATTCCAGCTTGTGCTTCTTCCATGACCACAGGAAAAACCATAGCCTTGACTAGATGGACCTTAGTCGGCAAAGTAATGTCTCTGCTTTTGAATATGCTATCTAGGTTGGTCATAACTTTTCTTCCAAGGAGTAAGCGTCGTTTAATTTCATGGCTGCAGTCACCATCTGCAGTGATTTGGGAGCCCAAAAAGTAAATCTGACACTGTTTCCACTGTTTCTCCATCTATTTCCCATGAAGTGATGGGACTAGATGCCATGATCTTCATTTTCTGAATGTTGAGCTTTAAGCCAACTTTTTCACTCTCCTCTTTTGCTTTCATCAAGAGGCTTTTTAGTTCCTCTTCACTTTCTGCCATAAGAGTGGTGTCATCTGCATATCTGAGGTTATTGATATTTCTCCCAGCAGTCTTGATTCCAGCTTGTGTTTCTTCCAGTCTAGTGTTTCTCATGATGTACTCTGCATAGAAGTTAAATAAGCAGAGTGACAATATACAGCCTACACGTACTCCTTTTCCTATTTGGAACCAGTCTGTTGTTCTATGTCCAGTTCTAACTGTTGCTTCTTGGCCTGCATACAGATTTCTCAAGAGGCAGGTCAGGTGGTCTGGTATTCCCATCTCTTTCAGAATTTTCCACATGAACTATATAGTCCATGGAATTTTCCAGTCCAGAATATTGGAGTGGGTAGCCTTTCCCTTTTCCAGGGGATCTTTCCAATCTAGGGATTGAATCCAGGTCGCCTGCATTGCAGGCAGATTCTTTACCAGCTGAGCTACAAGGGAAGGCCAAGAATACTGGAATGCGTAGCCTATCCCTTCTCCAGTGGATCTTCCTGACCCAGGAATTGAACTGGGGTCTCCTGCATTGCAAGCGGATTCTTTACCAACTGAGCTATCAGGGAAGCCCAATTTGCTTATACCTTTTGTTAATTGAGGATGTTGGAAATTCCCAAATTACATTCAGAGAGCTTAAATGCTGTTTCATGCTGGATTGCTATCAGATCCAATTTTTATCCCAAATTATTTCCCTAAATAGAAGAGTAAAAGGAAGGCTGTAGGGTCAGAAAATTAGAGCTTATTGTGTATGAACAACATTAAAACTGTGCATGATTTAGCTTCATATTTATGTGCAGTCTCATCATTAAAAGCATTGTTATTTCCTTCCTTTTCCACCCTTCTGTGGCATAGACCATCAATTACCTGATGAAACTATAGAAGATATGGGAGTTTTTGCATACTGAGTCATTCAAAGGTCCAAAGACTTAAAAACTTGCCAAATAAAATGTGTATTTTCCCATGTCTCTAAGATGACTCAATGACTCTTTGAATGTAATAAGAAAAAATAAAAAATATATAAGCTAATTAACAGAAACCACAAAAATTCCTTTATAAGTGTAGACCACCAAAATGAAAGAAGCGCAAATAGATCTTTTCAGAATCACCCATTTGGAATCTGACCTTCCAGTGTTACTGGTTTGACACTAGCATCATTTCACAGAAGACTCAGGCATCATCTTAAAAAAAATATTGACAAGTGTGCTACAAAAAAGGATTTTTAAGTTTCATTTGCAAGCATGAGACACTTTTAGAAGGAAGAAACATGACCAAAACTTGTGAGGAGCACTTGGTATTTTGATTACTTTTGTGTAATGGAAGGGTTCTCAAAACAACTTGAAGTGTTGCTCTACCTGTGGCCTCTTTTGGAGGCAAGCCATGAATGGGATGTCGGTTCAAAATTATTCACAACCTAGTGACGGACGGGGAAGCCTGCGTGCTGCAGTCCATGGGGCTGTAAAGAGCTGGACCCAACTGAGTGACTGAACAACAGCAGCGACCTAAAAGTTAAGAGTTTTGCTTAATTAGGTGGGAGTATTTAGGACTTCAAGTGTGGGAAGCAGGGTCTCAAGTACCCGAGAGAACTGCTATGAGGAAAGGAGTTGGGGCAGGATATATAGGAGTTTTGCAACAAAGGGCAGGTAGTTTGAACATTGAAAGGTTATTGTTAAACAAAATAAAATATCTCAAGCTAAGGAATTTAACGCTTTTCTATACCCGGGAAGATGCAAGAGTCTGGGGTCACTGAAATCATTCCTTTGATTCACACTTCAGCTTCTGGGGCCGGTATCCTGTGTTTTAAATATTCTAAGTTTCCTCTGATCACGGCTCAGTTCAGTTCAGTTCAGTCGCTCAGTCGTGTCCGACTCTTTGCAACCCCATGAATCGCAGCACGCCAGGCCTCCCTGTCCATCACCAACTCCCTGAGTTCACTCAGACTCACGTCCATTGAGTCCATGATGCCATCCAGCCATCTCATCCTCAGTCGTCCCCTTCTCCTCCTGCCCCCAATCCCTCCCAGCATGAGAGTCTTTTCCAATGAGTCAACTCTTCTCATGAGGTGGCCAAAGTACTGGAGCCTCAGTTTTAGCATCATTCCTTCCAAAGAAATCCCAGGGCCGATCTTCAGAATGGACTGGTTGGATCTCCTTGCAGTCCAAGGGACTCTCAAGAGTCTTCTCCAACACCACAGTTCAAAAGCATCAATTCTTCAGCGCTCAGCCTTCTTCACAGTCCAACTCTCACATCCATACATGACCACTGGAAAAACCATAGCCTTGACTAGATGGACCTTAGTCGGCAAAGTAATGTCTCTGCTTTTGAATACACTATCTAGGTTGGTCATAACTTTTCTTCCAAGGAGCAAGCGTCTTTTAATTTCATGGCTGCAATCACCATCTGCAGTGATTTTGGAGCCCCCCAAAATAAAGTCTGACACTGTTTCTACTGTTTCCCCATCTATTTCCCATGAAGTGATGGGACCAGATGCCATGATCNCATAACTTTTCTCCCAAGAAGTAAGCGTCTTTTAATTTCACGGCTGTAGTCACCATCTACAGTGATTTTGGAACCCCCAAAATAAAGTCTGACAGTGTTTCCACTGTTTCCCCATCTATTTCCCATGAAGTGATGGGACCAGATGCCATGATCTTCGTTTTCTGAATGTTGAGCTTTAAGCCAACTTTTTCACTCTCCTCTTTCACTTTCACCAAAAGGCTTTTTAGCTCCTCCTCACTTTCTGCCATAAGGGTGGTGTCATCTGCATATCTGAGGTTATTGATATTTCTCCCAGCAATCTTGATTCCTGCTTGTATTTCTTCCAGTCCAGCGTTTCTCATGATGTACACTGTATAGAAGTTAAATAAGCAGGGTAACAATATACAGCCTTGACGTACTCCTTTTCCTATTTGGAACCAGTCTGTTGTCCCATGTCCAGTTCTAACTGTTGCTTCCTGACCTGCATACAGATTTCTCAAGAGGCAGGTCAGGTGGTGTGGTATTCTCACCTCTTTCTTAATTAATCCTAAACCCTAAACTCAGCAAACTTCTTTTGACATAAACATTCCCCTCACAAACAGGTCTCAGATAATAATCCTTTCTGTGGCCTCAAGCTGTGGCCTACGCTCATCCTGGGACATTCTTTGGAAAGATCCTTGAACAAATGCCTATGATTATTTTATAGATTATTTTCTGGCCAGAACTGTAGAAGGCTTTGTGCTTTCTCATGCTTTTCTCAAGCACCTTAATATTCTTTCCAGCCAACTCAACCAAAGAAAGGAAAGAACAAGTCAGAATCACAAGGCCTAACTCCTTCATCCTGGGACCATGCCTGCAAGATGAGGAGAGGGGGTTGGGGCCGTGCCTCCATTTTGTCAGTAATGCCTAATGCGGCTCCCAACAGTACATGAGGGTGGTGGAAAATAACTTGGTTCCCCCTTTGATTAGCCGGATCAAAGAAGGAAAACGGTATTCCCCAAATCCTTACTGTTTCTGATCTTTATCTACCTGACACCTTTTCCCCCTTTTTGGCAAATGTTTGCATGATGTTCCCATTCTTTATTGTGTTTAAGTACATAGTTGTTTAAGTATAAGTAATGTTGAGTATGTAAGTTGCTTGGGTACAAGCAATGAACACAATACATCAGGTCACATCTGGTGCATGCTTCATCAAAATGGTGAGCAAATGGTGCAGTAACATTAAGTTATTAACCATACCATTACACTCTTCCAAAGAGTTTTGCTATAAAGGTGAACAGAAAACAGGGAGCAATAGCTGAAAGAGGACATTGTACAGAAGGCGATGATCAAGACCATCCCCAAGAAAAAGAAATGCAAAAAGGCAAAATGGTTGTCTGAGGAGGCCTTAAAAATAGAAGGGAAAGGAAGAGAAGCAAAAGGCAAAGAAGAAAAGGAAAGATACACCCAACTGAATGCAAATTCTAAAGAATAGCGAGCAGAGATAGGAAAGCCTTCCTAAGTGAACAATGCAAAGAAATAGAGGAAAACAATAGAATGGGAAAGACTAGAGATCCCTTCAAGAAAATCAGAGATGCCAAGGGAACATTTCATGCAAAGATGGATACAATAAAGCACAGAAATGGTATGGACATAATACAAGCAGAAGATATTAAGAAGTGGCAAAAATACACAGAAAAATTATACAAAAATATCTTAATGACACAATAACCATGATGGTGTGATCACTCACCAAGAGCCAGACAGCCTGGATTCAGAAGTCAAGTGGGCCTTAGGAAGCATCACTATGAACAAAACTGGTGGAGGTGACATAATTCCAGCTAAGCTATTTCAAATCCTGAAAGATGATGCTGTAAAAGTGCTACACTCAAAATGCCAGCAAATTTGGAAAACTCAGTAATGGCCACAGGACTAGAAAATGTCAGTTTTCATTCTAGTCACAAACAAGGTCAATGCCAAAGAATATTTACACTATGACAAAATTGCACTCATTTCACATGCTAGCAAGATAATGCTCAAAATCCTTCAAGTTATGTTTCAACAGTATGTAAACTGAGAAATTCCAAATGTACAAGCTATATTTAGAAGAGGGAGAAGAACCAGAGATCAAATTGCCAAGATCTTTTGGATTATAGAAAAAGTAGAGAATTCCAGGAAAACATCTACTTCTGCTGCATTGACTATGTTAAAGCCTTTGATTGTGTGGATCACAACAAACAATGGAAAATTCTTCCAGATATGGAAATACCAGACACCTGACCTGTCTCTTTATGCAGGTCAAGAAGCAATAGTTAGAACTGGACATGGAACAATGGATGGTTAAAAATTTGGAAAGGAGTGTGTCAAGCTGCATATTGTCACCCTGTTTATTTAACTTATATGCAGAGTACATCTTGTGAAATGCTGGGCTGGATGAAGCTCAAGCTCGAATTGAGATTATGACCTAAATCAAATCCCTTATGATTATACAGTGGAAGTGAGAAATAGATTTAAAGGCCTAGATCTGATAGATAGAGTGCCTGATAAACTATGGAATGAGGTTCATGACATTGTACAGGAGACAGGGATCAAGACCATCCCCATGGCAAAGAAATGCAAAAAAGCAAAATGGCTGTCTGGGGAGGACTTACAAATAGCTGTGAAAGGAAGCGAAGCGAAAAGCAAAGGAGAAAAGGAAAGATATAAGCATCTGAATGCAGAATTCTAAAGAATAGCAAGAAGAGATAAGAAAGCCTTCTTCAGCAATCAATGCAAAGAAATAGAGGAAAAGAACAGAAGGGGAAAGACTAGAGATCTCTTCAAGAAAATGAGAGATACCAAGGGAACATTTCATGCAAAGATGGGCTCGATAAAGGACAGAAATGGTCTGGACCTAACAGAAGCAGAAGATATTAAGAAGAGGTGGCAAAAATACACAGAAGAACTGTACAGAAAAGATCTTTACAACCCAGATAATCACGATGGTGTAATCACTCATCTAGAGCCAGACATCTTGGAATGTGAAGTCAAGTGGGCCTTAGAAAGCATCACTATGAACAAAGCTAGTGGAGGTGATGGAATTCCAGTTGAGCTGTTTCAAATCCTGAAAGATGATGCTGTGAAAGTGCTGCACTCAATTTGCCAGCAAATTTGGAAAACTCAGCAGTGGCCACAGGACTGGAAAAGGTCAGTTTTCATTCCAATTCCAAAGAAAGGCAATGCCAAAGAATGCTCAAACTACCGCACAATTGCACTCATCTCACATGCTAGTAAAGTAATGCTCAAAATTCTCCAAGCCAGACTTCAGCAATACGTGAACCGTGAACTCCGTGATGTTCAAGCTGGTTTTAGAAAAGGCAGAGGGACCAGAGATCAAATTGCCAACATCCGCTGGATCATGGAAAAAGCAAGAGAGTTCCAGAAAAACATCTGTTTCTGCTTTACTGACTATGCCAAAGCCTTTTGACTGTGTAGATCACAATCAACTGTGGAAAATTCTGAAGGAGATGGGAATATCAGATCACCTGACCTGCCTCTTGAGAAATCTGTATGCAGGTCAGGAAGCAACAGTTAGAAGTGGACAAGGAACAACAGACTGGTTTCAAATAGGAAAAGGAGTACATCAAGGCGGCTGTATATTGTTACTCTGCTTATTTAACGTATATGCAGAGTACATCATGAGAAATGCTGGACTGGAAGAAACACAAGCTGGAATCAAGATTGCCGGGAGAAATATGAATACTCTCAGATATACAAACGACACCACCCTTATGGCAGAAAGTGAGGAGGAGCTAAAAAGCCTCTTGTTGAAAGTGAAAGAGGAGAGTGAAAATGTTGGCTTAAAGCTCAACATTCAGAAAATGAAGATCATGGCATCTGGCCCCATCACTTCATGGAAAATAGATGGGGAAACAGTAGAAACAGTATCAGACTTTATTTTTTGGGGCTCCAAAATCACTGCAGATGGTGACTGCAGCCATGAAATTAAAAGATGCTTACTCCTTGGAAGAAAAGTTATGACCAACCTAGATAGCATATTCAAAAGCAGATACATTACTTTGCCAACAAAGGTCCGTCTAGTCAAGGCTATGGTTTTTCCAGTGGTCATGTATGGATGTGAGAGTTGGACTGTGAAAAAGGCTGAGCCCCGAAGAATTGGTGCTCTCGAACTGTGGGGTTGGAGAAGACTCTCGAGAGTCCCTTGGACTGCAAGGAGATCCAACCAGTCCATTCTGAAGGAGATCAGCCCTGGGATTTCTTTGGAAGGAATGATGCTAAAGCTGAAGCTCCAGTACTTTGGCCACCTCATGTGAAGAGTTGACTCATTGGAAAAGACTCTGATGCTGGCAGGGATTGGGGGCAGGAGAAGGGGACGACAGAGGATGAGATGGCTGGATGGCATTACAGACTCGATGGACGTGAGTCTGAGTGAACTCCGGGAGCTGGTGATGGACAGGGAGGCCTGGCGTGCTGAGATTCATGGGGTTGCAAAGAGTTGGACACAACTGAGTGACTGAACTGAACTGAGGCAGAAATATCAATAACCTCAGATATGCAGATAATACCATCTTTATGGCAGAAGGTGAAGAGGAAATAAACAGCTGCTTCATGAAGGTGAAAGAGGAGTGTGAAAAAGCTTACTTAAAACTCAACATTCAAAAAATTAAGCTCATGGCAGCTTAGTTTTCTTGGGCTCCAAGATCACTGCAGATGGTAACTGCCGCCATGAAATTGAGAAATGCTTGCTCCTTGGAAGAAAAGGTATGACAAACCTAGACAGATATTAAAAAGCAGAGACATTACTTTGTCAACAAAGATCCATATAGTCAAAGCTATGATTTTTCCATAGTCATGTACGTATGTGAGAGTTGGACCATAAAGATGGCTGAGCACAAAAGAATTGATGTTTTTGAACTGTGGCATTGGAGAAGACTCTTGAGAGTTCTTTCGACAGCAAGGAGATCAAACTAGTTGATCTGAGAGACTCATTTCCTAAGCAGGTTGATAAGAAGTCTAGGGGTCCCCAAGGAGAGAGGGGTCTGGAATTCTCAAGGAGGAAAAAAGGACAAACATTTTTTCCTTCTCTACATTCCTTAGGATTCAGTTCAGTCACGCAGTCGTGTCCGACTCTTTGCGACTCCATGAATCGCAGTACGCCAGGCCTCCCTGTCCATCACCAACTCCCGGAGTTCACTCAGACTCACGTCCATTGAGTCTGTGATGCCATCCAGCTATCTCATCCTCGGTCATCCCTTTCTCCTCCTGCCCCCAATCCCTCCCAGCATCAGGGTCTTTTCCAATGAGTCAACTCTTCGCATAAGGTGCCCAAAGTACTGGAGCTTCAGTTTTAGCATCATTCCTTCCAAAGAAATCCCAGGGTTGATCTCCTTCAGAATGGACTGGTTGGATCTCCTTGCAGTCCAAGGGACTCTCAAGAGTCTTCTCCAACACCACAGCTCAAAAGCATCAATTCTTCTGCGCTCAGCCTTCTTCACAGTCCAACTCTCACATCCATACATGACCACAGGAAAAACCATAGCCTTGACTAGACGGACCTTAGTCGGCAAAGTAATGTCTCTGCTTTTGAATATACTATCTAGGTTGGTCATAACTTTTCTTCCAAGGAGTAAGCGCCTTTTAATTTCATGGCTGCAGTCACCATCTGCAGTGATTTTGGAGCCCCAAAAAACAAAGTCTGACACTGTTTCTACTGTTTCCCCATCTATTTCCCATGAAGTGATGGGACCAGATGCCATGATCTTTGTTTTCTGAATGTTGAGCTTTAAGCCAACTTTTCCACTCCCTCTTTCACTTTCAACAAGAGGCTTTTTAGCTCCTCCTCACTTTCTGCCATAAGGGTGGTGTCATCTGCATATCTGAGATTATTGATATTTCTCCCAGCAATCTTGATTCCAGCTTGTGTTTCTTCCAGTCCAGCATTTCTCATGATGTACTCTGCATATAAGTTAAATAAGCAGGGTGACAATATACAGCCTTGACGTACTCCTTGTCCTATTTGGAACCAGTCTGTTGTTCCATGTCCAGTTCTAACTGTTGCTTCAATGTATTATGCCTGAGGACAGTCTCTGGATTAAATCTTCTGGCTAATTCTGTTATCTTAAAATGTAAATTATGGGAGTAGGTCTGGTGAGGTCTTTACAACCTCCAGACATTCTTTGGATTTACTGGAGAGTATATAACTTCATTGCTAACACTAACAAGCGGGTACTCTTTCTACCCCCTTCTGATGCCTATGTCAGAAGCTTTCTCTATCTCCTTTATACTTCAATAAAACTTTATTACACAAAAGCTCTGAGTGATCAAGCCTCGTCTCTGGCCCCGGATTGAATTCTTCTCTCCGGAGGCCAAGAATCCCAGCGTCGTAATTCAACAACAACCTTTCAGATCCTAAACCAAATCAAACCTGAATGTTCATTGGAATGACTTATGCTGAAGCTGTAGCTCCAATAATTTGGCCCCCTGATGGGAAGAGCCAACTCATTGGAAATGACCATGATGCTAGGAAAGACTGATGGCAGAAGAAGGGGACAAGAGGACAAGATGGTTGGATGGCATCATTGACTCAATGGACATGAGTTTGAACAAACTCTGGGAAATAGTGAAGGATAGGCAATACTAGCATGCTGCAGTCCATGGGGTCACAAAGAGTTGGACACGACTGAGCGACTGAACAACAACAGCAAAGGCAGAAAATGTACCTGCACTTAAAGACCTTAGATTCTGTGATGGAGACATACAAAATTGGGGCTACAAATGAGTCATCAGGTAGTATTAGTGCTAGTAAGATGGTTAAGAAAACAGGTATGAAATTAAGAGCAAGGCTGAGGCGCAGCTCTGTATAGAAAGAGTTGAAGAACATGTCACTAACACGATGACAGTTGGGCTAAGATCTGAATGATGAAAAGCCAGCTGTGTGAAATCAGGAAGGGCCACGTTCAAAGCAGAGAGACCACAAGGGCTAAGACATTGAGGTTGGGTTAGCAAGGGAGTAAAAGATTTTTTTTAATTGGTGAGGGTACTCTTGAGAGGACTGTCATTGACTGGATAGAGGACAGAGGGAAAGAGAAAGACTGAGACTGACTCCCAGGTATTTCTGTCTCAGGCAACTGGATGGATGTCAGTGCCACCACTGAGACAGAAAATAGATGAGATAAAAGCTAGTTTGAGGAAGAGAAGAAAATGATATCACTTTTGGATATGTTAAAAATTCGACTGTACCTAGAAGAGTGTCTATTACATAGGAAGTATTATTGAATGTTTGAATGAGGTGCCTGTTCTATAAGCCAGGACCTAGGATTGTTATCCCCTAGAAAAGAGCATGGCAACCCACTCAAGTATTCATGCCTGGAGAATCCCTGGCATGAGCCTGGTGGGCTACAGTCCATGGGATTGTTACGACTTTGAGGTATAGAGAGGATCTTTCACAATGGGCAAACTAAGGCACACAGAGTTTGGGCAACTTGTGCAATGTTTCCCAGTGAGTTAGTGTTGATTTCCAGAATAAAGTGTAACCCCAGTTTCTGTTTCATTCAAGTTATGTAAGTTCAGGTTCTATAAGCATGGTATTCTTATTAATACTTTGTTTGTTTAAACCATGGAGGCACAACCTCTGGTAACAGCTAACCAGTAAAGATTAATGATATTCAAACTATGCCAGTGATGGATTTTGGCATATGCCAACCCTACCAAAACATGTTTGATCAAATACAGGTTATGAAAAAGTTGTGTCTGCTGTCTGATATGTCCCTGCTCTGTTGGGGCACAGTAGTACACCAGCTAGCAGCATCTAATGAGTCAGATATGGAGCTTGAGTGAAAGTTGTGATTTGGGTCAATATCTGATAGATCTCTTCCTGAGCACATGGAATTAGACCTTTGGGTCCAGATTAGGATTAGGTCAGTGAATAACAAAAAAATAAATAAAAATCACTGCACTAGGATGAAAGAGACTGGGTTTCCTTTCTCCCTTGAAAGGAAATACCGTATTTTGCCTTTCAATGTAATTATACAACTTTGGGATCAAATGTGTGTGTGTTAGTGGCTCAGTCATGTCCGACTCTTTGCAATTCCACAGACTGTGCCCACCAGGCTCCTCTGTCCATGAAATTCTCCAGGCAAGAATCCTGGAACAGGTTGCCAATTCCTTCTCCAGGGGATCTTCCCAACCCAGAGATTGAACCCAGGTCTCCCGCATTGTAGGGAGATTCTTTACCATCTGAGCTACTAAGGACGCAAATAACACATAGTAAACAAAAAATCCAGAATATTACTCAGCCATTAAAAAGAATGAAGTAATGCCATTTGCAGCAACATGGATGGACCTAGAGAGTGTTATGCTAAGTAAGTCAGACAGAAAAGGAGAAACATCCTATGACATCCCTTTTATGTGGAATCTAAAAAGAAACGATACCAATGAACTTACAAAACAGAAAGAGACTGACAGACTTACAGAATGAACTTATGGTTGCTGGGAGGAGGATGGAGGGTAGGGATAGTTAGAGTTTGTGATGGATATGTATGCACTGTTATACTTAAAGTGGATAACCAGCAAGGACCTACTGTATAGCACACAGAACTCTGCTCACTATTCTGTGGCAGCCTGGATGGGAGGGGAATTTGGGGGAGAGTGGATATATGTATGAGTATGAGTCCCTTCCCTGTCCACCTGAAACTATCACAACAATGTTAATTGGTTATATCCCAATACAAAATAGATAGAAAAATAAATAAATAAAATTAAAAAAAATAAAATCCAGAATTCCAGGGGGAGAAATAAATTAAAGACACTTCACATTTTAGCATACCAACAAAGTAAGTCTACTTTACAAGACTCTTGCCCAGTGACTTCGAAAATTGTTGGTAGCCTTTACTCTCAAGGGTAAGGGCATAATACAACTGAAATATTATTAAGGAAATCTTTGAGAACAAAATCTAAAGGTTGTGAACTTGAGCCATGCACTAAAATTTTCCCACAGATCTTTTGTTGACAGGATTGTGTTTATTTTCTTTTTTAGTTGATAAATGTCCTTTGACTGTCATACCTTGCCATCCAATTAGTCACATGTGATTTCACACTTCCTGTTTTTCACCCAGCAGTATAATGTTTATGCATAGCTAATCCCCAAAGTATTTCAAAGTCTTTCAAGTTTTCCAACCCTGGAGTTAGACTTTTGTCACATTTCCACAGAAAGGTCAAGAAATCTCAGTAATAAAGTCATGATGTCAAATGTTTCTCATGACTCAGCCTACACTGAGTAACTTTAGACAAGGTGGACTTGGTACCTGAAGCTACAGTCCTAAGAACCACTTTCTGCTGTGATTGACAAGAACCCAAAGCCATCTCATGCCCTCACCCAACAAAGCTGGGTCTTGGGTTTGAAAAATAAGCACACCTGTTGCACACATATCTGTATTCTGAGACACTGTTGTAACCTTGATGCAAGGGAGCTCTCCCACACCTCAAAACTGCATATGAACTTTTAGTTATGACAGGTGAAATCTAGTTCCCCAACCAGGAATCAAACCGGGCCCCTTGTATTGGGAATGCAGAGTCTTAGCCACTGGGCCACTAGGAAATCCCTGAATTCCTTATTTAGTATTATTTATATACTGAAGTTCTGAATTTGCACGTATAAGACTTTTCCTTCACTGTTCTTAGATTTTTGTGTCTTATTTATGAATGCCTTTCTTTTCTCCCAGGTTATTCAAATATTTTCCTATATTTTATCCTATTTTTCTAGAGTTTTGTGTTTTATGTCTATCTCTGGAATTTGATACAGTGCAAAATCAGGACCTAACTTTAACTTTTTCCCCAAATAGATAATAAACATTATTTATTGATAATTTTTTTACATTGATTAGAAATGCATTTTATTGAAACTAAATTCTTTTTTATACATGAGGCTATCTTTTTATACAACTAATACCACATTGCTTTAATCACTATAATGTTAGTTTGTTTTTAAATATTTTTTTTCAGTTTTTGTCTTTCTTTTAATTTTTTTCAAATATTTTCTTTTCCAGTATTCAGTATAAACTTGAGAATCAACTCATCATGGCCCATGAAAAATTCCAGTGAAATTTTGACTGGGTTGCCTTGACATTACCAATTAATGCTGACAGGCAAACAATAATTTTTATAATACTAAGACTCCTTCTCTGGGAACAAGATATTTATTCAAGTCATATTTTATGTCTTTTAGTCAGGTTTACTATTTTCTTCAAATAGATCTTGCATATTACTTTTTGGTTTATTCTTAGGAGATGTTTAGTTTTTCTTGCTATTGTTAATGGGATCTTTTATTTTCTTACTTTTCCTAATTGATGTATAGAAAAAATACCAATTTGTTTATGTTGATCTTCTATTTTGCCCCCTTATTGAACTCTTTTTAGTACAAATAGTTATTCAGTTGGTTCTTCTAGATTTTTAAAATTACCACTTAACGTCCACCAGCTGATGAATGGATAAAGAAGATGTGCTGTGGTACGAATCTACAATGGAATATTACTCAGCCATAAAGAGAATACATTTGAGTCAGTCCTAATGAGGTGGGAGGAGAAGGGGACGACAGAGGATGAGATGGCTGGATTGCATCACGGACTCGATGAACGTGAGTCTGAGAGAACAGAACTCCGGGAGATGGTGACGGACAGGGAGGCCTGGCGTGCTGCGATTCATGGGGTCGCAAAGAGTCGGACACGACTGAGCGACTGAACTGAACTGAACTAATGAGGTGGATGAACCTAGAACCTGTTATACAGAGTGAAGTAAGTCAGAAAAAGGAAAACAAATATCAATACGAATCTACAATGGAATATTACTCAGCCATAAAGAGAATACATTTGAGTCAGTCCTAATGAGGTGGGAGGAGAAGGGGACGACAGAGGATGAGATGGCTGGATTGCATCACGGACTCGATGAACGTGAGTCTGAGAGAACAGAACTCCGGGAGATGGTGACGGACAGGGAGGCCTGGCGTGCTGCGATTCATGGGGTCGCAAAGAGTCGGACACGACTGAGCGACTGAACTGAACTGAACTAATGAGGTGGATGAACCTAGAACCTGTTATACAGAGTGAAGTAAGTCAGAAAAAGGAAAACAAATATCATATATTAATGCATATATAAGGAACCTAGAAGATGGTACTTATGAACCTATTTGCAGGGCAGGACAGAGGAGCCGAGTAGGCTACAGTCCATCAGATTGCAAAGAGTTGCACATGACTGAGCAACTTCACTTCTTGAATGGAGATACAGATGTGGGGAACAGACTTGTGGACACAGTAGAGGAAGAAGTTGGGACAAATTGAGAGCAGCATGGAAACATACACACTCCCATATGCAAAACAGACAGCCAATGGGAATTGCTGTATGACCCAAGGAACTCACCCCAGGGCTCTGTGACAACCTAGAGGGGCAGGATGGGGTGGGAGGTGTGAGGGAGGTTTGAGAGAGCGGGGACCTATGTATACCTAAGGCTGATTCATGCTGATGTATGGCAAAAACCAACACAATATTGAAAAGCAATTATCCTGCAATTAAAAATGAATTTTTTAAAATTCCACTTATAAAAATATTATGACATGTTAGTGTGACCTTTAGTATATGGTTTAAAAGGTAAAATAAGTTTGTTTTCAGAGTGAGAATGCATCAGCTATGACTAACAGAACTATAGATAACAAATAAAAGATATGGGTACAATATATGGATAAATAGCAACTATCCTATTTTATTGCACTACCACCCATTAAACTGTAGTTTATGTAGACTTTCAGTTTGACCCAAGAGGAGTCCAACCTCTAGTATATTTCAACTTATTTATCTATTAATTGTTTTAAAGTTTACATGTAGCAAATTCACTCTTTTTGTTTATATATGTTTGTATATGTTTATCCTATATTTTGCCCCTTTATTGAACTCATTTTAGTACAAATAGTTATTCAGTTAGTTCTTCTAGATTTTTTAAATTACCACTTAAAAACATCCACCAACAAATGAATGGATAAAGATTTTTGTTTTGTTTACTGTTTTTTGAGTTTTAATAATACATAGATTCTTATAACTACACCACCACAAGCAGGATAAAGAACAATTCTAACACTCCTTAATCAGTTTCTTAACCCAACTCTAATCCCTAGAAACTATTGATCTGTTTGTCATTACTATAGTTTTATCTTTTCCAAAATATCATGCAAATAGAAATATACATTAAGTTACTTTTAGAGACTGGCTTCTTTCACTTAGCATAATGCATTTCAGATTCATCCATGGTGTTTGTGTATTAATAGCTTATTTCTTTTTCCTGATGAGTACCACTCCATTGCATGACAATTCCACAGTTTATCTTTTCATTTGTTGACGGACGTTTTAAGTTGTCTTCAGTTTTTGGCAGTTATAAATAGTACTGCTATGAACCTGTGTACAAATTTTTGTGTAGATACGTGTTTTCATTTCTCTAGAATAAATACTTATTAATAGAAGGATTGCTGGGTACCATTGCAGCTATTTGTTTAATATTTTTAGAAACTATCAACCAGATTCTATTTTCCAGAATCATTATTCTATTTTGCATTCTCACAAGCTAGGTAGAAGAGTTCAAGTTGCTATGGATCCTCACCAGCATTGGGTATCGTCATTAAAAAAAAATTTAGCCATTATAATAGGTGTGCAAGAGTTTCCCATTTGGTTTCAATTTTCATTTATGTAATGCCTAATGAGTTCATCATGTGTTTTTTGCCAACCGTGTATCTCCTCTGGTGAAAGTGAATAAGTTAAAGTCACTCAGTCATGTCCGACTCTTTGCAATACAGTCTATAGAATTCTCTGGGCCAGAATACTGAAGTGGGTAACCTTTCCCTTTTGCAGGGGAGCTTCCCAACCCAGGATTGAACCCAGGCCTCCTGCATTGAAGGCAGATTCTTTACCAGCTAAGCCACAAGGGAAGCCCAAGAATACTGGAGTGGGTAACCTATCCCTTCTCCAGCGGATCTTCCCGACCCAGGAATCGAAACAGAGTCTCCAGCATTGCAGGCAGATTTTTAACTAACTGAGCTATCAGGGAAGCCCTCTCGGGAAGTGTCTGTTCAAACTTTTGCCCTCTTCTTTTTAATTGTATTTTTTTCAAGTTTTAAGAGTTATTTATATATTCCACATAAAAGTTCTTTGTCAAATGGATGATCAGTACATTTTCTTCCAGTCCATGGCTTTTCATTNCCAGGAGTTGGTGATGGACAGGGAGGCCTGGCGTGCTGCGATTCATGGGGTTGCAAAGAGTCGGACACGACTGAGTGACTGAACTGAACTGAACTGAAGTTGAAAATATCATAAGTTGAATATGCATTTAATAGGCTAACATACTAAACATCATGGGTTAGACTAGCCTACCTTAAATGTGCTCAGAAAACATACATGAGCCTACAGTTGGCCAAAATCCTCCAGTACAAAGCCTATTTATGATGCAGTGTTGACTATCTTATGAAACTGATTGAATACTGTACTGAAAGTGAAAATTAGAGTGGTTGTCTGAGTCCAGAATAGTTGGAGGCGTATTGGTTTTTACCTTCATGATTGCGCGCCTCACTGCCACTACTCAGCGTCATGAGAGAGGATCGTTGGCAGGTTGCTAGCCCTAGGAGAGATCAAAATTAATTTTTACTGAATGTTTATTGCTTCTGCACCATCATAAAGTTGAAAAATTAAGTCAAACCATTGTTAAGTCAAGGACCATGACTGAAATGTGTTACATAAGGAAGTGACATGATCAGGTTTGTGGCTCTTAATTCTCCTTCTAGGCAAGTATTTAAAACTTATCGTGATACTTCCCTGGAGGTCCACACTTCCAATGCTGGAGGTACATGTTCGATCCCTGGTCAGGGAACTAAGATCTCACATGCCTCAGGTGCAGTCAAGAAAAAAAAAAAAAACAACCTCCCCCTCCCCTCAAAAAACCAAACAGATCACCTCCCATACAATAGGTTAGTTTTATGTTTGTTTAAAAATGTATTTTCTTGTTATATTTACTTAGCTAGACCATGGCTAACATGGCAAAAAGCAGTTGCTACACCTAAGGAAAATAAAGATTCACCTATTTGTGCTTTCTACTATAAGCATAACAGCAAAGGAATCCTTGGGTATGAGATAAATCAGAGTTTGAAGCTTAATTTTACCACTTATCATTTTCAAATTTGTGAAAATTTGAGAAAAAAAACTCTTGTATCTTCCCTATCTTTCTGTTTCCCTTGTCTGTAAAATAAAAAGATTAGTATCAGAATATCTGCAAAATAGCTTTCAACTTGCAAGTTTTGTGGTCTTTGTCCCAGAGGCAGTGGGATACTTCCAGCAAGCTCTTAATAAGTATAGTGTATGACATCTGCTTAAGATGCCACTCATTTTTACATTACAGTCTCCGTTCTTGGTTCAGTCTACTCACATGAATTTACCTACCAACACATATCTGTGAGCACTTGACTTTTCCCAAGATTACAAACTAACTACAAACTATTATTGGGATTACAGATATTGATGGGATTACAGATATAAAAGATTGAGAAGATATAAATGGTGAGCTTCCCTGATGACTCAGATGGTAAAGAATACACCTGCAATATAGGAGACTGAAGTTCAGTCCCTGGGTCTGAAAGATCCCCTGGAGAAGGGAATGGCGACCCACTCCAGTATTCTTGTCTGGAGAATTTGAAGGACAGAGGAGCCTGGCAAGCTACAGTCCATGGGATCTATTCCTATGCTCACTGATGTGATTAGAGATATGGAAAATTGAGAAGATATAAAAGAGCTATTCCATTCTTTCACACCATCAAGCTTCATGGTATAAACAGAACTGGCTGAAAACCAAGTCTTAGAATTAATTAATTGACTTTTTGGTCATTAGGAAGAATACAACTTGTATTATCAAATAGTATCATGTTAGGTTTAACGGCTGTGAGAGTGGAGTTACCTCTGAGATCAGTCCTGGAGTCTCTGAACTTCACAGTCACAGCATGGTTTTGACCCAGTGAAACGCATCCACCGCCACTTGGGCTTGCATTGGCTTTGAGAAAGAACACCCGCTCCTTCTCCTGGGGACGAGGCTCTCCTGGAGTTTAGGTGGTGACATGCTGTCTGCTTTTCCTGCTTCTTTCTCCCCTAAACAGACCATGTTGGCCAATTCAATTTGGTCATAAATTCATTTTCCTTAAAATTTTTTTTGCAAATGTTGGGCACAGCTAAAGCTGAAAATTGGCACTTGGGCACAGCGGGGGACACATTTGCTGTTTTGAATTTAGGTTTTCATTTTATCAAGTAACACACTCCCACTCTCTCCTCCCTAGCAGCTTGGAGGATGTTCCCTTGAGTCTGTATTTATTGCAAAAATATAGAGCCACAGGCCAGGTTTTAATTCTATTAACTTTTCTGTGCAATGGATGTTCAGAAGAGAAATGCTGATTAAATTTACACATAAAGGCTAGAAATTTGGAGACAAAATATTTTCTAAGGTAGAATGCTTCTCTAGTGTCCTTTCTCTAGGGCTTTAACTATTAATTTAGATCCAAGGCCCACTTTGTTTCTTCCACTTGCCTGTGTGGTTTGTTTGTGAACAGTTTGCTTATGGAAGCTAAATGTCTTGGTTTTAAATGGGAATGTGATATTATTACTGCTCATGGCAACCTCCAGCCTAATTTAATAATTCACCTGATACAGTTTCTCTAATTGAATTGTGTCAGTTATCGACAGTATTAAGGATTCAACGCTACCTGTTGTTCCAGTGCTCTGCTCACTCGCTCTGAACAGGAGGCTGAAGTTTACAGAGGGATCACTTGGTAAACAAGAATTTAAAGAAACACATGCTGAGACCAATGGGGACTGGCACAAGCTTGGATAATGTAATATAATGTCACCCATAGCTCTGGGTGTACAAACTGCAGATTTATGCAAGTAATTAATAGTGTCTTGCCAAGAGAGTCAGTAGGCTTTTCAGAAGGAATCTTTCTTTGTGTCTTTTGATATTTAAAGAGCTGTAATTACAATGGCAGAGCTTTGAATTCATTTTTTTTTCGTCCTCTTATACACATTAATTTATGGACCAATCCAGTATTACAGACAAGCTAATGAAAGAACCACATACTCCCTTTATAATTTTTTTTTACAGTTTCACTTGTGAGGATGAATGTAAAGTAGTTAATGCTATAAATAAGTATAATGATGTATCTCTTCTCTCAATTGCCAGTTGTTGATACTGTAGGCTCACACAATAGAAGAAAAGAATTGAATTTAAATCTCTACCCATCTCATTTTCTTCTTCTCTCTTGTGCACCAGTTAAGAAATTCAACTGTTTCTGCCATTATGAGGTGTTTTAAAAAACACACTGAAACTGGATTTTCCCCACTCCTTTTTAATTTTAGAGTTATGGAAGACTCGGGAAAAAAAATTACATAACTTCTGCAGTCAGCTTAGGCTTTAGGCTTTACCAGTTTTAAGGTTTAGCATCTTGGTTTCAATAATAA
This sequence comes from Aepyceros melampus, assembly GCA_006408695.1. Lineage (NCBI taxonomy): Eukaryota > Metazoa > Chordata > Mammalia > Artiodactyla > Bovidae > Aepyceros > Aepyceros melampus. The sequence goes on along the minus strand of SJXQ01003137.1, from coordinate 84,622 downwards.
GTTCTACTCCTCTAACTTACTCATTTATAAATGACAAATAGAAAGTGTATATATTTAAGGTGTACAAGGTGATGGTTTGATATACATGTACAGTTTGAAATGATTGCCACCATCAAATTAATTAACACACACACATTCACTTGTGTAGCTACCATTTGTTTTTTTTTGGTGTGTCTGTAGTAAGAATACTTAAGATCTATTGTCTTAGCAAATCGCAAGTCTGTAATTCTGTATTATTAACTACAATCATGTTCCTGCACATTAGATGCTTAGAAACTATTCATCTTCCAGCTGAAAGCTTGTACCCTTTGACCAAGTCTCCCCAGTTCCCCAAACTCCAGCCCCAGGTCACCACCGCTTTACTCTCTCATTTTCAGAATGCCATACCATGTGGGGTACACTGACTACAAACCTTCAAATGTTCACAAAAATCATCCAGCTTATGGGAGTACCTTGGCCAGAAAACATGACTACTGTATTCTCTGAAATTTTTAAATTTTCCCTTTTAAAGTTTAAAATGATGTTTGCTTTTCCTTCAAACAAGTCATTTTAATATGTGACTTAACTAAAGGCATAAAGCTTGTTGGGACATTTTACCTAAAATAGCCTTTGGGCACAAGGCTAAGGCCAGGACCTGTGGAATTCAAATACCCGGGGACCAAAATATGAGCCAGGATCATATTATATTTACGAAAGCACTAAAGCCAAGATGCTTCAAATCCTTTCTCTTTGCATCAAGTCACACAAACTTTCCGAAGGAAATCATCATTGTGCCACACTCAGTTCTTGGGACTTAGTGACATCTCTCATAAAACCAGTGTCAAATACAGTGTCAGGATGCTAATCCTCTCAATCCGTTTAAAGTGTGTGTTTCCTCCATGAATTTAGGCTTAGAAAGGGGCTCTGCATCACCTACCCTGGGGGCTCAGGCAGTAAAGAATCTGCCTGCAGTGCAGGAGATCCCTAGATCGGGAAGATTCCCCTGGAGAAGAAAATGGCAACCCACTCCAGTATTCTTGTGTATAGAATTCCATGGATAAGGAGCCTGGTGGGCTACTGTCCGTGGGGTCGCAAAGAGTCAGACACAACTGAGCAACTTTCACTTCACTTCACTTCTGTATCATCTAACCCAAATTTATTTTATTTCATGAATAATAAAACTGAGACCCTGAAGAAGGAAGTGGTGTACTAGGGTCCAACAGAGAGTTGATAGCACAGCTGGGACTTAGGTCTGTGTGAATGAGGACAGGATGTCTTCTACAGACTACATCTAATCATTTGTTTTTATGACATCCATCAATTCAGTGGGGTTGGAGTAGGTAAACAGTCACTTTGTTGCTTCTTCTGTTTGTTGACCCTTTTAGACTGTAATTTCCTTAAGGACAAAGTCCTTGCATGTTTAATTGGCTCCATATGTTACCCAAGAGGACTTTATAATAAGAATGAGAGTATAGAATGTGTACTGCACTCCAGCAACAACACGCCTAAGTTTTTAAAGCCAACTTTGGTTACCATAATTTATTTTTAAACATTTGGTGCTGGGGGTATAGCTGATTAACAATGCTGTGACAGTTTCTGGTGAACAGAGAATGGGTAACATCATTTTAACACAGCAAATGTGGTGAATTATCTGGTTCAGTTGAACCATCCCGGAAGGGAGTCATTACATTTGAACAGTATTAATGACCATATGAAGTCTTTTTGAGAAAACGAAAATCCACATGATAGACACAGTAGATAAATCTTTAAGCGTAATTTTGTAGACAACAAATTATAAGTCACATATAGTGGAGAGACCAGAGCATGAGCTTTGTGTTGGTTCTGAAACCACGTATTTGATTTTCTTCTGAGACGTTTATTATCTGTCACTCTATTTCAAACTTGTGTTAGTTGCCTTTAGAAAGTTCCTCCCTTATATTCTAACTTTTGTACTAACTGCAAAGAATTGCCAGATTTTCTTTGTTTGTTTAAATTTTATACGCTAAGGACTGGGTGATTAGTAACTATGTGGCTGTGGTAATGCTATGCTGTGCTTAGTTGCTCAGTTGCCTCTGACTCTGTGCTGTAGCCCACCAGGCTCCTCTGTCCATGGGGATTCTCCAGGCAAGAATACTGGAGTGGGTTGCCATGCCCTCCTCCAGGGGATCTTCCCAACCCAGGGATCAAATCGAGGTCTCCCACGTTGCAGGCGGATTCTTTACTGTCTGAGCCACCAGGGAAGCCCCTGCCATAGTATGATTTCTTATTTTTTTTAAAGATTATTTTTGATGTGGACCATTTTTAAAGTCTTTATAGATTTGCTACAATATTGTTTTTGTTTTACATTGTGTGTTTTTTTATCCCTAAGGAATGAAGAATCAGGTGATTAGTAACTATGTGGCTGTGGTAATGCTATGCTGTGCTTAGTTGCTCAGTTGCCTCTGACTCTGTGCTGTAGCCCACCAGGCTCCTCTGTCCATGGGGATTCTCCAGGCAAGAATACTGGAGTGGGTTGCCATGCCCTCCTCCAGGGGATCTTCCCAACCCAGGGATCAAATCGAGGTCTCCCACGTTGCAGGCGGATTCTTTACTGTCTGAGCCACCAGGGAAGCCCCTGCCATAGTATGATTTCTTATTTTTTTTAAAGATTATTTTTGATGTGGACCATTTTTAAAGTCTTTATAGATTTGCTACAATATTGTTTTTGTTTTACATTGTGTGTTTTTTTATCCCTAAGGAATGAAGAATCTTAACCCCCTGACCAGTGATTGAACCCGTACCCCCTGTGTAGGAAGTCAAAATCTTAACCACTGGACTGCCAGGGAAGTTCCCACATTGCTATTTCTAATTTGTATCTACATATAGATCAACAGAGGGAGGAGGAAGACAGCCTGCAATCTAGTCCTTTCCCTTTATGGGAATACAAAGGTGTATGCTGTTGAAGACAAAAAATATCCATGACACTTGTTAAAGGCAATAAGGAAGACTTTACTCAGGGGGTACCTACACAATGTATGGATGTCATGTATGGATGTGAGAGTTGGACTATAAAGAAAGCTGAGCACCAAAGAATTGATGCTTTGAACTGTGGTGTTGGAGAAGACTCTTGAGAGTCCCTTGGACTGCAAGGAGATCCAAACAGTGAATCCTAAAGGAAATCAGTCCTGAATATTCATTAGTAGGACTGATGCTGAAGCTGAAGCTCCAATACTTTGGCCACCTGATGCAAAGAGCTGACTCATTGGAAAAGACCCTGATACTGAGAAAGATTGATGCCAAGAGGAGAAGGGGGTGACAGAGGATGAGATTGTTCAATCGCATCACTGACTCAATGAATATGAGTTTGAGCAAACTGTGGGGAGATACTGAAGGGCAGGGAAGCCTGGCATACTGCAGTTCATGGCATTGCAAACAGTTGGACATGACTGAGCAACTGAACAACAAGAGTGTTCTCTGCCAAGAAAGAAAACCATACTTTACCTGGAGAATTCACCTACTGCCCTAAACAGAGAATGCAACTGCTGCAAAAAGTTGAGACCTGGAAGGCCGTACGTAGGATTGAGACTTCACCTTGCTGTGTCTGTGCATCTTAGCTATTTGCGTTCTTGCAACTGTTAGGAAAGCTTGGTCCTGGGTAAGATCTCTTTTGACCATGTGATGCTTTGGGTCAGCTCATCTATGATACAGGGAAATAAGCTTTGCTTTCCTTCAGTGTTCTTTCTCAGTGACGCTCACTCATAGTTTTTTTTTTTTTTTCCCCTATTCTTTTCCTGAAGATCATTTATCTCTGTATCCTGTGGAGGAGAAGGAGAAGGCTAGGCTATGCAAATCTCATCGTTTTTTTTAGGGGTAGAAGAGATCAACTTCTAGATTGAACATTACCTAAAACATTCCCTTCAGCCCTGAAGAAAATATCAGTTATTTGAGATTTCCACTTTTGTATCCTTCAAAAATTTCTCCTGTTACTGTAGCCACCAGATTTTTGTGACGTGAAAGTCGTTCAGTCATGTCCAGCTCTTTGCGACCCCATGGACTATATATGGTCCTTGGAATTCTCCAGGCCCGCTGGAGTGGGTTGCCATTCCTTCTCCAGGGGATCTTCTAACCTAGGGATCCAATCCAGGTCTCCTACACTGTAGGTGGATTCTTTACCAGCTGAGCCACAAAGGAAGCCCCATATTTTTAGTGTCTTAAAATTTTATCACCACTGTGTTTGTGAGCTATGAGTAGATGGCAAGTAGGGTTAGCAGTCTGAGTTCCCTTCGGTAAAATTATGTTGTTCTTGAAAGAACAGTGCTTTTTCTAGTCATGGGCTGAGCACTAGACTGAAAGTTGGATAATGGTCCCATTCTGCTTCTAATTACCTTTTCTGCATTTGAATATGAAATTTGCTTTCTTGTCTTTACTCTTAAAAATGGAATTAACTATTTTCCTTTTGTGGTAAAAGCTCTCAAAATATTTGTGTTTGTGCCTGTTGTGTGTGTGCATGTGTGTATGTGAGAGAGACAGACAGTAAAATCCTGCTGTCCTTGGTTCCATAAAGGAGGTAGTCCATGTAATATGAAAATACTATGTCAGTTGATTTTCAGATAAATGCACAGCATTCTTTATGAGGTTTTTAAGCTCAGATATTCAATATACACCCAATGAAATAACAATAATTCTATTAAACTGATGGGCAGACAGATTTCTGAAACATAGTCTGTAAGTAAACCAAATCCATATTAGCCTTCATGACTGTCATTTATTTATTTATTTGTTTAGCTGCACCAAGCATCTTGAGTGATTCCAGTCCCCTGGCCAGCCAGGGATCAAACCTGTGCCCCTCTCCCCACTTTGCAGTGGAAGCTTGGAGTTCCAACCACTGGACCACCAGGGAAGTTCATGACTGTCCTTTATTAAATAAAACCTTTAAAGCAAATGATCCTATATTTCCACATATTTTTGTTGAACAAGAAATAAACTTTTTAAAGGTAGAAAAGGCTTGTAATTGATATGTAAAATTTTGTCCAAGGTCAATACAGTCAATGGGGTTGCAAAGAGTTGGACATGACTGAGCACACACACAACTCTCAATCGAGGGATCAGGAAAGACTCTGTGAAATCTGAGCAGAGCAGGTGAGAAGTGGGTCTTAGGAACAGCTGGTGAAAGGCTCCTGTAACAGGAGCATGTCTTGAATGTTTGAGACTCAGCCAAGTGGCCAGTGTAGATAAGAGCAGAGAAGTAAAGCTGTGTGTGTGTGTGTGTGTGTGTGTGTGTGTGTGTTTGCTCCAAGTGAGCGAATTGGCCAGTCACTGGAGGGTTTAAGCAGAGGTGTGATATAACCTGACTTAAACAGCTTTGAAGTATTCTCTCTTGGAGCAGGATAGGAACCACTTGAAACACAGATGAACCAGACTAGTTAATATTGAAAGGATAATTCTGGTTGCAGTGTTGAGGCCAGGTAGAAGCAGAGAGACCAGGTTTGAAGCTATTGCAATAATCCAGGCAGAGTTGGTGGTGGGCTTGGCCCAAGATGGGAGTGATGGATATGCTGAGGTGGGGTTGAATTCTATTTTACTAAGAAGGTAAGCAGAATTTACTTACAGATTGGAGATGGAGTATTAGAGAGAGAAAGAAGTTAGAGAAACTTCCAAGGCCAAGGTATGGGAGAGGATGGAACTGCCCATAATTGAGATGAGGATGATTCTAGAAGAAGGAAGTTTTTTGAAAAAAAAATTTTTTTAAGGTTTTTTTTTTTTTTTTTTTGATGTGGACCATTTTTAAAGTCTTTATTGAATTTGTTACAGTATTGTTTCTGTTTTATGTTTCAGTTTTTTTGGCCACGAGACACATGGGATTTCAGCTCCCCAACCAGGGATCGAATCCATGCCTCCTGGATTGGAAGGTGAAGTCTTAACCACTGGACCACCAGGGAAGTCCCAGGACAGAGATTCTGAGGCTTGATCCTGTGTCTGTTAGGTTTGAGGTGTCTATTAGATAGTCGAATGGAGATACCAAGTTAGTAGTTAGATAAAAGAGTCTGAAGTTTCAGATAGTGTTTTGGGTTGGAAATATAAATTTGGAACCCCAGTGAATAGATGGAATTCTAAAGCCATGAACTTGGACGGGATGAAGGTGGGAACAAGTGGAAAAGAGAAGAAGCCAGGAAAGAGTCCTGAGGAGGTTCAACGTGAAGAAATTGATTAGATGAGACAGGGCTAGTGATTGATAGGTATGAGAAGGGGCACCCTGTGGACAGCCGGAACCAAGTCAGGATGGTATCAGAGGGCAAGTGAACACAGGGTTTTGGAAGAAGAGTGATGAACTCTGTGCAAACTGTTGATGTTTGGAATACTATCTCTTGATTCTATCTTGAACATTTAGAGATTGTTCCATATTTGCCATTTAATATATTTCAAAGGTGAGAATTGCTATAACAAAAATATTATCTGAAATCAAGCATCGTTTTTCCTCTAAGGAGGGGGTAGGAAGTAAGATATCCTTTATTCTTTGGGAAAATATAAGTGAACTCACATTAGCTTGTACCTTTCACATGGTGGCCTATATAGTTTAGTTTAGTACAATCTGGGGCAAAGAGTACTTATGTAATAATACTGACTTATTTGATTTGGGCTACAATGCAGTGTTTAAAGTTAAATAACTGACCATGAATAACTGACCATTTCATATCCTTTGAAATCTGACCAAAACACAAGTGATTTCCCTCTTCACTAGATATGGAAGATGCTTGCTATTTATGCACATTTAATCATGCACTTCTGGTTCTCTGTGGCTATTTTTTTTGTACCTTGTTGTACGTTTGGAAAATGAGTTATTCATTCAGAAGTGTGTGAAATCCATGAAGCAAATGGAACATTGTATGAGATGATCTCTGAAGCCTCATCCAGTTCAAAGATTCTAAGAAGAATGCTTATACCAGGGGTCTGTGTTAAGTCAAGTTGGATGGGGGTTGGGAGTTAGCAACCCTTCAAATAAGCTGGATTAACCTTGCTGCCATTTCTCTTAGGGAAAAGGCAGCTCAGCTTTTGAGAGCATATAGGTCATCAGTAAAAGTTAGATTATAAAAGTCTTCAAGTCACAGACATTCTATGGAGTAATAGAATTGAATGTGATTTAGGCTTAAGAGTCAGGGAAATGAATTTCTAGTTAAGAGCCATGGAAATCGCACAATTTTGTATAGTTTAAATAGACTGCTATTCTCAGTTCAATATAGGCATTCACTCAGTTCAGTTTCCTTGAGTTCAGAGGTAATAAAAGATACACATTTTTCTTCAAATTCAATCAGTTTTGAAAGGACCTATAATTTTTAGAGCTATTTTTTTTTTGTTTAAATTGCATGCCTACTAATTTTTCACTGCCAATTTCAAAGAGAGTTGCTACAATCTGGAACCTTCCGTGTCTGACAGAGGAAGTGTGGAGATGACACAATGCCAGAGAGGTCTTCCCACTTGTCACTTCTTTTCTGATGTTTCAAAGGGAATTTCAAACTGGGCAGAACCTCTGAGGACTTTGCATCCCAAGTTTCCTCCCCAGCAGTGACTTCTTTATCACAAGTATATTGTAAACCATGAATGTGGGGAATGTTTGAGAAGGAATTTCCTTCACAGTGGAAACCAGTGTCAGATTAAGTTTATCAAAATTGCCCACGAATAAGAGCTGATTTTTTGGTTAAAATGGTGTAAGGTAAATGTGAAATAGTCACTGTTGGGGGCTTCCCTGGTGGCTCAGTGGTAAAGAATCTGCCTGCCAGTGCAGCAGATGTGGGTTTGATCCCACGGCTGGAAGGACCTCTGGGAGGAGAAAATGGTACCCTGCTCCAGTATTATTGCCTGGTAAATTCTTGCATGGACAGAGGAGCTTGGTGGGCTGCAGTCCATAGGGTTGCAGACCTGACTGAGCACTACGCACACACACACCCACACACACACACAGGGTAAGGTAGGTGAGGGAAACTGGTAAAGCATGTGTGTGTAAGAGATAAGGAGTGAGGGAGATGGGACAGTTTAAAGGGACAGCCACTACCCAGCTCCAGTTCACAGATGACTGACCAGTCCAGGTTTGTCAGGGAGGAAGCAAATCCAAAAGGGCGTTGGTGGGTCAAAGGAAGAAAGCAAAAAGTGGCCTGAGCAGGTTTCTCCTATCATTTGAGTTCGAGTCTTTCTGCCCCACACACTCAATAACTAAGAAGGAATGAATGAATCCAATTTCACTAGAAGTAAGCAGATAGAAAGAGGGAGGCTAGAGATATAGAATTTAAGCTTTACACTGAATGCTAGACCTTTGGTTTCTCTTATTTGCATACTAAATGCAGGTTGCAGATGGCTTCCTGTTATTACAGCTGGTGAATCAACTTACACTGGCTGTAGAATTTTATTGCCCTTGTTGCAGAAAATGACCTTGAAAAACTGAAGAACTCTTTGGGTTTGTTTCAGAAGACAATCGCAAAAGCAGAATTAGTTCAAAGGATGTGTTATATATTTTAAGGTCTTTTAGGTAATTCCAAGGGCAACTAGAAATCCTTTTTGAAGTCTGAATTTAGATTTAAAAGCTCGATAGAACCCTTATCCTCACTCTCTTGCTGTCGTTTTATTATTTAAGCATTACCAGCTTCCTTTCTATTTTTGATTAGGTTGCTTAATATTTTGTGGTTTCTCTTCTTTTCTGCCCTGCTTTCCACACTTCTATTTTTAATAAAGAAAGATGAAAGGAAGAGTGCCTTTTCTACCCATTAAAATGATTTTACCTTTGCATCAGCATGTTTCTCACTTTTCATAACTTGTGAAAATGTCACTATTACCACAGACATGCACAGCAGCATGTTGGAAGGTCTGTCTGAGATTACAGAATCCCTCTGCACATTTAGGAGATCCTGGAAGACCAGTGACGTGTGCTGAATGAAGCAGTGCGAGCCTGTGAGGAAAGGTTAAATGGACTGGGATTATTCATCCTGCATAATAAGGGAATTTGCTAAAAATAATATTAATTTGTTTCAGACAATGTGATCGGTTAAAAAGAAAAACTATAACATCTTCGAAAAAATTTCCTTCTCTGTACAACTTAAAGAGACATATCTGTCAGCCGAGCTAAGGGGAGGTTCTCTTGGTGCTGTCTGATTTTAGGGCTGTATCAGGGTCTCCTAGAAGAGATACCAAACAGAAATTTGAACAAGGAAATCTTAATGTAAAGAACTGACTCTTGGAAATAGTGGGAAGGAGAGAGTGGAATGATATGAGAGGATAGCATTGAAACATATACATTGTGTGTGCTTAATTATGCAGTCGTGTCCAACTCTGTGCAATCCCATGGACTATAGGCTGCCATGCTCTGACTGTGGAATTCTCCAGGCAAGAATACTGGAGTGGGTTGCCATGCCCTCTTCCAGAGGATCTTTCCGACCCAGGGATCGAACCTTCATCTCTCAAGTCTCCTGCATTGGCAGGCGGGTTCTTTACCACTAGGACCACCTGGGAAGCCCAACACACACATTACCATACGTAAAATACATTACCAGTAGGAATTTGATGTACTGATACAGTGAACCCAAAGCTGGTGCTCTGTGACAGCCTAAAGGGTGGGAAGGGGAGGAACGTGGGAGGCGGTTTAAGAGGGAGGGGACTTAATGTATACCTAAGGCCAGTTCATGTTGATCTATGGTAAAAACCGTCACAACATTGTAAAGTAACTACCCTCTAATTAAAAGTAAATAAATAAAATAAAAAAGAATTATTACTTATAAGAATGAATTGGAGTCACACAAGATTGGCTAGTGAGAAGTACAGAGAATGTCAAAGAATGCAGGGATAACAGTTATAAGGAGGAGCCACTCACTACTCCTGGGGCTGAGCTTGGGTACCCAAGGAAAAGGATCTTGGCCTGGCCTCCAGCTTGACGGAGATCCAGTCTCTGATGCAGAAGGCATGGCTATAGTTCAGTGGTTGGCAGAGGAGTCACAGAGGTGTTGCTCTGGTATGAGTGGCTGGAAATCCACCCTCTGGAACTTACCGGATGGCAGGGAGTTGGTGGATGGGGAGGTTCCTCACTGGTGGCAGTTTACAGCAGCAAGTTACACAGCCTGCCATGGGAGCGGCTGGCTGCTGGGTAAGGCTGCTCCCTGCATGGGCTGCGTCCTGAAGACGCTGTGGGTGTCTCAGGAGCTGAGACCCCAGAGAGGCCACCTAAAGGTGGCATCCTCGGGAACTTTCTGAGAAAGCACAGCTTCATAGGCAGGAAGCCCCTTCCTCCCGGAACACGTCTCTAGCTTCCTCTACCTGTAAAGTTTAATATCGTGACACTTGGCAGAGAACTCCTAAGGGATCTATTACGATTGTTGTTGAACAGGCAATGAAGGGTGACTTTGGCTATGAGGCAGGCAATAAATGGATAAATATGGCACAGGGATATTTTTGAGATAATGGAAGTTAATTTGTAAGGCGGGACAGGGGAAGAATTCTGGCTTATGTGCTGTGTGACATCTCTGAATGCAGTGAGGAGGCTGGGCTATATAACAGACCTCATTCAGTTCCCAACAGTCTATTTCTGCTTTGTTATTTGTTCCCTACTGTACTTATCTTGCCTTTGAAGTTGTATAGGCAAGGTAAGCTTATACGACTTACCTTGGTTGGGTGAGATACTCATTTTAATTTGAGGGGGGAGGGTGTTGAAAAGTCTGTTTATTATTGCTACTGTTAACGATTTCTTATTGTATGTTAACATTTTTGTTGTTCAATTGCTAAGTTGTGTCTGACTTTTAGTTTAATCACGCAAAAAGGTTAACACAGATTTTGTGATTAAAGTACTTCTGAATCTTTTCTTGGTACTTAATATATAATAAAGGAAGCCTTGCTCTTTGTTCTGTGTAGCTGGGATTTTGGTTATTTGGGGGGGACCATTCCAACCTCTGGAATTTGAGTACTTACATTTAAAAATATTGTTTACATAGTAAGACACAGCTGGGGAATGAAACATTTCTTTTCCCCCCAAACTAGTCTGTGTCAAAAACATTATTTCCATTATCTTTGTAAGTGAAAGAGTAATAAGCATGGTAAAGTCATTCAATAATTTTTACAAACACTTTTTGGTGTAAGTCCCAGAAATTGAGAATAAGGTTGACTGGGTAAAGAATCCTACTGAAAGTCAGATGGTTTTTAATTCTTTGCTTGCTACAGAATTAAAGGGGACTCTCAGTGGCTTTTTAGTTGATGGATCATTAAAAAAAAAAAAAGACTTCCGATGACATATCACTTCATGATATTTTGGAGGGATTTGAGGAATTCAGTGACACCAGTAACAAAACTCCTGTTCATATTTGCTTATTTATGTGGACAAAGTATTTCAACACTTGCATTTTTGAAAATGAAAAGCAGAAATATAATTTCTGTGGAACATCTCATCCTATTGGTGTGTAATATTCATCCACAAGCCCATGAACTCATTGAGAAAATAAAATGGCCTCACATATCTCACTAGATGTGGTTTTGTTTTTTTTTTTGGATGAGAAGTTACTTTGATAGGCAGCATTCTTGAAATGTTCCCTCAAGGTTCCTGATGCCTGCTGCTGCTGCTGCTAAGTCGCTTCAGTCGTATCCGACACTGTGGGACCCCATAGATGGCAGCCCACCAGGCTCCCCTGTCCTTGGGATTCTCCAGGCAAGAATACTAGTTAGTCAGAAAACACGAATTTTGGCATTGCTCTGAACAGACTTTGTAGAATTAAATCTTGGCTTATCTGGTGGACCCAAAGTAAACATGTGCATTTGTGCTCAGTCGCTCCAGCTGTGTCTAACTCGGCGACCCCGTGACTGTAGCCTCCGTCCATGGGATTCTCCAGGCAAGAATACTGGAGTGGGTTGCCCTTTCCTTCTCCAGGGGATCTTCCCGACCCAGGGATCGAACCTGTGTCTCCTGCATTTCTTGCATCGCAGGCGGATTCTTTACTGCGAGACATGGGGGAAACCCAACGTAAACACATACACTCTTAAAAGCAGCGGAAGCAGGGAGAAGCCTCAGCCAGAGAGATGCGGCAGAAGAAAAGGAGGCAGAAGGGACATGGAGGGTGAGACAGGCAGGCTGCCCAGTTGTTGGTTCTGAGATGTAGAGGGCTCCCTGCATGGACCGAGAGAAGACTCTGGGATCTAAGAATGGTTCCCGGCTGACAGCTAGCAGGGAAATCGGATTTCAGCTCTACCGCTGACTAGACCTGACTCCTATCCACGCTGAGGGGGCCAGGTACTGCACTCAGGGATGAGGGATGGAAACACATGGAATCAGGCCGTTTTGTAAGAACACAAGAAGACAACTGTCTACTTGGGGTTTGATCTTTCGTCCTACAGGACTCAGCTGTCTGCTGTCTGTGCTCGAAGTGCTTTACATTTGTTGATAAAATTCTTCATTTTCTGCCCTATTTCTTCTTTTTCAAAAATTTTTTTGGTTTGGCTGTTTGGGTCTTAGCTGCAGCATGTAGGATATTTCACTGTGGGCGCTAGTTGTGGCAGGCAGGCTCAGTAGCCGCTCACTCGGCGTGTGGGATTGCAGTTCCTTGACTAGGGATCAAACCCACATCCCTTGCATTGCAAGATGGATTTCTTAACCACTGGACCACCAGGCAAGTCCCTCCTTGAAAGCCTGGTTTTCCTTCTGACTGTCTGATCTCTGTTGATGGCTGGTCTGTCTGTGTAGTCACCTTGCTGGACTCATAGCCTCCTTGCTTCCCCTCTCCAGCCCCCTCAGACCACAGTCAGATTCCATCAAGTCTGCTCCCCTTGGCTGGGAACTGCAGCCCATCCTGCAAGCCCAGCTGCAAGGCAAACGTTCACTGTGGACGGTGTCCTTGTCTTGTTATGCCTCTATGGTCTCCTCTGATTCAATCCTTGTAGCTCGATGCAACTTAAAAAAATGCAACCTTGCCTAGGTTTCTCTTCCACTTGGAACCCTTTCTTCAGCGTATCCCAGTCTTTCCTGTCTCCTCTTCTTCAGCCATGCTGCTCAAACACATCCTGTTCCATGACTCCCCAGGTGGTAGCCTCTGTAAGAATGGCCTCTCTCCATACTCCCTCTTGTCCCCCTGGCCACTCATCTTACCTCTGAAGGCTCACTGCACACACGGTGGAAAAGGCCACACTCTCCACAGCCTCACCTGGCCCTCTTCCAGTACACTGCACCAAGGGGTATGCGTGGCACTTTCCATCCACAGACTTTGTTTAAATTCTACAACAAGCTGGGAGATTATTATTACTTCTTAGTTTCCAAATTAGAAAGCTAAACTCAGAGACAGTAAATCACCTGCCTCACCTGGGAAGAGCTGGCTTACCTGGTGGCTCAGATGGTAAAGAATCTGCCTACCAATGCAGGAGACCTGGGTTCCATCCCTGAGTCAGGAAGATCCCCCGGAGAAGAGAGTAGCAGCCCGCTTCAGGATCTTGCCTGGAGAATTCCATGGACTGAGGAGCCTGGGGGCTATGGTTCAGGGGGGTCACAAAGAGTTGGACATGACTGAGCAACTAACTCTTTCACCTCTTTCATCAGGGAAGAGGGCTGGCCAGGATTCTGAGCTTCGAGGCTATGCTCCAGGGTGTATTCATGTTGGAGTCAATGAGCCATCAGTTCACCCACAGTCCTGTTCCGCAGTTGCGATGCAGCAGGAGGGGGAAGATAGTCAACCTTGCCACAGTGTCTCTCCTGTAAACCAGGGGTCTCCAGTCTCCAGGATCTAATGCCTGATGATCTGAGGTGAAAGTGTGAAGTCACTTAGTCAGGTCCGATTCTGTGATCCCCATGGACTGAAGACCGCCAGGCTCCTCTGTCCATGGGATTCTCCAGGCAAGAATACTGGAATGGGCTGCCATTCCCTTCTCCAGGGGATTTTCCTGACCCAGGGCTCGAACTCAGGTTTCCTGCATGGCAGGCAGATTCTTTATGGTCTCAGCCAGCACGGAAGCCCAAGATGAGATAAGATGTTTGTTAAAGGGAAGTCTGAGCACCCTGCCAATAAATGTTCCCATTCCTTTTCTTTTTTTGAAATGAGACTTTGCAAACAATTTCCTGACCCTGCATGATGACTTTTTGGCCATCCCAAGGGGTAGATTCCCAGGGAGTGCGCTCAGACCTCTTCTTTCTGTTCAGTTGAAAGCTATGGAAAATCATAAGGACTCCGGGGCTTGAACAATCAGCAGAAAGATACTTAAACATGACTTTGTTTGCACATGAGCTTTTTTTTTTATTAGATAATTGCGAAAACCAAGCTATTTACAGATGTTGTCACTTTTGTGCCTTTAACAACTGGTTAGATTTCAAAAGCATCAACTTTGTTCCGTGGTTCACAAGGCTGTGAGAAGATGTTAAGACTTCTGGAAATTCGTTGATGGTGAGCAAAATCTTTGCCTATGCTTTTGATTTCTAAATAATAGCTAATTTCTTTGGCAAACCCATCACTTCTAATTTAATGGATAGTATTTCAGTAATTGAACTAGCTTTTTGAAAGTGTCAATGGCAGCCAAGGAGATCATAACAGAGGACAGGAATAAGATAAATGGAGAAAGAGACACATTACTTCTTTTTGCTCATCTGGTTGTTATTATTGTTAATAATAATAATAAAACTCAAGAAATTGATATAACTGTCTTTTTTTATCATTGTTTAAAATATCCTTGGGAATGTCATAGAAAATAGCAGTTGTGGCAGTGCACCCTAAATTATAGTACAGTGAGAAAAATTGGCAGTGGAGGGTTCTGCCTAACAATTGCTGCTTGATATTTTGAAAGCAAAATAGTCACTTAAACATTTTTAGGCCATTTCATGAAAAAAAAGAGAGAGAAGCACAATTTCAGGTGAGTTTCACCCCTGATTATGATTTATTTGCAAGGAGGGAGGGATGGCTTGGTGTGGCAGGCAGACGGGTGCCCCAAGGACCTCTGCTTTCTGTGTTCCTGTCCTGAGTGAGCCTCTCCTCCTGAGTGTGGGCTGGATTTCAGGGGCTCGCTCCTAACAGATAGGAAGCGGCAGGAATAACGGGATGCCATTTCTGAGGCTGGATGGTGAAGGGTGGTGACTTCCATCCTCCATGCTCTTTCTTGCTCTCTCTCCGCCCCCTCACCTGGGGAATGGCCAGCTGCCATGCTGTGGGCAGCTCCATGCTGTGTGCCTGCGCTCAGTCGCATCTGACTCTCTGTGACCCCAGGAATGGTAGTCCACCAGGCTCCTCTGTCCATGGAATTTTCCCAGGCAAGAATACTGGGATGGGTTGCTGTTTCCTTCTCCAGGGGATCTTCCTAACCCAGGGATTGAACCTGTGTCCTCTACATTGGCAGGCGAATTTTTTTTTTTTTCCTTTTAATTGGAGGATTATGCTTTACGGTATTGTGTTGGTTTCTGCACACCTCAGAATGAATCAGCCTGGCCGGTGGATTCCTCACCAATCTGCTGCCTGCGGAGTCCTGTGGAAGGCCCCAAATGAGAAGAGCCTGAGTCTTGTCAACATCCCTACGAATGAACCTGAAAGCGCCTCTCCTTCCTCACGTCCGCCTCCCCCAACCCCATCAGCTTTCAGATGAGAACACAGCCAAAGCTGGTAGCTTGCTTGTCCCCTCATGAGAGGCTTTAAGCCAGAGGCACTCAGCCATGTGACACTCAGACTTCTGACTCCCAGAAACTGCAAGATAATGAATGTTTGGTGATTTGAACTGTGGAACTGTGGGGTTATTTGGTGTGAGGCACTAGGTAACTAGTGGAGATGGGGAGTGCGATAAGAATGACGGATTTTGGAGTGGACAGGTCTCTGAAAACTGGGGGCCACAATGACAGGACCCCCAGGCTCTGTTTCGGTGGGGTTCTGAGAGCACACATCCAGGGTCATCCAAGCTCTTGGGCCTCAGACTTTTCATTGCTGGATACTGAGGCTAACCCTCTGTCTTCAAGCAATGAAAATGGAAACTAGCCAACTAAAACAAGAGGAAATTTATTGGAAAGCTATTAGGAGGCTGTAGAATCAACAGAAGACTTTGAGGCCAGGTTTGGGGACAGGCAGGGACACACAGATTCCCGGGATTTAGGAAAAAGTATGGCAACATTCTCCTAGCAGCAAGTTGGGTCAGCACATGGCCACTAAAATATATGGCCCATGATGTCATTAATACTTTCTATCCTTGTGTTATTCAAGATTCAAAAACCCTGAAAGAGACCATTCAATTTGCCGTTCTTTGCTGTGTGCCCAACTCCTGGTTGCTTTGACACTGGGAAATGAGGGGTGGGGCCCTTTGAAGTTCTTTCTTAAAAAATATACATTTATGTATTTTTGGCTGTGCTGGGTCTTCGCTGCTGTGCAGGTTTTTCTCTAGTTGTAGAGAGTGGGGGCTAGTCTCTAGGTGTAGTCGTCGGCTTCTCACTGTGGTGGCTTCTCTTATTGCAGAGATTCCTGAATGAGGGATTGAATCCAGGCACGAGAGCAACTCATCCTGAACCTCCCTCAACACTAAGTGGGCAGAGGCGTGGGTGGGGGAAGGGCTGGCATCTGTATTTTCAATAAGCTTCCCTGGAGACTGAGCCACTCAGACTAGTTTAGGATCCCCTGGTTTAGCTATTTGCTCACTAAACTCCCCTATGGCTCAATAATTCCATGATCCAGAGAGTTCTTTTGCATTAAAAAGGTGTCCATGGATAGGGAAAGGATAAAGGATGTGAAAATTAGTGTAGTGTGCATTGACTAAACATTGATAACTGTGAAACTCCCTGTCAAGGTATAGGTCCAATGTAGCAATTCTAATTTGCCCATACCTGGTGGCTCAGACAATAAAGAATCCACCTGCAGTGAGGGAGACCTGAGTTGGGAAGATCCCCTGGAGGCAGGCATAGCAACCCACTCCAGTATTCTTGCCTGGAGAATCCCCATGGACAGAGGAGTCTGGTGGGCTACAGTCATGAGATCACAAAGAGTCAGACAGGGCTGAACGACTAAGCACAGCACACACTGATGCTGTCATCAAAATTACAGGACTCTTTTAATTCACAAAATGGTCTGTACCTTGTAAGCAGTGCAATGCCATTAGCTGTAGAGGACATCTGCCATTAGGTCACCAGATACAAGCAGGCGCATCATCATTCTGCTGGTACTTGATTTCTTTTCAGGACCTTACCTTTCCCCCAGTGGCTGTAGCTTCAGGTCACAGACTAGACTGCCTCAGTGAGTCTTGTTTAATCAAGATAGAAGTTTATTTCTATCTTCTAACATTTAAATTATTTCTTGTACAACACAGAAATGACATGACATAGAAGATATTTCTTATTTAACATACATAACAGTTATTTCTCACTTATAAAGTTCGAGATGGTGGTCCAGACCTGAGTGAAGGCCCAGGGGTTTTGAACACACGAGCTCCTTCCACTTTTAGACTCTGCGTTCCCAAGGTGGACTTCTCAGGTGGCTCAGAGGGAAAGAATCCTCCTGTCATGCAGGAGATGACGACATGGGTTCGATCTCTGGGTTGGGACGATCCCCTGAAGGAGGAAATGGCAACTCACTCCAGTATTCTTGCCTGAAAAATCTAAAGCACAGAGGGGCCTGGCGGGCTACAGTCCATGGGGTCATAAAAGAATCGGACACAACTGAGTAACTGAGCATCCCACCGGTATGGCCTTTGTACATGAGGTCAAAGATGACTGTTCACAATCTTTACATTCAGCTATAAAAAGAAGAAATGAGAAAAAGGCAGTGTGAGTACCTTCCTTTCCTTTTAAGGGTGCAGCCCAGAAGTTGCACAAACCATTTTTGCTCATATGATCTCACTGACTAGAATTAGGATACATGCTTTTGTATGAGGGAGGCTGGGAAAAATGCAGTCTTTAGCCCAGCTATAACTTTCATTACTAAAAAAAGAAGAGGGAACCAGACAATGGGGAAACAGTTATCGTCTCTGCCACAAAAGGAAAATTCCTGGTGCTTGCCCTCCATTAAGAAATTCAGGGCTTCCCTGATGGCTCAGTGGTAAAGAATCCACTTGTCATTGCAGGAGACGTGGGTTCAATCCCTGATCCTAGAGTGGGTTGCCATGCCCTCCTTGAGGGGACCTTCCCAGCCCAGGGGTTGAACCCAGGTCTCTTGGGTCTCCTGAATTGGCAGGTGGGTTCTTTACTACTAGCGCCACCTATAAGCCAATATAAAATAAAATGAAAAGTTATTTAAAAAACAAAAGTGATGTGTTTTGATCTCTTCTCGAGGTCTTTTGTTTCCACTGAGCTTCAACAAGTCCTTGTATTCTTTTGGTGCACTTGCTGTTTCCACCCTCTGAGCCATCCTCATGCACAGGGGACCCTGAATGCATGCCACCTTGGGAAGGTGTTCTTCTAGTATCTGAGCCCATATTAGATTTCTCAAGTTACACTGGAGTATGGGGAATGGGTACTAGATGTGCTATTGCTGTGCTGCTGCTAAGTCGCTTCAGTCGTGTCCGACTCTGTGCGACCCCATAGACGGCAGCCCACCAGGCTCCCCTGTCCCTGGGATTCTCCAGGCAAGAACACTGGAGTGGGTTGCCATTTCCTTCTTCAATGCATGAAAGTGAAAAGTGAAAGTGAAGTCGCTCAGTCGTGTCCGACTCCTAGCGACCCCATGGACTGCAGCCTACTGGGCTCCTCCATCCATGGGACTTTCCAGGCAGGAGTGCTGGAGTGGGGTGCCATCACCTTCTCCGAGATGTGCTGTTGGGAGGATCTAAAGATAAATGCCACTGATTTCTTAACTCTGATCTGCTTTGTCACCATAGTAAAAGCAGGTAGACAAGAAGAAAATGATGGATGTTAGAGGCAACCTGAGTATACTTAAACTAAGGCAGCCCCAGGAACATAACTAAATATCTGTGGTAGGCAGAGACAGATTTCTAGTTAAACAAATCGAAGCTAATTCAAACTTGATTTAAAACAAAGTATTTGTTCTCTTTTCTATCAAGTCAGATACAATTCTAAGTGCTTGTGCATTTTAGGCTTTAAGCGTGCATTTAATTTACCTTTCTTCATTGGAGCTAGAAGCTCACGGCTACAGCTGAGACTAGATGTAATTATGTAACCTATTAGGTGTTTTAAAGAGGAAATGGGTTATTGTAAACACTGCCTAGGTTTTTAAGTCCACTCTCATGGGTACTTTTTGGAGAATAGATATTATACATAATTTATATAATACACATAACATTAAATTATAAATATATACATAAATATAATTATATACACATACTAATATATCATACTATATATTATCTGGTGTGTGTATATATATATATAAAATATGGGCTTCCTTGGTGGCTCAGTGGTAAAGAGCTTACTTGGCAATGCAGGAGATGTGGGTTCTATCCCTGGGTTGGGAAGATCTCCTGGAGAAGGAAATGGCAACCCACCCCAGTGTTCTTTCCTGGGAAATCCCATGGACAGAGGAGACTGGTGTGCTATAGTCATGGAGTCACAAAAGATTTGGACATGACTTAGGGACTAAACAATAACAACATATATTATTATGTATACATAGTATAGTTATAATAGATAATATATATACATAAGTTCACAAAGTTAGGTGAGGAATAAATGTAAATTCATTTTTTTAATAGCTAAAACTAGACTTTAATTTTGTGCTCTAATCTGTTGGGGTTTCTTAAAACCTAATTTTAATCTATTTAGAGTTCTCCTTTTCCCTCTGGTTCCCTCATATTTCTGGGGGATTTAAATGATGCCACAGAACTGGACAAGGGGAGACAACTGGTTGCTATCATCCATCCACATTTCCCTCTGATGGCCTCTGTTAGCCTCTAGTCCCTGCAGATGGTCCGTGAGGGTCACTGCTAAGCCATCCTCTGTTCCTGTCCCATAGGCCTCTTCGGGTCCAGACTGTTGCTGCTGTTCCTTCGGCATCACACCACGATTGAGGGCACACAACCATCAACTTCCATGCCAGTCTGGGCCAGACCCACCAGAATCATAGGGGGTCCAAGCACCTCCTTACCTGGAACACGTGCAGCAAAAGCGATGTGCAGTCGTGGGGGTGGCGGTTACTCCCTCTGCCTTCTGCAGCGCTGCTAAGGTCTTCATTTCTCCCCTGAGAGATGTGCTGGGAGAACAGGTGGTGACTCGTGAGTGAGGCCCGAATGTCGTCCCAGTACCGAGGGTGATCAAGTCAGCCTCAGATGGCACTTCCTTTGCCCTGGATTCGAGTCACTTTCATTTTCAAGGATACGAAGTCCAAAGTCGTGGACTCCCTGGGAATGCCGGCGTGGGGACCCTCCTGCGACCTCTGACCTCTCCTGGTGAGGAGGCCTGGCACTTCCACGCATGTTCAGTCTTCCTGAGCATCTCACGAGCTCGGCCCGGGGGGACTGCACATGAGAACTGTCTCCACTTCTGCTGTCCCGCCAAGAGTGAGGCAGCTCCGCGGATGGAGGGGCGCAGATCCGGAACCGGACGACTCTCCCTGTTTCAGGGAGGGGGCCGGGCGGCTGCGCCCGTTTTCCCATGTCCATCTTTTGCAACAGAAAGCGCCCCGTGTCGTGGTCCCGGGACCCTCACCCCTCCTCCTCGAGGTGGCCTGAGTCCAGGTGTCCCAGGTCCGGTGAGTCTAGGGGAGCAACTATGCTCCCCGAACTTCTGCCCTAGAGCCCTTCTGGACCCATGATATTTACGTTTATTTCCTCGCAAGATGTTTACTCCTTGCTAAAAGTTATAGACTTTTAAGTGAGTTTCAGCTTCAAAACTTTAATGATACGCAGTTGTTAAAAGAGTACAAACGGGGAAATTGACCAACTGCAAGGCTGAAAGAAAAGGATAGGCAACAGGACTATGTACAGTATACTTTTAAAAAAGATATACTTTTGAGTGCTTCTAAGAGCCAGGCACTGTGCTCGATCTGAAATTTGTAGATCAATAAAACACAGCCCCTGCCCTTAAGGAGAAGTGCCAGTGGCCAAAATGGTAACACATTTATTTCTAGAAGACAAAGGTGTAAGTGATTTTTATTTTCTTTAGGCTTTTCTTTGTGAAGGGTTTTCACAATCTTGAAGAACATTTTATGTTTACCTTTAGATTCATCCAGTTGAGTTATTTTGCCATAAAGGATACTTTAGAGATCCTTTATGTTTTTCAGAAACTAGTGGCTGTCGCCAGTGTAGGCCAGTGGTTCTCATAGTAGGTGTGGAGACACCCTGTGTCTCCTTATGTAGACACCTTATGTAGATAGTATAAAAGGCTAAAATTATTTTTACATTGATATAAACATATTATTTGTCTTTTTTACTTAGTCACTCAGGAGTATACAGGGGAGGTTTCCATTGTACACTTGGTATGGTACAGTATAACTTAGTAAACCAGCATCTTCCAGTTGACTGATACATGATGTTACAAAATCATGCATGGGTAAAAGATCAATTCAAATTTCTAGATAAATCAATCAGTTTTAGGGTTAACAGTACAAAAGATATGGTTTCATAGTTCTCACTGCAATTAATCTTTTGGGAACTATACTTGTTAAGCTATGGTGTGATATCAAAAAGAATATCCATATTATCTGAAATGACTATTAAAATGCTTCATTTTCCAGCCTTAAAAAAAGGAAAGGAAATCAGAAGGAATCAGGAATGAAAATAAAAGGAACTCAGTTCTTAGTTTTTGAGAGTCAAGAGCTAAACTTGTTATCTTGATAGCCCCTAGTTCATGGCCATGTGGCTATCTAAATTTAAATGAATTGAAATTAAATACATGAAAAGCCAGTCCCTCATTTGCACATTTCATAGTGTTCAATGTGGCTAGAGAAGCTACTATAAAAATAGTTCAGATTTACAGATCATTTCTACGACTGGGGTTGGACAACTGAGTTAGATCATGATACATAAGAAGTAAAATGAAGCTTTCAGTCTCTGGGACTTGAAAAGATTTTCTTAGATGGGGAAAGATAAAGGGCTGGAGGAGGCAGGAGAAAGGAAAGAGAAAGGTGGTCGTCTGATAGAGGTGGAGTCCATGTCTGGAGGTGCTTGGTATCCACTGGAGGATGCTGACCACTGCTGGCATGGGGGGCAGTATGGGAGCTGAGTCAGCGTGCAGAACCCTTCTGGTCTCCATTCAAGGTTTCATCATGTGAAGCCTGCCTTGAGGAGTTGTGTTGGGTGTTTTGCCCCATGGCATGAATCATAGGAGGATTGTGGGTTCCTGTTGAACTTCACTGACAGGATAAATTTGATTAATCATTAACTCATTGGAAAAGACCATGATGCTGGGAAAGATTGAGGGCAGGAGAATGGGATGACAGAGGATGAGATGGTTGGATGGCATCACCAACTCAGTGGACATGAGTTTGAGCAAACTGTAGGAGACAGTGAAGGACAGGGAAGCCTGGTGTGCTGCAGTCCATGGGGTTGCAGAGTCGGACACAACTCAGCAACTGAACAACAACAACAACAATAACAACAACAAACACGTTGCTTAGAGCTGTTTTTTTTTTTAATCTCCTTATCCTTAATATGGAATTTTTTCTCTTCTTTATTTTTTAAATTATGAAAGTATAATAACACATTTACAGGAGACTTGGAAAATACAGGAGTTTTTTTTTTTCTTTAATAATAGCTGAACAAAACCATGGTCAACTCTAGAAGATTCAGCAAGATCACCATTAGGAATCCTCTTTCAGGTGTTCCCAGAGGATCTCATTTAATTGGCTAACCATTACTGTACCTGCGAGTTGTGGGACTAGAAAGTGAAGATGCCACGTGGTGGATGTACGGATGACTGGGGTGGTGGTATTCTGGAGCTCTGCTCCAGTCCATTCTCTTGAGGTGGAATGGTCCTGGATTTCAATGTGGGGAACAAAATTGACCTTAGCTCTTTCTTTCATACCTCCTTCTGGCTTTGGGGCTGCTTCCTAGGAGCAACTACTTTCCTCCCCATTACAGATCTCGCTGCTGCTGCTGCTGCTGCTAAGTCGCTGCAGTCGTGTCCGACTCTGTGTGACCCGATAGACGGCAGCCCACCAGGCTCCCCTGTCCCTGGGATTCTCCAGGCAAGAACACTGGAGTGGGTTGCCATTTCCTTCTCCAATGCATGAAAGTGAAAAGTGAAAGTGAAGTCGCTCAATTGTGTCCGACTCCTAGCGACTCCACGGACTGCAGCCTACCAGGCTCCTCTGTCCATGGGATTTTCCAGGCAAGAGTACTGGAGTGGGGTGCCATTGCCTTCTCCCACAGATCTCGCTGGACAGCTCCAAATCCACAGACCCACTAACAAAATCATATGACCAAAGCTGGGACCACCAGAATCTGTCCTAGAAGTTCTGGTGTATCAACCTCGAAAGGCTCTCTGTTCCTCTCAGAGTTGCTGATCTGGTAGAACATAAATCTGGAACTGCAGGTGGCCATTGTTGTTTGTAAATAGGAAGAGTCCTCTTGAAAATAAAGCCACACATAGGAAAGTGTAACTGAGAGACGGGAGCAGAGCCTTCACAGTACTGCTTGGGCACCCGCATGTGGCAGTGCCTAAAATCACAGATTAACCCTTCTGATTGTCAGTATACCAGTCAGTCCTCGTTTCTGCTTCAGCTGGTTTGAGCCAGTCTTCTCATCATTTTCAGTGGAAGGAGTTCTAACCAATACAAAATGTTAATAATCTTTGCCTTTTTTTTTTTTTTTTAAGAATCTACAGGATACATGTTTTTGGAGAGTTCTCAGATCTAGAAATGTTTTTTTTCCCTTCTGAGTGAATGCTTTGTTTTTGAATACTGTGTATCATGTAAGCAATTCTGTTTCAGGCATAAAGTTCAGAACCAAATTTTGGAATTACTCCTAGTCAGTGGATAGAGCTTTATCACATTTTTAAAAAATGTGCCAACATTGCTCTTGGCTCTATCCTATTTTTTCTACTTTTATTATTCTTTTGACCCTATTTCATCACCTATTTTTACTTTATCTTGTTTTATTTTGTCTCTATAAACTTGTCTAATTCTTTTTTACCAAAGACAGTATGTAAATAAATAAGCCAAATGAGGAGAAAATTCCATAAGGTTCTGTTTACATTTCCATTGTCAACTAAGAACATCTGTTTCTTTTGAGAAGATATCTCCTTAGTGTATTACAAACATCACTGCCTGCCTGTAAGAGATAATGTGTATA
The DNA here is from genome assembly GCA_006408695.1 of Aepyceros melampus. Classification (NCBI taxonomy): domain Eukaryota; kingdom Metazoa; phylum Chordata; class Mammalia; order Artiodactyla; family Bovidae; genus Aepyceros; species Aepyceros melampus. The sequence goes on along the minus strand of SJXQ01003137.1, from coordinate 60,523 downwards.
ATCTTGCATTTCTTAGTAGGCTTGTGGCTTTACTTAATCTCTTTGCCAAAAAATTATTGTCTTGAGGGGAGATCACAGGGTCTTATTTTGGTAGTTATATAATTTCTTCACAGGATAAAAAATGTAGACAGGCCACAAATGCATGGATTTACTGAAAGTGGGCCACCACGTAGGGGATGTTAGCCTACACAAACTGGTTTTGGCATTTATGCTGTTAACATCTTAAAGTTTCTTTCTTTTTTTTTTTTTAATGTTGTATCATGAATGTAAGATTCTGTGGTAAAGGATGTCTTCTCCGTACTCACTGTCTCTTTGTAAGGTTTCTCTAGCACGGCCTATAGTTCAGTCTTTTATCTTCTTGTTCCTCAGTCTCTGTCAGGGTCCACTGAATTGGCCACCCTACTCATCTCCCCGCTTCATGGTCACAGCCTTACCATGGCGAAGGGGATTGTTTAAGTTAGTGAACCTATGAGCCGTGCCATGCAGGGCTACCCAAGACAGATGGGTCATAGTGGAGAGTTCTGATAAAACATACTTCCCTGGAGGAGGAAATGGCAACCCATTCCAGTACTCTTGCCGTGAGAACCCCATGAACAGTATGAAAAGGCAAAAAGATATGACACCGGAAGATGAGCCCCTCATGCTGGAAGGTGTCCAGTATGCTACTGGGTAAGAGCAAAGGACCATTACTAATACCTCCAGAAAGAATGAAGTGGCTGGCCCAAAGTGGAAATAATGCTCAGTTGTGGATGTGTCTGGCAGTGAAAGTTCAATCCTGTAAAGAAAAATGTTGCATAAGAACCTGGAATGTTAGGTCCGTGAGTCAAGGTAAATTAGACATGGTCAAGCAGGAGATGGCAAAAGTGAACATTGACATCTTAGGAATCAATGTACTAAAATGGATGGGAATGGGTGAATTTATTTCAGATGGCCATTATGTCTATTATTGTAGGCAAGAATCCCATAGAAGCAATGGAGCAGCCGTCATAGTCAACAAAAGAGTCTGAAATGCAGTACTTGGGTGCAATCTCAAAAACAACAGAATGATCTTGGTTCATTTCCAAGGCAAACCATTCAGCATTGCAGTAATCCAAGTCTGTACCCTAACCACTGATGCCAAAGAAGCTGAAGTTGACTGGTTCTATGAAGACCTACAACATCTTACTAACACCAAAAAAAAAAAAAGTCCTTTTCATCATAGAGGGTTGAAATGCCAAAGTCAGAAGTCAAGAGATACCTGAAATAATAGGCATGTTTGACCTTGTTGTACAAAATGAAGCAGGGCAAAGGCTAACAGAGTTTTGTTAAGAGAACTTGCCAGTGATAGCAAACACCCTTTTTCAGCAACCCAATAGACGACTCTATGCATGGACATCACCAGGTGGTCAGTACCGAAATTAAATTGATTTTGTTCTTTGCAGCCAAAGATGGAAAAGCTCTATACGTCATCAAAAACAAGACTTGGAGCTGGCTGTGACTCAGATCGTGAGCTCCTTACTGCAAAATTCAGTCTTAAATTGAAGAAAGTAGGGAAAAGCATTAGGTCATTCAGGTATGACCTTGGACTCCAAGATAAAATCATTTAATCCTAAAGGAAATCAATCCTGAATATTCATTGGGAGGACTGATGTTGAAACTGAAGCTCCAATATTTTGGCCACTTGATATGAAGAGCTGACTCACTGGAAAAGAGGATGATGCTGGGGAAAGACTGAGGGCAAAAGGAGAATGGAGTAGCAGAAGATGAAATCGTTGGATAGCATCATCCACTCAATGGACATGAATTTGAGCAAACCCTGGGAGATAGTGGAGGACAGAGGAGCCTGGCATGCAGCAGTCCATGGGATCACAAAGAGTCAGACGTGACTTAGTGACTGAACAACAACAAGAAGTCATCTCTCCCTTCTGCAGGGTGCTCTATACATTGTTGCCAAGGCAGTATTCAACACTTGGACAGGCATGCAATGGCCAGTTCAAGTCCCTATTGTGGTTCTCTAACTGATGATGATTGCAGAATCACCTTCAAGGAAGTCTCACCATCTGTCTCCCTACTTCCACTATTTCTAATACCAGTCACACCTGTCTCCTCTCTGGGTTCAGAACATAGTTTTGCTCATGCTGGTTTTTTGTTTTTTGTTTTTTTTTACCCTGTCAATATCATCTCTCCAAGTCCTCCCTCTTTCTCTGTTTATCCACATGGTACAGTTGTCAGGTTTAAATTCAGTGAAATTCTTCCTGGGCATTATTCTCTGCACACTTCTTTCAAATCTACAGGCCATCCAACAGTCTCTGTTCTGATGTCAGCCTCACATTATGTGTAATTGCATGCATTTCTCTAAATAATAGCTATGTATATATGTTTCTTTTATGTAAGTATCTTGTTTCTTAAGAATAAAAGCTCATTGAGGGGGAATTTTTAGGCCTTTATATCTTTCTTATTCCCTAAATATTTAGCATAGTGCTATAACATAGTATGTATTTAATAAAAGTCAACTAAATGGGCTGTGAACAAGGAGCCCTGAAATTTAGTTACAAGATGAAGAAGGGAATGGCAACCCACTCCAGTATTCTTGCCTGGGAAATCCCATAGACAGAGGAGCCAGGCAAGCTACAGTCCATAGGGTTGCAAAGAGAGTGGGATGCAATTTAGCAACTAAACAGCAACGATACTTTTGGTTAGCTGTCATATTTGGTTTATTCAATATTTTACCCTTTGAGTCCTATAATTTCTTATTTAAAATAAAAAAAAAAAAAAAGAGAGAGAATGCAAGGACTCTCTGAAAAGAAGAATCCCACAGGGGCAATCAAAGGAATGCATGTGAAAGGAAGCTTGTGTTAGATTAGATGATATTCAGTGTTCCCAATGCCCATGTTCTACCCCTGGGCACACAGCCACATTCAGACTTTCAGGATCTCCTTGAACTTTATCCAACAATCAGCAGATATGGGCCACCTACAGTATGTAATACCCTAGGCTCAGAATTCCCTGAAGACAGGAATTAATATCTTTCTCACTTGCATTCTCTGCTTAGTACTCAGCTAATGCAGGGAGCATCGTACATAGTGTGTGGAGCATCATACATGCTCAGCAAATGTTGGTACTTAGAGAATGAAACAGTCACCTCAAGTGACACAATGTAGGTATGACTTTTCCTGGCCCACTTAGTATCTGTGTCAGGGTCATATGTACTCAGGGACTAAGAATTGACTTTAAGATGTGATTGTGACAAACTGTAACTCCATTTTTGTTGACTTAAAATGAGAAATTTTAGTGTAAATGGAAAATTATTTTTTAAAATGTCAAATAATCATACAAATAATAGCACTCATAGAGCTGAAGTAAGAATCTATCTCATTTTTCTTGAATAAAGTAGCATATAAACCCTGGATACAGTCATACAAAGGACGATAGACATTACTACATTAGCTCTTGTAAAGCCCTTGCTCTGGCTGAATAAGCAAATAAGCAGCCATTCTTCATTAGGGAGAGGAGGCTTTGGGTCATCTTCACACTAATTTAATTAAAAAAAAATCTTCAGCTAGGTCTTGGTCACTACAGAGGATGCTGGTTTTTTTTTAAGCTTTTTTTTTTTTTTTGGTATTGAGGGTATAGCCAATTAACAAACAATGTGATAGTTTCAGGTGAAGAGCAAAGGGACAGCCATACACATACATGTATCCATTCTCCCTAAATTCCCCTCCCATGGCTGTCCCATAACATTGAGTAGAGTTCCCTATGCTACACAATAGGTCTTTGTTGGTTTTCCATTTTAAATATAGCAGTGTGTACATGTCCATCCCAAACTCCCTAACTATCCCTTCCCCCGCTCCCTCCTTCTTTCCCCAGCAACCATAAGGTCCTTTAGAGAACCCTGATTTTCAAGTAACCATGCAACCCTCATTGCTTCCGTCAAAGATGGAACTTGCAGTTAGCTGAGAAGCTTGATACCTGGTTCTTGGTTCCTAAAGCTACATCCCTAATGGTTTCCATGGAAATAACAGTGGCAATGGCTCCGTGTGTCTGAATAGGAGCTGCAGCTAGCTGAGCTCTGGAAAGGGGTTGCATTTTCCCTTGACATTAGCCAGGTCGTCAGCGTGGACAGACTGCACAATGCTATAGCCTACGGCCAGGCATCAGAGCTGCAGTTACTCAGATGATTGAGGAAATCTGATATTTTGGCTAACAGTTCTGGTAAATAACTAATAAAACTTTTACAGATACGCAATTACTTAGATTGGATATCTTCTTTAAGCTCCAGTTAATTGCATCTGATATTCATACTTTGATTTAATTTAGACTCAAATATCTGATATAGCAATTGGTGCATGACTTTTATGAAAATGAATTTGTTTAGATTGCTAAAAGTTCTCTCATCTTTCATTTAGAGAGAAAGAAAACCTGTATACTGTGTGTCTCAAGTGTTTTCATTGGGAGCTATGTGCTCAAGTAGTTCCTGATAAATGGGGAGTATGTGTAAGAATTTTTATTAAACTTTGTAACCATGTTTAGATCATAACTCACTGAGAGAGTTGGCAAACTACCTAATCTCTTGATATCTTGTTTCCTAATTTATTACATAAAGTGTCAGAGTGGGAGTAATGAAGACTGAGATCTATTCTGACACAAATGGTTATAAAGTTCATAACAGAGTGTATGTTTACTAGACTATATTAATATGCAAGCGTAACTAACATTTACTGACAAAATACTGTGCATGGTCATAAGCTGGACAGTTTTGGAAAAATAAATATTCTGCTGTATTCATTGTTGACATATAGTCCCTATTTGGCTTATCAGTTTTCAAATGATTTTATACCATGTGATAGGTTCTAAATTATTCTATACATAATATAGTTTTTTATGATTTAGGAGTCATTTTGTGTAATGTGCATAATATACTATGAAAATCAGTTAACAGAATACAGCACAATGAACATAAAAATGGTAGAAATATGATAGACATCTCTAATTCTTTAAAATTATTATTTTGATTTAATTAAAAAATTATTATTTGACAATTTTATCTTTACTGTAAAAATAGAGCTCAGGAAAGATGTTCTCATTATTTGACTTTCCATTGGCTTAGATCATAACTAAAAGAGAAATTAATGAGCTATAAAAATAAATATAATTATATATAGTTATATCCGATTAGTGAGAAAAAGACTAAAGATTTACCAATATACTTGGAGGGAAAAAAAGAACCCTATTCTGACCTATTGGTTAAAATATGTAGATGTGAATTAGAATTGAAAAGTATAAATTCACAGAGGAATAAATGTGTATGTTAATTGAAGCTGGAGAAATCACCAAAGGCAGAAGATGATCAAATTATCATCTTTAAAAACAGGAAATCAGATATTTTGAGGCATTTTAAGGTTTATTATAAAATATGGAAATTCAGACCCGGAACACAGTAAAGTTCATTGATATTTCCCATGTCACTTGATTATCTTACTCTTCATGTGATGCCAATTTTTTTTTTTTCATTTCCATGTTAGTGATTATTTTTTATATTCAAGTCACAGTACTAGGATATTACAGCTTTTGATATTTGAATTTAATATCATTATAGGACTGAATCCATTAGTTAGCCATCTGGTTTAGGGTAGCTTGCTTGCTATTTCTTAGGCTTTCAAATTCTTGAAAATGTTTTGTACTTAACGATCATTTGCATTTTAAATGTGTGCGTGCATGTTCATGTATATACTGACATCTTGCTATAATATTGCACTCTTTTAGAGCTGAATGAAATGAAAGAATAACTTCCAAGAAGATTTAGTAAATGAAATGCCAAAGTCATCTCATTATAAGTTTTGTCCCCAACTGTATCAGTTTCTTACGGCTGCTGTAACAACTTGCTGCAAACCCGGTAGCTTGCAGTCCTGGACAGAAGTCTGAAATCAGTTCCACTGGACTGAAGTCAAGTTGTTGGCAGGGCTGTGCTCCCCCTGGAGGCTCCAGGAGACACTTCTTGCCTTGCCTCTTGTCATTGCACTCTTTGCGTTACTTGGCTCGTGGCCCCTTTCTCCATCTTCAAAGCCAGAACCCTAGCATCTTGCATCAGGCATATTGCCCTCTTGTCTGCCTTCATCTTATAAGATGCTAGTGGTTACATCTACAATCCACTCAGGTAACCCAGGATATTCTTTCCTCCTCAGATTCTCATTTTAACCATATCTACAAAGTCTCTTATGGCCATCTAACAACATTTACAGGTTCCAGGAACGAGAGCCAGGATGTCTTTGGGGATTATTATTCAGTTGTGCAGGAAAAATTAACTCAGTAGGCCTGGGTTGCTCCAACCCTATATATTTCAAAGGTCTTCAGACCTGACCCTATGTCTGGTCCCCAGGAGATGATCCAGTCTGAATCCTTGGGGTATCCTATTTGGTAAGTTTCTTTGTTTACCTGAGATCTTGGGGCACATGAGATAGCTTATGCTTACAATATGATTTGTAGTAAGCACTTTTGACAGGCCTGAGACTGTGGAGCACACATGTATTTGACTTCTTAGAGGAGGTGGGCTGCAGACTGAGCAGCTAAGACCGGTCTGCAGACGCTCATGCCATGTGGTGGACTCCTAGTAAAATCCCTGGACATCAAGTCTCAGGCAAGATGGTTGAGTCGGCAGCACTTAACATGAGTCGTCACACATTGTTACAGAGAGAATTAAACACTGCGTGTGTGAGTTCATAGGGAGAGGACAGCTGGAAGCTTGTGCTTTGGTTTCTCCTGGACTCTGCCCTCTAAGCTCTCCCTGCTGATGTTAACCTGTACCTCTTCACTATTGTTTTTGTTGTTCAGTGGCTCAGTCATGTCTGACTCTTTGTGACCCTATGGACTGCAGCAAGCCAGGCTTCCCTGTCTTTCGCCATCTCCCAGAGTTTGCTCAAATTCATATCCATTGAGTCAGTGATGCTATCCAACTGTCTCATCCTCTGTCATCCCTTCTCCTCCTGCCCTCAGTCTTCCCCAGCTTTAGGGTCTTTTCCTCTTCACTATAGTAAACTGTCGGAGAAGGCAATGGCACCCTACTCCAGTACTCTTGCCTGGAGAATCCCATGGACAGAGGAGCCTGGTGGGCTGCAGTCCATGGGGTCACTAAGAGTCGGACACGACTAAGGGACTTCACTTTCACTTTTCACTTTCATGCATTAGAGAAGGAAATGGCAACCCACTCTAGTGTTCTTGCCTGGAGAATCCCAGGGGCGGGGGAGCCTGGTGGGCTTCCATCTATGGGGTCACGCAGAGTCGGCTACGACTGAAGTGACTTAACAGCAGCAGCAGCACAGTAAACTGTAACAATGTGTAGAGGTCTTCTGAGTCCTGTGAGTCCTTCCAGCAGATCACGGAGCATAAGAATGGTCTATCAGGAACCCCGGAACATCAGCTTGCTACTGCTGCTGCTAAGTCGCTTCAGTCGTGTCCAACTCTGCGACTCCAGAGACGGCAGCCCACCAGGCTCCCCCGTCCCTGGGTTTCTCCAGGCAAGAACTGGAGTGGGTTGCCATTGCCTTCTCCAGAACATCAGCCAACCACACCTAGTTAGTCCAATAACATAGAATTCAGGTTGTGGTAGAGTGGCAGGAGGTGGCTGTGTATATAAAATGTATTGTTCAAATAAGATATGTGTAATACAGAAAAGACCATCTTTGGTAAAATACTAATTTTAATCAAAAACAGAAACAGTTCTGGTATTTATGAACAAATTGCTGAGAACCATGGAAATCAAATGCTATATCATTGCTGCTTTGGAAAGAATGGAAAAGTAGTGAAGATACCATAGCTCTGTGTTCAAATTTGTAAGCCCAAACTTCAGATAAATACACCAAAATACCATGCGTGGCATTTAATCCTCACAACAAAGGAATGAAGCAAAGTATTGTTTTCAGTTTATGAATGCTGAGCCTGAGATTCTAGATGGCAGAGCCTGAGTTCATACCAGAGTGGGACAAATTGGAATTCTGTGCCCTTTTTAGTGAGACACACTACTCAAAAGAGCATAGGTTTCCAGTTAGTGCTGACTTACCCTGAGAGTTGCACAGACTTTCCCACGAATCACAACGCTTACTGCCTCTGAGGGAGCGCTGCATTTTGTTGCTGCATCCTTTTTTCCATCTTGTCATGGATTTGCCCCGTGGCTCCTTTTACACTGCTGCCTGGAGATTTATATCTGTAAATCTTTCTTTTTAACAAGATAGTGCTCTTTTTAAGGGTGGAAACCATCTCTTACACATTTCTGTAAGATTCACAATGCCTTGCCCAGGGCCATCTGCATGGTGTTATTACTACTTACTTTTTTTTTTTTTTTTTTGATCATAGTGTGAGATGGAATGATCTGTGATGTTATCTTGTAAATTGTATGTGGATAACATTTGAAATCTTTACCTTGCATATGATTTTTCTGTAATTTCTTGGCTAGTATTAACATGTGGTAAATACGTACCTAATAAAAAGAAAGTACATATATACAAATATGAAATCCCTGGTGTTGGAATTTCCATATCTGTCTTGGTGATACATTGTTTGGTGAAAGGAGGTAAGTAAAAGATAGCAGTGGTTGGTTGCTGTCAAGGAAAAAATTTATCTCAGTGGCCTTGAATTTCTGGTTTGTCAGATATTGACAGCCTCAGGGGTACAAGTGAAGGATTTCAAAAGATAATTCAAGAATGCTTAGAATGTGTTTGAGACACAGGAAAAATCATTTGCTAACAGGGTCCAATAACATTGAATAGGAATTCACAGACTAAATTGAGTGACTTTGAGTTTCAGCTGCTCTTGCTGTTTTCCTCATTTTGCAGGTAATAGCATTTATTTTCTTTCTTCTGTTGGAAGTGCTATAGTTAACCCTCTCCACAGTGAATATGTTAGAATAAATTCCCTCTCTTCCTTCATTCCTTCCTTCCCTTCTTCCTTCCTCCCTCACCATCTCCTTTTCTTTTATTGGGCCAGAGAAAGATGACAGAGAGAGTTACACATATATATTGTATAACATGACTTTTTTTTAAAAAAAGAAAATTGTTTACTTAAAATATGAATGGAATAATTGACTTTCTCCTTAGCATCAAATATTGATCATTTCCACCATGACAAATGGTAACTAGAAAATTCTGCCTTTGAAAATATGCTTTTATGTATTTGACATGAAGGAAAATATTGATTTTGCTTAAACTTTCAGCAGAGTGTTTCACTTGAGAACATTAGTGAGAGTGTGGTAGAAAGGGAGAAGCAGAAAAACTGTGATATCTTTTTTCTTGTTACCCATCATATTCTTAACAATTTTACTTTATTTTTTTTCACACAGCTCTCTGCATTCTCACTTTCTCTCATATGGTCCCTCCAGACTTCTTAACACTTACAGAACACTTGTAAGACTAAAAATTTTCCTATCTAAACCATGCATTAAAAAAAATTTTTTTCACAGGTAAGAATAAAAGCATTCTCATTAATTTTAACAAGTATTTAATATATCATAGAGTTTCAGGGAATTTTTTTTTAAACAAAGACTCTTAATAATTGCTAAATGTCAACCTTAGTATTTTTTCTGCTTCAAAATGTTAGAGAGTGAAAGAAGTGTTTTTGCTTGTTCATTTTCTAAAAGTAGAGTGACCAACAGAAATGAGGAAATAAAAATGGAAACAATCAGGTTTCTTGGTGGCTTAGTGGTAAAGAATCCTCCTGCCAGTGCAGGGTGTACAAGTTTGACCCCTGGTCTGGGAAGATCCCACCTGCCTTGGAGCAGCTTAGCCTGTGCTCCATAACTTTTAAGCCTGTACTCTAGAGTACGGGAGCTGAAACTACTGAGCCCGAGTGCCACAGCTGCTGAAGCCCCAGTGCCCTAGAGCGGATGCTTTGCAGCAGGAGAAGCTACCTTAATGAGAAGCCCGCACACCACAACCAGAGAGTAGCCCCCCTCCGTTGCAAATAGAGAAAAAGCCTGAGTAGCAGCGAAGACCCAGGGCAGCAAAAAATAAACAAGTAAACAGAATCATTTAAAAAATACATAAAGAATGGAAAAAAATCTGTGAATAACTGTGCTAAAAAGAAATCTACAAAAACAAGACACCAAATACTGCACATTAATAAAAAAAAAATAGAGAAAGAAAAGAAGAAAAGAATCAAAACCAGTAAGAAATTTTTCACTCTGTGAAAATAGCAGCCTTGGTCTTACTGTGGGTTTTCTGTTTGTTCCTGAGACTTTGTTTTTCAAGGCAGTGAAAGTAGCCTCAAGAAAGATTGCAGTTCAGTCTTAGCCTTGCTTGTAAACTTACACCAAAGAGCCACAGTATGTGGTAGTGGCCTCATTTGATGGGAAAGAAATCTTTTAAGGTTTTTCTTTTTAATTTTTTGGCATTCCCTGATAGGTTGATAGGTGTCCTTCCCTATCATGTCAACATCTTCCTTAAAAATATTTCTACAAAGACAATTTGGAGCATGCAAAGAAATAGAAAGAAGAGTGTAATGCCTTCATATATCAATAAGATTTAACAACTTATTAACATTTGCTAGTATTTTATATATTTATTCCATGTTTTAGATTTGTACAATTTTATCAATCCTAAAAGAAGAGAAGCAAAAAGCAAAGGAGAAAAGGAAAGATATAAGCATCTGATTGCAGAGTTCCAAAGAATAGCAAGAAGAGATAAGAAAGCCTTCTTCAGCAATCAATGCAAAGAAATAGAGGAAAAGAACAGAAGGGGAAAGACTAGAGATCTCTTCAAGAAAATTAGAGATACCAAGGGAACGTTTCATGCAAAGATGGGCTCGATAAAGGACAGAAATGGTCTGGACCTAACAGAAGCAGAAGATATTAAGAAGAGATGGCAGGAATACACGGAAGAACTGTACAAAAAAGATCTTCATGACCCAGATAATCATGATGATGTGTTGACTAATCTAGAGCCAGACATCTTGGAATGTGAAGTCAAGTGGGCCTTAGAAAGCATCACTACGAACAAAGCTAGTGGAGGTGATGGAATTCCAGTTGAGCTGTTTCAAATCCTGAAAGATGATGCTGTGAAAGTGCTGCACTCAATTTGCCAGCAAATCTGGAAAACTCAGCAGTGGCCACAGGACTGGAAAAGGTCAGTTTTCATCCCAATTCCAAAGAAAGGCAATGCCAAAGAATGCTC
>SJXQ01003137.1:0-47582 GCA_006408695.1 Aepyceros melampus | reverse complement strand
TTGGACTGCAAGGAGATCCAACCAGTCCATCCTAAAGGAGATCAACCCTGGGATTTCTTTGGAAGGAATGATGCTAAAACTGAAACTCCAGTACTTTGGCCACCTCATGCGAAGAGTTGACTCATTGGAAAAGACCCTGATGCTGGGAGGGATTGGGGGCAGGAGGAGAAGGGGACGACCGAGGATGAGATGGCTGGATGGCATCATGGACTCAATGGACGTGAGTCTGAGTGAACTCCGGGAGTTGGTGATGGACAGGGAAGCCTGGTGTGCTGCGATTCATGGGGTCGCAAAGAGTCAGACATGACTGCGCGACTGAACTGAACTGAACTGAAGGCTTTTTGTAGGAGGGTAATTTACGTGTAAGAAAACTTTCAATGTTAGGAGAATAACATTGAAAATAAAAATTTCAATGTCTAGGTGAATAAATCTTGAATTATGAGGTTTGACAAATATATATAGTCATGTGGCAATGAGCAGAGACATGATCTAGAAAATTCCACACCCTAAAATTTTCTTCTGGCCACTTCCAGACAATTCCTTTCCTCCACTAAAGCTCCAGTAAACCACTGAATTCCTTTCTTCTTTTATAGTTTTATTTTTTCTAGAATGTCACATAACTTGAATCATAAGGTAAATAGTATTTTATGTCTGTCTTCTTTCACTTTTCATGATACTTTAGAGAGTCATCCATTTTGTTGAATATATCAGTATTTTTTCTTTTTATTCATGATTAGTGTTCCATTGTATGAATATACCAAAGTTTCCCATTCTGTAGCTGGTAGACATTTTGGTTATGTCTAGGCTTTTTTTTTTTTTTTTGTGCCTATTTTGCATAAAGCTGCTATAAGCATTTGGTTATACATCTTTGTGTAGACAGCTTCTTCATGTCTCTTGGCTAATTTCCTAGAAGTAAAATTTTGGGTTATATGGTGTGTGTTTAATTGTATAGAAAACTGAAACTGGTTCCAAGTGGCTGTACCATTTTGCATTCCCATCTGTGATGAATGAGAGTTCCAGGGGCTCCACACCCTCACCAGTACTTGATTATGTCAGTCTTAAATGTAGCTGTTCTGGTGAGTGTAGTGCTATCTTAATTTGCATTACTCTAATCATATTGAGCATCTTTTTACATGATTACTTGCCACTTGTATGCCATGTTTTTAAAAGTATCTTCCTTAGTCTTTTAAGAAATTTAAGAAATTGAGTTGTTAGTAATCCTATTATTATGAAACTGGTTCCAAGTGGCTGTACCATTTTGCATTCCCATCTGTGATGAATGAGAGTTCCAGGGGCTCCACACCCTCACCAGTACTTGATTATGTCAGTCTTAAATGTAGCTGTTCTGGTGAGTGTAGTGCTATCTTAATTTGCATTACTCTAATCATATTGAGCATCTTTTTACATGATTACTTGCCACTTGTATGCCATGTTTTTAAAAGTATCTTCCTTAGTCTTTTAAGAAATTTAAGAAATTGAGTTGTTAGTAATCCTATTATTGAGTTTTAAGAGTTTTTTAAATATAATTCTGGAGGCATGTCCTTTATTGAATACAGATTTTGCAAATATTTTTCCCAAGTCTGTGTCTTGTATTTTCAATCTCTTAACTGTCAATTTTGAAGAGCAGAAGTTTAAAAATTATGATCAATTCCAAATTATCATTTTTTTTATAGTTGATGCTTTCTGATATAAAGAAATTTAGGCTGTCAAGATCAGCAAGGTTTTGCTCCTATGTGTTCTTTATGAAGTTTTATAATTTTCCATTTCAAGTAAATGATACTAGGTGAATGTCCAATATCTTTTTTATACTTGCATATGATAATCAAATTGTTCTAGCACTGTTGGTTGAAAAAAATGATTTCCCCATTAATTATTTTGGTATCTTTTTCAAAATCAATTTTCTAGTTACATGATAGACTACTTATGGACTTTCTAGTCTCTTCCATGGATTTTTATGACTATTCTTGGGCTTCCCAGATATCCTGGCTTCTCAACTTCTGCTGGAGTGACTATGAAGAGATATCCCATCCCTAAGGGCAGAGAAGCCCCAGCAAGATGGTAGGTGCTGGAGCAGCAGCTATGTGGAGCAACTTTGAGGAGTACCCCACATCCAAGGGAAAAGGAGAAACCCCAGCAAGACTGTAGGAGGGGCAAAATCACATTTAGAATCAAACCCCATCCACCAGAGATGCTCAGAATGCTCAAACAAACCTTGTGTGCTGCCAGGGGCCACCACAGGAGATCCCACCCATGACAAGGTCATGTGGAAGAGAGCTGTTAAGCAAGGCTTCAGAACTCAAGGGGCTCTCTAGGCTTTGTCGAGCATCTACCCCCAAACCAGAATCTGTCTGTTCTACTGTCTCATGACTTTCACCAACTCCTCTGACATTAACAGAGGGCTAACCCTGACCATCATTCTCTAGAGAAAATCAACTTAGGGCTATAGGTAATAAACCTCCTGGACATGAGAAGAATATTTCAATTCAAATCCCCTCTGTTAGCATTCTAGTTTGCTTGGCAGGTATATCCAGACTCTTGCAGTTACACATACAATTATTTACAGCCTCCCAACTGAGAGAGGCACAGAAAGCCTAAAAACATAGAGCCTTTCAAAGAGTTAAAAGTTATTTGAGTAGTGCTGATGTAAGATTTCATTATTGGGCCAATGCTTGTTGCTAAGTTCCCATATCTCTTATTCACTGTGCACCTGGGAATGCATTAGTTAACATAGTGAGAATGTAAGAAAAACAAGTGTAGCCTTGAATTTAACCATATCAGACTTTTGAGCTAATTGGGTCTTTCTTGTAACTCACTGCACCTTTGCTCTGTGAAAAACGTAACTCTGTTTGGCATTTTCTGAAGCTGACATAGATTAGAAATATAAAGAAAAAACATTTTGAGGGAAAATAAGTTTTCTGGCTGAACAGCCTTTATCAAGGGAGGGTAATAAAATGTTCACAGGCCTCCAAGGCCAGAAGATACTGTACACAACACCCTTTGTGGAAAAGGGATGCAAAAAAATCTTGGTTTTGATAAGGGCAGAACTTCTGGAATGTTGGGCTGATTCTGTATGACCTTGCATCTTTCATTTCCCTCTATGTACAAAAGAGGTATATAAGCACTTTTGAAAAATAAAGCTTTGGGATCTCGCTCATCGAAGCAGCTTGATCTCCCGTGTGCCAATCATTTTCTCCTCCTCTTACTCTCTTTCTGGCTGGTTCCCATCTGGAGTACAGAAGTCCGCCGTGTCTACTTATTTGCCTGGGTTTCTAAGACCTGAATGGGAAGGCGTCCTGCGTCTTCACTCCCACGGGAGACCGGGAGGGCACCTGTGGCCTCACCTAGATGGTGCAAGTCTCTTGTCTTGAGACTTTATTGATTTTCTGTATAAACCAAGGAACATCATCCTCTTTTCTTCTCTCCTCTATTTTCCTATCTTCAACATTCTTTCCTTATCTCTCTCTCTCTCTCTAAATCAATCGCAATCGCAGACGCCTTTTCTCCTTTGAGTTTCCCTGGCTGCTGCGGGGACTGGACCCCGGCAGTGTGCACCAGGACCCACACAGACTGAGCCAGAACTGTGTTTGAATGTCTCCTGTGGAGGTATGGGTCAGCAGTGGACTGCTGCAGGGGCAAGGGCTCTGGGTGCAGCAGACCTGGGTATGGCATAAGCCCTCTTGGAGGAGGTTGCCACTGGCCCCACCATAGAGCTGCCAGAACTTACATAGGACTGGGGAAACAGACTCTTGGAGGGCACAAACATATCCTTGTGTGCACCAGGACCCAGGAGGAAGGAACAGTGACCCCACAAGAGACTGACCCAGACTCCCCTGTGAGTGTCCAGAAGTCTCTGGTGGAGGTATGGGTCAGTGGTGGCCTGCTGCAGGGTTGGGGGCAGTGCATGCATGGGACCTTTTGAAGGAGGTCGCCTTTATCTTCATTACCTCTACTATAGTTTGAAATTGAAAGTTGCTCAGTAGTGTCCGACTCTTTCCAACCCCATGGATTGTAGCCTACCAGGTTCCACCATTCATGGGATTTTTCAGGCAAGAATACTGGAGTGGGTTGCCATTTCCTTCTCCAGGAGATCTCCCCTCCCCAGGGATTGGACCTGGGTCTCCTGCATTGTAGGCAGATGCTTTACATCTGAGCCAACAGGGAAGGCTCAAACTACCATAGTTTGGCACCAGGTAAATAACAGGGAGGGAACACAGCCCCACTCATCAACAGAAAATTGGATTAAAGATTTACTGAGCATGGTCCTGCCCATCAGAACAAGACCCAATTTCCCCCTCAGTCAGTCTCTCCCATCAGAAAATTTCCATAAGCCTCTTATCCTTCGCCATCAGAGGGCAGACAGACTGAAAACCACAATCACAGAAAACTAACCAATCTAATCACATGGACTACAGCCTTGTCTAACTCAATGAAACGATGAGCCATGCCCGTGTAGGGCCACCCAAGATGGATGGATCATGGTGGAGAGTTCTGACAAAATGTGGTCCACTGGAGAAGGGAATGGCAAACTACTTCAGTATTCTTGCCTTGAGAACCCCATGAACACTAAAAAAAGGCAAAAAGATAGGGCTGAAAGATGAACTCCCCAGGTTGGTAGGTGCTCAATATGCCACTGGAGGTCAGTGGGGAAATAACTCCAGAAAGAATGAAGGAATGGAGCCAAAGCAAAAACAACACCCAGTTGTGGTTGTGACTGGGGATGGCAGTAAAGTCAGATGCTCTGAAGAGCAATATTGCATAGGAACTTGGAATGTTAGGTCCATGAATCAAGGCAAATTGGAAGTGGTCAAACAGGAGATGAGTGATGTTCACAAGAGTGAACATCGACATTTTAGGAATTAGCAAACTAAAATGGACTAGAATGGGTGAATTTAACTCAGATGACCATCATATCTACTACTGTGGACAAGAATCTCTTAGAAAAAATGGAGTGGCCATCATAGTCAACAAGAGTCCGAGATACAGTACTTGTATGCAATCTC
Source organism: Aepyceros melampus (assembly GCA_006408695.1). NCBI lineage: Eukaryota > Metazoa > Chordata > Mammalia > Artiodactyla > Bovidae > Aepyceros > Aepyceros melampus. The sequence continues at coordinate 42,582 of SJXQ01003137.1, read as the reverse complement.
AAAAATAACAGAATGATCTCTGTTCATTTCCATGGCAAACCATTCAATATCACAGTAATCCAAGTCTATGCCCCAACCAGTAATGCTGAAGAAGCTGAATTTGAATGCTTCTATGAAGACTTAGAAGATCTTCTAGAACTAACACCCTAAAAAGATGTTCTTTTCATCTAGGGGACTGGAATGCAAAAGTAGGAAGTCAAGAAATACCTTGAGTAACAGTCAAATTTGGCCTTGGAATACAGAATGAAGCAGGGCAAAGACTAATAGAATCTTGCCAAGAGAATGCACTGGTCATAGCAAACACCCTCTTACAACAACACAAGGGAAGACTCTACACATGGACATCACTAGATGGTCAATACCAAAATCAAATTGATTATATTCTTTGCAGTCAAAGATGGAGAAGCTCTATACAGTCAGCAAAAACAAGACCAGGAAATGACTGTGGCTCAGATCATGAACTCCTTATTGCCAAATTCAGACTTAAATGGAAGAAAGCAGGGACAACCACTAGACCATTCAGGTATGACCTAAATCAAATCCCTGATGATTATACAATGGAAATAAGAAATCTAAGGATTAGATCTGATAGACAGTGCCTGAAGAACTATGGACAGAGGTTCCTGACACTGTACAGGAGGCAGGGATCAAGACCATCTCCAAGAAAAAGAAATGCAGAAAGGCAAAATGGTTGTCTGATAAGGCCTTACAAATAGCTGTGAAAAGAAGAGGGTGAGTGAGTGAAGTCACTCAGTCGTGTCTGACTCTTTGCGACCCTGTGGACTGTAACCTACCAGGCTCCTCTATCCATGGGATTCTCCAAGAAAAAAGAGAAGTGAAAGGCAAAGGAGAAAAGGAAACATATACCCATTTGAATGCAGAGTTCCAAAGAATAGCAAGGAGAGATAAGAAAGCCTTCCTCAGTGATCAGTGCAAGGAAATAAGAGGAAAACAATAGAATGGGAGAGACCACAGATCTTTTCAAGAAAATTAGAGCTACCAAGGGAATATTTCATGCAAAGATGGGCTCAAAAAAGGACAGAAATGGTGTGGACCTAATGGAAGCAGAAGATATTAAGAAGAGATGGCAAGAGTACACAGAAGAACTATACAAAAAAGATCTTGAACCAGATAACCATGATGGTATGATCACTCACCTAGAGCCAGACATCCAGGAATGCAAAGTCAGTGGGCCTTAGGCAGCATCACTACGAACAGAGCTAATGGAGGTGATGGAATTCCAGTTGAGCTATTTCAAATCCTGAAAGATGATGCTGTGAAAGTGCTGCATGCAATATGGCAGCAAATTTGGAACACTCAGCAGTGGCTACAGGACTGGAAAAGGTCAGTTTTCATTCCAATCCCAAAGAAAGGCAATGCCAAAGAATGTTCAAACTACCACACAATTGCACTCATCTCACATGCTAGCAAAGTAATGCTCAAAATTCTCCAAGCCAGACTTCAACAGTATGTGAACCGAGAACTTCCAGATGTTCAAGCTGGATTTAAAAAAGGCAGAGGAATGAGAGATCAAATTGCCAACATCTGTTGGATCATCAAAAAAGGAAGGGAGTTCCAGAAGAACATCTACTTCTGCTTTATTGCCTATGCCAAGGCCTTTGGTTGTGTGGATCACAATAAACTGTGGAAAATGTTTAAACAGATGGGAGTACCAGACCACCTGACCTGCCTCCTGAGAAATTTGTATGCAGGTCAAGAAGCAGCAGTTAGAACTGGACATGGAACAACAGACTGGTTCCAAATTGGGAAAGGAGTATGTCAAGGCTGTATATTGTCACCCTGCTTATTTAACTTATGTGCAGAGTACATCATGAGAAACTCTGGGCTGGATGAAGCACAAGCTGTAATCAAGATTGCCAGAAGAAATATTGATAACCTCAGATATGCAGATGACACCAACCTTATGGCAGAAAACGAAGAAAAACTAAAGAGCCTCTTGATGAAAGTGAAAGAGAAGAGTGGAAAATTTAGCTTAAAACTAAACACTCATAAAACTAAGATCAAGGCATCCAGCCCCCTCACTTTATGGCAAATAGATGGGGAAACAATGAAAATAGCGAGATACTTTATTTTCTTGAGCTCCAAAATCTCTGCAGATGGTAACTGCAGCCATGAAATTAAAAGAAGCTTACTCCTTGGAAAAAAAGTTATGACCAACCTAGACAGCATATTCAAAAGCAGAGACGTTATTTGCCAACAAAGGTCCATCTAGTCAAAGCTATGGTTTTTCCAGTAGTCATGTAGGGATGTGAGAGTTGGGCTATAAAGAAAGCTGAGTGCTGAAGAATTGATGCTTTTGAACTGTAGTGTTGGAGAAGACTCTTGAGAGTCCCTTGTTCTGCCAGGAGATCTCAACCAGTGAATCCTAAAGGAAATCAGTCCTGAGTATTCATTGGAAGGACTGATGCTGAAGCTGAAACTCCAATACTTTGGCCACGTGATGCGAAAAACTGACTCATTTGAAAAGATCCTGATGCTGGGAAAGACTGAAGGCAGGAGGAGAAGGTGATGACAGAGGATGAGATGGTTGGATGGCATCACCAACTCAATGGACATGAGTTTGAGTAAACTGTGGGAATTGGCGATGGACAGGGAGGCCTGACATGCTGCAGTCCAAGGGGTCGAAAAGAGTCAGACACGCCTGAGTGACCGAACTGAACTGAAATGAACTGCAGTTGCTGGGTGTAGTTTCCTAAAAACGTCATTTAGGTTGAAGATAGTGATTAGTATCATTCAGGCCTTTTATCAAATATACTGATATTTTGAACTGTGGTGTTGGAGAAGACTCTTGAGAGTCCCTTGGACTGCAAGGAGATCCAACCAGTCCATTCTGAAGGAGATCAACCCTGGGATTTCTTTGGAGGGAATGATGCTGAAGCTGAAGCTCCAGTACTTTGGCCACCTCATGCAACGAGTTGACTCACGGGAAAGGACTCTGATGCTGGGAGGGATTGGGGGCAGGAGGAGAAGGGGACGACAGAGGATGAGATGGCTGGATGGCATCACTGACTTGATGGGTGTGAGTCTGAGTGAACTCTGGGAGTTGGTGATGGACAGAGAGGCCTGATGTGCTGCGATCATGGGGTCGCAGAGTTGGACATGACTGAGCGACTGAACTGAACTGAACTGATATTTTGGTCTCATTTTAAAAAATTATTGACTGAAAAGAGATGTCAAATGTTAATGATGGCTGTAGATTTGTCAAATGTTATGATGGCTGTAGATTTGTCAAATATTAATGATGGCTGTAGATTTGTCAAATATTAATGATGGCTGTAGATTTGTATTTTTCTCCCTGTAGATTGGTCTTTTTCTCCTTGTAGATCCATTATTTCATATATTTTGAAGTTCTTTTGTAGGGCACATACATACTTATAATTGTAACCTCTTCCTGATATATTGAATCTTTTATCATTGTCCTAGGTAGTATTCTTTGTTTTGATGTCTGTTTTTTTGATTTTATATAGTCACTCCAACTTTATTTTGCATTGTATATCCTTTCTAGTTTTTCACTTTTTTATTGAATGTCAGATTCTTCAAATTCTATAATGCTTTGCAGTTTTCAAAAAATTTCACATACATGATTTCATATAATCCCATGTTGTGCTGTGTTGTGCTTAGTTGCTCAGTTGTGTCTGACTCTTTGTGACCCCATGAACTGGATGTGCCAGGCTCTTCTGTCTGTGGGGATTCTCCAGGCAAGAATACTGGAGTGGGTTGCTACGCCCTCCTCCAGGGGATCTTCCCAACCCTGGAATTGAACCGAGGTCTCTGTGTTGCAGGTGGATTTTTAATCGCATAATAACCAACCCCTTAAAGAAGTTTTTCAGGTTTTCACTTCTAATATTTCAAGTGCATATTTTATAGATAACATATAGTTGCATTTTACTTTTATATATAGTTGGGCAATCTTTGTCTTTTAAAAGTTTCTCTCTCTCTCTCTCTTTTTTTTGGCTGTGCTGCACATGTGGCAGGAGAAATTCTCAACCAGAGATCAAATCTGTGCCCCCTGCAGTGGGAGCACAGTGTCTTAAACCACTGGGCCACCAGGGAAGCTGCAATCACAGGGTTTTTATTGGACTGTCTGGCCTATTCCCGCTTAAAGTAATTATTGGCATAATAGCTTTAGGTCTTCCATTTTGGCCCCCCCCCTTTTTTTTTTCAGTTGGTCTTACCTGTGTTTTGTTCTCTGTTCTTTCTTTTCTGTTTGCTTCTGTGATAATCAGTTATTTTTAGTTTTCCATTTCAGTTTTTTGATTGCTCTGTCTTTCTGTATTACTTGTTTTTAGTGATTGCTCTAAGGTTTACAACATACACCTTAAAATAACCCCAGTCAATTCAGAATTAATATTTGAATTACTTCAGGTAACCTATGGCAATTTTGAAACAGTATATTTCTGTTTGCCAACTCCCAGTGCTATTTTATTGTATATAGCTCGTGTGTGTATGTCATATATTTATATAAAAATATGAAATATAAATATACATATATATGAAGTATATATATATTTGTTTCACCACATATTTGCTTCTGGGAGTCTTCATTCTGTTGATCTGAGCAGTTGCTATTTGATAGCACTTCCCTTCAGACTTCTTCTAGTGACTCTTTTCCCTTAGGGATAAATCCAGTCCATTTTTATTTATTTGACAATGTCTTTCTTTTCTTTCAGTTTGCAGGATAGCTTTGCTGAATATAGAATTCTTGATTAACATTTTTTTCTTCTGCACTTCAAACATTTTATTTCAATTTCTTCTGACTCCCAGAGTTTCCTGTGAGAAGTTAGTCTTTAGTTTTCCTATAGATTCCCTATGTGTAATGTATATTTTCTGGCAGCTTTGAAGAACTCTCATTTTTATTTGACTTTTTTGACTGTGATATTTGACTATGATGTACTGAAGATGGTTTCTTCTGTGTTTATTCTGCTGTGAGATTCACTGAGAGTTTTAGTTTTAAAAATTAATGTTTCCCAACAAATTTGGAAAGTTTTCAGACATTAAAATTTTTTTGTCTTTCCCTCCTTGTCTCTCTCCTTCTGACACTCCCATCACACCTTCTTGGATCATCTCATATTGTTACTAGAGTTTTGTGAGGTATTGCTATTTTTTTTTATTAAATTCTTTTTGTTTGTTTGTTTGATTTGCAGCTAGGACAGTTTTTATGGATCTATCGTCAAGTCCACTTATTATTTTCTCTCATTTCTTGTCCACTTTTCAGCCTATTTAGCCTTTTTTAATTTTAGTACTTTACATTTCAATCTATGGTATCTTTTTGAAAAAATAATTTCCACGTTTCTGTTCAGATTTCCTATCAATTATTGGTGGGAAACTTAAAAAAAATTCTTCTAACATATTTTCTGTTAATTTTTTGAATATATTTGCAGTAACTTTTTTTTTTTATGTTTTACCTGCTAAATTCAACATCTGGCCCAAATTAGAGTTGGATTCTGACTGCCTTTTTTCCTGAAGATGGGGGTTCACAGTTTTCATTCTTTGCATGACTAAGTTTTGACTGAAGCTAGATATTATAGATAATGGGATGAACTCTGGGTTCTGCCATGTTTAGTTGCCAGCCAGGGGGTTGTACAGTTTCCTCTGAATTCTGGTCTCGCTCCTTCTGAGGCTCTGTTGCTACTAAGATTTTCTCTCTTTAAATTTCCAGTTGCCTTCCAAGATTGAACCCAATCTCTGGCATCTTTAGCTAAAATGGGTGGTTGTTCTGCCTGCTGTATTTTAATAGCCATAGCTGTGAAGTTTGGGCAGAGCCATGGGTCAAATAGCCACAAACTCAAAATTCTTAACTTTTCCAGTTGCTCTTTTTAAAAATTAAATATGTGTGTTGTTTTGCTTGTGTTTAGATGCTTTCTAAGACTTTTAAAGTCATCCTAATTTAAATTTCATGTAGTATTTTATAGTTGTTGTCTGTGGGGGCCTCATCATCATCTCATGTTTCCACCATTACCGGAAGTTGGCCCACATCTTTATAAAAATACTTTAACATGAGTTATACACATTATGTCATGTTTCATCTAAATATTTTATGTGCAGCGTACACAATGAGGACATTTTCTTAAAATATCCACTGTAACATTATTATATTTAACAAGATTAACAATGAGTCATTATTAGCTCTTAATTCTGGTTCATATATCCATTTCCCCAGTTGTCCCCAAAATGTCTTTTATGGTTAGTAAACCAGAATTCAGAAAAACCCACAGACTCCAGTTGTGATATCTTTTAAGTGCCTTATTTGGAATTTTCTTCTCCCTACTTCTTAAATACATTGAGTCACTGAAAAAAAAATAAAGCAGGTTACTCTGTGGAGCATCCTATATTCTAGATTTGTCTGGTTTTGTTTCACTGTTCTGCCTCTCTTATTTCCTATAAACTGAAAGTTAGAACTAAGGACTAGACTAGAATCAAGTTAAACTTTCTTGATAAAATATATTCCAATGATGTATCATTCATGATTCATACTGTGAAGTCTTAAACAGTGCCTGGTTATTCTGCTGGATTAGAGCAGGAGCCCGCAACCTCTGGGATTTAGTGCTTGATGGTCTGAGGTGGAGCTGATGTAATAATAGTAGAAATAAAGTACACAATAAATGTAACGCCCTTGAATCATCCTGAAACCACCCCCATGCCCCCATCCATGGAGAAACTGTCTTCCATGAAACTGGCCCTTGGTGCCAGAAAGGTTGGGGACTGCTGGATTAGTGGGTTCAGGTGGTCTTCAGTCTCCTTTCTTCCAGACCCTTTCTTCAGAAGATGACTTGATCAGCCAGCTTGGGAGTTTCTATCTCACACAGAGCCAATAGGTTCATATTAGAATTGTATTTCAACTCCCAGTTTGTAATTCATATCATCACCAAAATGAGAGATTGTCCTTAAACCCTTCCTAGTTCAGACTGAATCCGTAAAATTCAAGGACGTCTAAATTGAAATGAATAATCTCAGTGAGTCACCTAAGTATGTCTATATACTGTCAAGTATCCTCCACTTTCTATCTCCTCTGTTGCTATGCTTCGTAAGTCTGTAGCTTCTAAAAGATAGCCATGGTTTTGCTGATAACGCAGCATTCATTTGTTTATTTAATTAATGTAAACAGCTGCAGTGAAAAGTTTCAGGACAATTAAAAATACCCATATAGACGATTAATGGATATACACTACTATATACAAAATGGGTAAACAAATTCAATACCTTGTAATAACCTATAATGGAAAAGAATCTGAAAAATATATACATATATACATACGCACACACACACATATATATATGAATCACTTTGCTATATACCCTAAACTTATACAATATTGTAAATCAACTTTACTTCAATAAAAAATACCCCTATAAGACTAGAGTTACTGATATTGATTCTGTTGACCTAGTATTCATAATGTGTTTGATGCCTGAATCAGAGAAAACTTTTTATATTATGCAGCTCAAGTCAGTTCTTATATATTAGATTATATCAGCTTGATTAAATTTTCTTCTATGTATCTCAACTGGCAGTCATTTCCATGGGCAAAATGAAGACCTTTGAATTATCTTCTTATTTGATTAGGACATGCTGTATTTTTTTAACCTCTTTCTCTCTCTTTTCTAAATCAAGATTTAGTCACGTTAATTATAACTGGTAGACCCTACAGCCAAATTTTAAATCAAGCCAGCGGTCTCATTTTTTGAAATAGCCATGGACGTTTGTATGGGGAAATCTTCCTTTATTACCACTCACTATGGTAGAAAGGAGCAGAGCAATTACTATTGCAGAGTAATTTAATACTGTTTTATTAACACAGCCTTTCATCTTGGTAAGGAGTTCTGGGATTCATGAGGATGTCCATTTTCTATGAAATACTATCCCATTTAAATAGATTAATCCACTACCTACCATTATAAAAACATAAAAAAATAAAGATGAACTAAAATTCAAGTAGAGAATAAAATGTAAGAATCAATTAACTTGCATCCTTTTAAAAAATATTATACTATTATCTTTAATAATTAGATACATTTTTCCTGTTTCTTACCTGAGCTATTGGTCTTTTTTATGCCAGGTACTTGACATGTTAGACTGGAGAAGAATTAAGTCTGGAATTAAACGTGATTAATGGTCAAAAATACTTTAGAGTTTAAATCATTTGGATGAAGTAAATTGTAGAAATGGGTGTTTGTTTTTATGTAGTGAATGGCTCTTTTATCAGACATTATTTGGTGTTTAGGTTATAGTTTACTTTCTCTGCCCAGCAGATTTCCTGGAGAAATGGCATTGTAGGCATTTTAGAGAACTTACATGAAAGAACATTCTTTTGCAGTGCTTTTTTGTAAAAGTAGCATACAAACATAAACTTTTCTCATAATACTTCCTTCTTTTAATTGCAACTATTACTTCTACCAGGGAGAAGTGAAAAATTAAATCACAGAGAAACGAAAGAACTGTCTTTTAAGAGCAGATAGTCTTTAATTCAAATGAATATTCATTTTATTCTTCATATCTGAGTACTCCTTTATTCCTCCAGATCAAAGGATTTGTGTTATGTTGTTTTCTGTATGAATTTTGCATGCCTGTATTGCCGTTTGTGTGGAATAAACTTGCTACATGGCATCAAAGACATTTAAAAAAAGCCACATCCATTTATCTTTTTGATTTTCAAATAAAACTGGGCTCAGGATCCATTTAACTAACCATAATGTTTTCAGTGCTCAGAATCACATTCTTCTCCTCAGCCTCTGATTTCCCACAGTAGAAGGAGGTAGATCTCAGCTTCAGTTTGTGTGTGTGTGTGTGTGTGTGTGTGTGTTTGTGTGGGCGTGCATGCACTCATGTGTGTTAGTTGCTCAGCCATGTCTGACTCTTTGTGATCCTATAGAGTGTAGCCCGCCAGGCTCCACTGTCCATGGAATTCTCCAGGCAAGAATACTGGAGTGGGTAGCCATTCCGTTTGCCAAGGGATCTTCCTGATCCAGGGATTGAACCTGGGTCTCCTGCATTGCAGGCAGGTTCTTTACTGTCTGAGTCACCAGGGAAGCTCCAGTTTGGGAGTCCCACTTTAATCCTTTCCTGGCTGCCTGCAGTGGATTGTCAAGAAGCGGAGTAGAGCCAACCTGTCCCCACCTTGACCTGCTGTCCATCACCGAATGGGCATTTAGGCATTTTTTCTTTCCCTCCACCCAGGAGTCCTAGCTACCAGTGGTCACAATGAAGATGAGGCTTAAGAAAGCTTTTTCTGTTGGATCAGGAGAGCCTCTCTTATTTTTTCAAGACTCCTAGACTATAAATTGCATGTTGAAATCAAGTCCCCCCGCCTCAACTCTGAGTTCCCCTGCTAAGTTTATGATCAACTCTCTATCCAAAACTTTATTCTTCTTCTTGTTGTGTTCCTGTTCCCCTCGAGATTGGGGAGTATCAAATCACAAGGGGGAGACTGAAACCAAGCAGGATACTGTGAGGTCCTCTCAGGGACAAAAGCCCCTTTGTGTCCCCAGTTTCTTGTTTGTAAAAAAGAAAGGCTTTAATCTCCTAGGCTTTCCTCTCTGAAGATGCCTGCCTGCCATTGTCTGAAAGCTTGTGCTTCCTCTTCCCTTTTTGCTGAGTCATGAGGACCTTTGCCAAGGCTGGCAGGCTCTAGTACTTATTGTCTTGACCTCTTAGGGACACACACACAGGGACCTTTCTTAGAGTTATTACAAGCCCCGGAAGGGCTGTGTACACAAGGCAGAGTCCTTGGGAGACCCTGTCCTCTCTAGTGGGCATCCAGTTATTTCTGAGTTCAGATCTTCTCTACTTTCTTCATGTCTGCCGCTCTCCTCATCTTAGAGGAGAGCTAGTATTAAACCTTGTATATTGCTGTTATGAAATAAGTTTTGAGAACAATCCTTAATTATCTGGGAAAGCAACACTTTGAGAACATAAAGCTCTGGTTTTAGTGTCAATGCCCAGTATGGGGAAAAATGTAGTTTACCTATCTTCATTTTCTTGCTTTGGAGAAGGAAATGGCAACCCACTCTAATATTCTTGCCTGAAAAATCCCATGGATGCAGAAGCCTGGTAGGCTACAGTCGATGGGGTCACAAAGAGTTGGACAGGACTGAGCGACTTCACTTCACTTTCTCTTGCTTATATATATATATTTTATTGATGTTACTATTCTCTGATATTTTTCACTCCTGTATTGTCTCTCCTTTTCATCCCAGCTCACTTTCTTTCTGTCTTCCCCTTCTATTTCTTCTCCAAAGAAAGCAGTAATGGGCACAGCAGGTTGACATCAGTGAGAAGGAATGGAAACGTTATCTGTCTGATGTCTCTGTTGATTTAAAGGGGAGTTATGCCCATTTTGGGCTTCCCTGGTGGCTCAGTGGTAAAGCTCTACCTGCAATGCAGGAGACTGGAGTTTGACCCCTGGGTCAGGAAGATCCCCTGGAAAAGGGAATGTCTACCTTCTCTAGTATTCTTGCCTAGAGAATCCCATGGCTAGAGGAGCCTGGAGGGCTACAGTCCACGGGGTCTCAGAGTCGGACACAACTGAAGTAACCTAGCATGCATATATATGCCCATTTTCCTAGGAGCAATAAAGTTGAATGTATTCAGATGGGACCCCAAAACCACTTACTGTGAAGTACTAAATATAATAGTTGAGAAATGTATAATGCCAGTGCAATGATATGTTCTTTACTTTCCCTTTTGCAGATTCATTTTGTTTCTGTTTTTCAGCTTGTAACAAACATCACCTGAACCTTGAGGTAAAGATGAACTTTGTTTTATCTCCCTGGGTTAGAGAGGAGGCTAAAGGGAGCAGTACCTACCTTAGTGGAAATGTTTTGCCGTGGGAGCGGCGGTTACCCTCTAAATTCTTAGAACATTTGGGGAAAAAAAAATCTATTGAATCACAGTGAAGGCTGGAGCAGGATTGAGATTTATCCATAAATTGGAATGGAAAAATTCCTGGCAGGGCTGCCAAGGCTGGAAAATCACAGATTTACATTTTCCTTATCCATGGAAGGTCAGGGAGTTTGTTTATCCCCTGGATAATTAGTACGCCTCCTCTCAGACACCTCCCACACTTGGTGATCTTTCAGGCTGTCCTTCCTGCACTGGTCTTCAACCCCCTAAATATCCCCCCTGCCCTCACCTGCCCAGGCCTCTGGGGAGTATCCCTGAGGTCATGCTGGCCTGCTGTGGGCCTCCCTTTCCACAGGCACTCAGGGGGCCCTGCTTGCCCTAACTGTAGATGTTTCAGGAATAATTTTCCCAAGGATGTGCCCTGGGGGTCATGTCATTTCTCCGGTGGTGTGAAAAGGGTTATGGGCTGTGCGCCAAGCTGTACCCCAAACTTGGCAAATGGTTAGCCGTTCTCATGGTCAAGGGGACCTGTCCCCTGCATCACTGGTGTAGAGGGAACTCTGTGATGATTTCTGTACAAATGATTTACATGCCTCTCGAAATAAGATATCTCATGTCTTTTGCTTCATAATGATAGGTTTAAAGAATTGAGGAGCAGGGGAGAAGTCAAGGTGACTATTTCCGATGGTCATTACTTTGTTCATAAAACAACCTATAAATTTGCCAGTGTTATTACAGGCTAGTTGGTTTAAGCCATTGCAGCCTCTCAGGGGTGCCTGGGGTGAAGGGCAACATTTCTTCCATCTCACAGAGCATCCATGGATTAGTTCAGGAAAGGTAAATAAGAAGGATATTCAGAGTACCCCACAGCAGAAGCAATTTCCCTAGACGAGGGCAAGGAGCTTATTTAGGGAGCTGTTGGTTTTTGTGAAAATCCTCTCTTTATACATTAGTTATGAAAAGAGGAGTTAGACTTGAATGTTCAGGAATGAAAGAGTCTAGTTGCTTGCAGAAAAGGCTCAGGATAATTAAAGATGCAGCATTTCCACCCTTGAGTGCAAGAGAATGTTAGTGAAGCAAGTGGCAATACCATAGACAGGACTTAATAATTTGATGGAGTTTACCAGTGCCGAGATGACAGAAGAGGGGAAATAATGTTGGCTGGAAAAGGAGGAAACAAAGACTGTCTTGGGAAGGCATGTTTAACTCATTCTACTCCCTAATGAGATTGCGTGAATATCTAGAAATGGGCAGAATCTCATAAGAGTCTTATCAGAAGCTTACACATATATGTAAACATGTATAATACAAAGAGACATAGCTAAAACTACATGTTCCAATAATTTTAAAAGGGCAAGAAAAGAGAGAAAAGAGAAAAATATCATTGAGGACAAAAAGCAAAATAACCTAACACTAGGTCTAAATCTAGACATCACACACACATTCATATACACACATGCACACAGACACACATATTCACACACACATATACACACATGCACACGTACACACATATTCACACACACATATACACACATGCACACATACACACATATTCACACACACATATACACACATGCACACATACACACATATTCACACACACATATACACACATGCACACATACACACATATTCACACACACATATACACACATGCACACATACATACATATTCACACACACACAGAGACACAGACACACATATACAGACACACACACATAGAAACACATGCACACATACACACATATTCACACACACATATACACACATCACACACATACATATTCACACACACACAGACACAGACACACACAGACACACACAGACACACACATAGAAACACATGCACACACACATTCACACATGCACACATATGTACACATACACACACCAGCACACACACGTACACATATGCACACACACATAAACACACACATGGCATTATCTCTTGCATTAATTTGGCAGGTAGTTTTGGCTGTGTTTCTTCCCCTGATAGAGTTCCATTTCTATGTTCATGAAACGAAATTCACCCTGCTGGCTCTTGACCTCGCTGAAGGGTGGAGGGTTAATGAGATCTTACACTGGTCCTGACTATCAGCTTTCCAGAGTGCAGAACCAGACTCCATTTTCCACTCCGGACTATAATACCACATGAGACAGTGGACCCGGGACGCTGTGCTTTCCTTCTCCAGCCTTCAAGCTTCACCCGGGATGTTTAGCTCTGACATCGCCGTTCCTGTCCTCAGCTGTAACTCTCTTCTGATTTCTAAGAATTAACTTGGACTTTGGAATTGTGACTGAGGTGTTGTCTATTAGTTGATGGTGATAGATTCCTGTTATATTGAGACCAGAGAATTTACTGGCAGGCCTCTGAGAGGGCAGGCAAGAAAGAGAAAGAATGTGCTGAAAAATAGAAGATAGTAACACATCCCCCGGAGTATCCAACATGCAGAAGTGAGATAGGACCCAGGAGTAATAGTGTGCAGAATAACAAATGTCTCCAGGGAGGACTCTGAATTGCTGCAATTAGCATCAGTGTGTGTATCTTTGTCGCTCATTTGTGTCCTATTCTTTGTGACCCCATGGACCATAGCCTGCCAGGCTCCTCTGTCCATGGGATTCTCCAAGCAAGAATACTGGAATGGGTTGCCATTCCCTTTTCCAGGGGATCTTCCTGACCCAGGGATCAAACTTGGGTCTCCTGCATTGCAGGAGGTTCTTTACCATCTGAGCCACCAGGGAAACCTGATTAGCATCAGTAGGACTAAGAAAAATGACCTTTACAAAGGAAAGATGGCTTGTGATTTCCCATTGTTTTGCTGTGAACTCCCTTTAGCTTCTTTATCAGTTTACTTTTCCTGGGTCTGGAAGGTTCAGGGCTGGACAGCTTTCCTCCCTGCAGTGGTGCTAAAGGGTTGAGTTATGAGCCACAGACTCTAGGGAAGAATTACCTCATTTTCAAGGGGACCTCAAATAATTTAGTTCAGCAAAATACCATTCTGATCAGCTGGCTCAAAAAAGTGCTGCTGAGCTGGCAATAATTCATCTGCCTCCTTGAACAGCTACCATTGAAATTGCATTTGAACACTGAAAACAAATATGCTTTCAGTGTAAGTCCAAAATCTTTAATTCAGCCTCCAAGTTCCAGAGCAGATAGATACTGCATTGCGGCTCTCCTATTCTTGCAGAGAAGCTCTGTTGGCTGGAGGCTGGGAGGGGAGGGGCGGCAGTAAAAGAGCTTGTTTTTAGCTCCACTCAGCAGATCCCTCAGCTCCAGGATATAATGAGTAAAGTGTCCTCAACTAAACTTGGGTGGACAGAGTTGACAGGGGAGAGAAGGCTAGGTTCACAGGTACTAATGAAATAAGGTTTGCTTATCTTCATTTACAGAGAAGGCAATTGCACCCCACTCCAGTACTCTTGCCTGGAAAATCCCATGGATGGAGGAGCCTGGTAGGCTGCAGTCCATGCAAAGGGTCGGAACGACTGAGCAACTTCCCTTTCACTTTTCACTTTCATGCATTGGAGAAGGAAATGGCAACCCACTCCAGTGTTTTTGCCTGGAGAATCCCAGGGATGGGGGAGCCTGGTGGGCTGCCATCTATGGGGTCACACAGAGTCGGACATGACTGAAGTGGCTTAGCAGTAGCAGCAGTATGTTCATTTATTTGTTAAAAAAATCAAGTGTTTTATCAAGCAGTATATTTTCTTCAAAGAGTCGACACTTTTTTTGATTTCTGGAGAATTCATAAAATAGATTCACAGTGCCAGATGGAGTCTCCCCATTCCTACAGGCTCTGCCTCACTGCAATGGGTGGACGTGCCATGTCTTGGCCACTATCGCTGGCTGGAGACATTTATGACAGTAGTGTCTATGCATGCATACATTCACCCATGCATTCTCCATGCATTTATTGAATATTTCCAGCACATTCTGGATACCGGAAATGCAGGTAAGCAAGACCCAAATCATCAGCTGCAACAATAGCTTCTTCATCCTCCTCAAACCATAGTTTTCACATGTGTCTGGAACATCTCTTGTCACGTCTCTCTTTCTTTCACCCCTGGGGCCCCAGGCTGGCTTCAAGGCAGTGTGTGTGTTCTGGTCGGCCCCTGCTATTTCACATCACTTCTCTGTCATTTTTTGCTGCTAAATTCCACTTGCTAAGAGTGGAGCACACACAAGACATACAAGCATCTTCTCTCTTGTGATTTTGGTACTCCTATGATCCTCATTTTATAGGTGGAAACCACGAGGTAAAGTGACTTGCTAAAGGTCACTTGGCTAGTGAAAGGTAGACCTGAGATTCCGAATCAGATCTTGGATTCTTGCCAGAGTCCTCAACCGCTTCGCTTCCTGTCCCCAGCTGGTCTGATGATGCGTTGGCTCTGGCCTGGGGAGACCAGAACCCAGCCAGCAACTGCTGGGCTCCTTATCTAGACATCAAAGCCTCATCTGAGGTACCTTATTTTACATTTTGAGCTCCTTATGAACAGATCCTTTCAGTCTTTCCATGGCAGTAGTTTGGTCTTACAGGGCGTGCGTCTCTACTTCAGGACAGACTGCCTAAGGCATGCCTTCTCCCCGCACCCCCTTCAGGGAATTGTGTTATCTGATGCTTGTATTAGGGTGTCATCTACGTAAGGAAGTTATGATGCTTTTCTCCTAATTCTGCTTTAGTGACCCGGTGCTATTTCCGCTTTAATGGTAATAAAGAGAACAACACTCACGCAGAATCTACTGTATGAGACTGGTGTTTTTCACAACAACACATGGCCTCTGAAAACTATGCCTCATTTAAACAGAGAAGCCTTGACTATAACTCCAAAAGGAGGTTTGTCTGGGAAAAAGTTGTTGTGCAGCAGAGAGCAGTCTGAAAGAGGCTTTTTGATGAGCTTTTGTTCTAGCCTGTTAAACAGCTTAAGGTTTAGAGAAGCCTATGTGAGTTCACTTTTTGCGTTTGAGTCCAAAGACTGAATCCATTAGAGGTCTCTCTTGAGCCTGCTGTGAATTTCAGGGCTCCTAGGAGAATGCTCCAGGCTCACTTAACTGGTTTAAAATCGCATGGCCTCAGGCTACACCGTCTTTATTTGGAGCAGAATGGGAGCCAGGGAATTAGTTCAAAAGCCACAACCACGTTTTTCCTTTACTGTCTAATTTCTGTGGTTCTGTGTTGGTTGGCTTCACACCATCTGCAAAATTTTAAGAACCATTCCAGAAGACATCGGTCTGCCGTTAGAATGAATATCTTTCTGTCACTTTCTCTTCTGGTTTCCACGTTTGCACCCTTGCCATCCATACGTATGTGGTTTGGACTTTGGAAATTTAGAGGCTTGAAAAAACACTGCAGGCCTTCTCTCCAGCCCCCAGATGGAACTCGTGTTTGTTTTCGCTTGTGGTTTGGGTGGTGTGTGTGTGTGTGTGTTGGTGGGGGAATGGGGGGAGAGAGAGATGATAGAAAACAGAGAAAGGGAGGGTTTTGATGCATGATAGCCAGACGTGCTGAGAATATCAGTGTTCTCGGCAGAGGGCCTTCACATGGTAGAAAACAGGACGAGGCTATGGAGGGTGATGTCTGCGCTCGCAGGATTAGATCACAGGCTCTGTGTAATAATAGCACCTGCCCCAGGGAGCACAGCAGGACCCACTGGGCTTCGGCTCTGCTCTGAGCAGGTTTGGAGGCGGGCTGCTCATACTCAAAGCCTGTTGTTGCCCAGTCAGGACTAGTCAGTTCCGCTCAGCTGGTCAGCAAGAGCAGCAGCAGATAGAAAGGGGTGGCTGGGCAGTGACTGGTGCTGGAGCCGCAGGGCTGGGTGCAGACCCTATAAAGGAGGAAGGGGCCAGGCGGGCTGGGGCTGCGGGGAGGTGGCTGGAGACCGGCTGTCTTGACTGTGGATGTAGAGTGTGACGCCAGGAGAGTGTCTGGGCTCCAATCCCAGCTCTGCGCTGAGGATGATGGTGTGACTCTGATTGAATGACTTAACTCCTCAGCTTCTGAATCCTCATTTATCAGCAAGTGATAATAAGACTTTCCAAACCGTTCCTGTTCATGGGGTTCTCATGGCAAGAATACTGGAGAGGTCTGCCATTCCCTCCTCCAGTGGACCGTGTTTTGTCAGAACTGTCCACTATGACCCGTCTGTCTTGAGTGGCCCTGCATGGCATGGCTCCTAGCTTCACTGAGTTACCCAAACCCCTTTGCCACGACAAGGCCATGGTGGATATGAACCTCAACAAACTCCAGGAGACAGTGAAGGAGTGGGAAGCCTGGCGTGCTGCAGTCCATAGGGCTGGAAAGACTTGGACACTACTGAGCACAGCACAGCAGAGCAGCCTAAAATTATACTGCTGCTGCTGCTGCTAAGTCGCGTCAGTCGTGTCTGACTCTGTGCGACCCCATAGATGGCAGCCCACCAGGCTCCCTCGTCCCTGGGGTTCTCCAGGCAAGAACACCGGAGTGGGTTGCCATTTACTTCTCCAATGCATGAAAGTGAAAAGTGAAAGTGAAATTGCTCAGTCGTGTCCGACTCTTAGCGACCCCATGGACTGTAGCCTACTAGGCTCCTCTGTAGATTATTAAAAAAAAAAAAAAAAATCAAAGGGTAAATACACCAAAGTGAGCCGAGCATATGCAAGTCTGGGCTTCTGGGAGCCCTTGATGAGCAGGCTGCTGTCCATGGTCACAGGAGCTGTTTTGCTCCTTTCTCCTTGGCCTTCAGAGCACATTGCACCCGGTGAAATGGAATCCAGGACACCAATCCTTCCAGGCAATAAAGGGGATAGGGGACAGACCTGGGTCTAAGGTAGAAAAGGAATCTAATCCTTCCAACACTTTAGCAGACGAAGCGTGCAAAGGGAGCTGGGGAAGGGAGCAGCCTGCTGTCTCCATTCTCAGAGCTCTTGGGTGAGGGAGGGCCTCAAGGGAGCACCACCCCTCCTGACACCTCGAAGCTTCTCTCCCCAGAACTCTCAAGTTACTTATATAAGTAACTCAAGAGTCTTCAGATTTTGAAGACCCTGGTTTCTCTGTTACTGGCAGCATGACTCCAGCTCTGCTGAGTTTAATGGGCACTTTAAACTCCTTCATTTCCAACCGTCAAAATTGTTTTCCAACCTCTTGTTTTGTTCAGCAATTACTCTCCCACTTAAAGTTCGCTTCAGATGGATGGACAGAGAAGTAACATTGGTTTGCTTGAGTCTGAGCCGAGGTGATGAAAAATCTGTGGCTTTGATGTGAATACATCTGGAATCTGGAAAGGCAGTAAGGGCTCTAGTTAGTGGTCAAACTGAACAGTTACTTCTGAAATCAAGTGAATGGAGTCTTGAAAGTGCAAAGTGGCCCCGATACACAAAATTCAGTCTTAAAGAGGTGGCTTTTCAACTGACTGCTGAGCTCTGTGAGTTCATTTTCATGTCCATCCCCAGGCTCCTCTTATATTTTCTTGACTGAATTTCTTGACTGCTTCATCTCTTCACTCACTCACCCATACATCTATCATCCATCCATCTGTTCAGTGACTTGATGGCACTCCTGTTAAGAGCCAATCAGGGCTTCCCAGTTGGCGCTAGTGATAAAGAACCCGCCTGCCAGTGCAGGAGACAGTAAAGACGCTGGTTCCATCCCTGGGTTGGGAGGTTCCCCTGGAGTAGGGCATGGCAACCCACTTCAGTATTCTTGCCTGGAGAATCCCATGGATAGAGAAGTCTGGCAGGCTATAGTCCATAGGGTCACTAAGAGTCGGACATGATTGAAGCGACGCAGTGTGCACACATGCAATGAGCCTGTCACCACCTAGATTTGGGGAATATTTGGTGAATTGTCTGGAGTTGGCAGATCTTCACAGCTATCACCAGTCTTTACTTCTTCCATCATTTTCATTCAAGTACCAGCCCCTTTCTTGGCTAACTCCTGTACTGTCCCCTGCTAAGCTTGCCTCCTAGTATCAGGTTAGCAGTTTCTTTCTTGTTCCCACAACCACGCCGATATGTATAATTGCTAAATCCCATTTCGCCAAGCACCAACATTTTTGTGTGTTGACAGAGTAGAGCTCAGCCCCTGGAGATGGGGGCGGGTGCATTGGGGTAATTGTAAGGTGCAAGAATGTAGTTTTGTGTTTGACATGGGGACCAGGGAACCTGAAGATGACTGATAAGTTCCCTTAAACTCATGGAAAATCACAGTTGGAAAACCCTAAGAGGTTACCTTATCCAGTTTCCTGGACATCAGAAATCTCTGCAATGTCTATATTGGATCATGAACCTTTTCTGTAATATTTCTCAGGATAGAAAGTTCATTCAGCAGCACACTTTGGGATTCATCTTAACTATTACAAAGTTCTTCCATGTATATATTTTCCTTTTTATTAGAATAACCTCAATACTTTGGTCCGTGTTTACTTTCCCTATGGAAGCAACAAAAATATCCAATTTCTTTTCCATATTGCAACTGAATTACTGTGGATTTTTTTCATTTGTAAGTAACTCAAGGGAAAGGGAAGTCGCTCAGTCATGTCTGACTCTTAGCGACCCCATGGACTGCAACTTACCAGGCTCTTCTGTCCATGGGATTTTCCAGGCAAGAGTACTGGAGTGGGGTGCCATTGCCTTCTCCAAAGTAACTCAAACCCTACCTTAACTGGCCTAAGCATAATGGAGCACTTAAAAGAAAAATGTAGAGTTTTGCTATGGGACCCAAGACAGAAATGCACAAATGCGTTAGGAATGATCTGGAAGCAGAGACTCAAAAGCACCAAGATTCTTTCCAGGTCTTTCATCTCTTTCGCTCCCTCTCCCTCTCTCCTCCATTTTTGCAGGCAGATTCTTTACCCTCTGAGTCACCACAGAGCCCAAATGTTAGATGCTCAAAGTCATAGTTAAACAAATAGGATTATAATATATTATTGTAAGGAAAGGATGTTTTGATCCACATTTCCTATTAAAATAAACAAACAAGCACATACTTCCTCATTTTGGCTAAAGAGGTTAAATGCCCCACAGTGAACTCACAAAGCAAACTCAGTTTGTTATTTTTTTTAATTTGTCATTCAAATAACAAATATTTGACTGCAGCAATATTTGTAATATTTCTCCCAAATTTCATCACCAGGTTATATATCTCCAGTTTCTCCAAACTTTCCTCAAATGATAGCTTCCATGAAGACTATTTCCCTATCTGATTTTTTTTTAACTTTTCAAAATTTATCCTTAAAAACATGGCTTCATTGGAACAGATGTATTTGATCAGTATGGAGTTAAGGTCATCTGGTCAAAAGTTGGAGTCCCCCTTGGAGATACCTTCTCTTGGAACTTACCACTTCACCTAACCTGAAAGTTTCCATCACTTGTAAGAGTATGATCCCAAAGAAATTTTTCTGTATAGAGAACTTGAGATGAAAGACTGAATAATGACATTGGCCAAGGACGGTCTGAATCCAAACCAAACTGAAATCTTATTAATAATATAACTGAAAAACTTGCCCTGAGAACATTGGGCTATTACTTATACCAAGCTTTTAGAGACATATTGTCTCATTTAGTAGTTAAAATTCATGAGCTACAAATAGTAAATGCATACAGCAATTTTTTTCTTTATATACTATTTATCTCTTATATATTGATACTTAAGTGGTACTTTAAAAATTACTTTATGTTTTTTTGGTTTAAGCTTCATTATTTCCTAAAATAACAAGATTACCTTTACCACTGCATTGTTTAATTTAATAAATCATTTATTTAGAACCAACTAAAGACATATATAAAAGGTATTACGATAGGTACTGGGGCTTTGGAAGTGAATATGACTTTTGAATCTCAGGAGCTTATGATCTAATAATGCACCTCTATAAGCATGCACACAAATTATAGTTAGGGTGTGTCTCAGGCTTATCTAGGGTAGCTGCAAAAATCAGAGGACAACAAATACAATTAAAAGGCATTATGGAGGCTTCTCAGGTCACGCTAGTGGTAAAGAACCTACCTGCCAATGCAGGAGACATAAGAGACAAGGTTTCGATTCCTGGGTTGAGAAGATCCCCTGGAGGAGGGCACAGCAACCCCCTCCAATATTCTTGCCTGGAGAATCCCATGGACAGAGGAGCCTGGTGGGCTACAGTTTATTGGGTTACAAAGAGTCGGACATGACTAAAGCAACTTAGCATGCATGCACACAGAGGACAGTGAATGACCTTCCAGGCATACTGACCTTGAGGTCCCTGTGGACCTCTTGGTGGAGATGTTTAATAGGTATTTAGATTTTAAAGAGAAGATTTAAAGAGAGAAGTCTAACCCAGAAATGTGACTCTAGGCTCTGCAAACTAGCTAAGTCATTATCCTGTTTGTTGTACATTGGAATCCACTCCCAGGCTCTTCTCTGGAAGGCCAGTGGTTAAGACTTAGCCTTCTAGTGCAAGGGCTGCAGGTTAAATCCTTGTTTGGGGAGCTAAGATCCCACATGCCTCATGGCCAACAAATGGAAGCAGTTCAGTTCAGTTGCTTAGTCCTGTCTGACTTTCTGCGACCCCATGGACTGCAGCACGCCTGGCTTCTTTGTCCATCACCAACTCCCAGAGTTTACTCAAACTCATGCCCATCGAGTTGGTGATGCCATCCAACGGTCTCATCCTTTGTCGACCCCTTCTCCTCCTGCCTTCAATCTTTCCCAGCATCAGGGTCTTTTCCAATGAGTCAGCTCTTCTCATGAGGTGGCCAAAGTATTGGAGTTTCAGCATTGACATCAGTCCTTCCAGTGACTATTCAGGACTCACTTCCTTTAGGATGAACTGGTTGGATCTCCTTGCAGTCAGTCCAAGGGACTCTCAAGAGTCTTCTCCAGCACCACAGTTCGAAAACATCAATTCTTCGGCACATAGCTTCCTTTTTAGTCCAACTCCACATCCATACATGACTACTGGAAAAACCATAGCTTTGACTAGACAGACCTTTGTCAACAAACTAACATCTCTGCTTTTTAATATGCTGTCTAGGTTGATCATGGCTTTTCCTCCAAGGAGCAAGTGTCCTTTAATTTTGCAGTCACCATCTGCAGTGATTTTGGAGCCCAAAAAAATAAAGTCTGTCACTGCTTCCAATGTGTCCCCATCTATTTGCCATGAAGTGATGGGACTGGACCTAGACAGTATATTAAAAAGCAGAGACACTACTTTGCCAACAAAGGTCCATCTAGTCAAAGCTATGGTTTTTCCAGTAGTCATGTATGGATTGAGAGTTGGACTATAAAGAAAGCTGAACACTGAAGAATTGATGCTTTTGAACTGTGGTGTTGGAGAAGACTCTTGAGAGTCCCTTGGATAGCAAGGAGATTTAGCCAGTCCATCCTAAAGGAAATCAGTCCTGAATATTCATTGGAAGGACTGATGCTGAAGCTGAAACCCCAGTACTTTGGCCACCTGATGAGAACTGACTCATTAGAAAAGACCCTGATGCTGGGAATGATTGAAGGCGGGAGGAGAAGGGGACGACATAGGGTGAGATGGTTGGATGGCATCACTGATTCAATGGACATGAGTTTGAGTAAACTCTGGGAGTTGGTGACGGACAGGGAGGCCTGGTGTGCTGTGGTCCATGGGGTCACAAAGAGTCGGACACAACTGA
The DNA here is from genome assembly GCA_006408695.1 of Aepyceros melampus. Classification (NCBI taxonomy): domain Eukaryota; kingdom Metazoa; phylum Chordata; class Mammalia; order Artiodactyla; family Bovidae; genus Aepyceros; species Aepyceros melampus. The sequence goes on along the minus strand of SJXQ01003137.1, from coordinate 20,106 downwards.
GGGACTGAACCGAACTGAACTAATGGGACTGGATGCCATGATCTTAATTTTCTGAATGTTGCATTTTAAGCCAACTTTTTCACTCTCCTCTTTGACTTTCATCAAGAAGCTCTTTAGTTCCTCTTCACTTTCTACCATAAGGATGATGTCATCTGCATATCTGAGGTTATTGATATTTCTCCCAGCAATCTTGATTCCAGCTTGTGCTTCTTCCAGCCCAGAATTTCTCATGATGTCCTCTGCATATAAGTTAAATAAGCAGGGTGACAATATACAGCCTTGACATACTCCTTTCCCGATTGGAACCAGTATGTTGTTCCATGTCCAGTTCTAACTGTTGCTTCTTGACCTGCATACAGATTTCTCAGGATGAAGGTAAGGTGGTCTGGTTTTCCTATCTCTCTCAGAATTTTCCACAGTTTGTAGTGATCCACACAGTCCAAAGCTTTGGGGGTAGTCAATAGAGCAGAAATAGATGTTTTTCTGGAACTCTCTTGCTTTTTCGATGATCCAAAGGATATTGGCAATTTTATCCTAGTCAACAAAAGAGTAGCCATCCTAGTCAACAAAGGGTCCTAAATGCAGTAATTGGATGCAGTCTCAAAAAGGACAGAATGATCTCTGTTCATTTCCAAGGCAAACCATTTAGTATAATAGTAATCCAAGTAGCATATAAGTTAAATAAGCAGGGTGACAATATACAGCCTTGACATACTCCTTTCCCGATTTGGAACCAGTATGTTGTTCCATGTCCAGTTCTAACTGTTGCTTCTTGACCTGCATACAGATTTCTCAGGATGAAGGTAAGGTGGTCTGGTTTTCCTATCTCTCTCAGAATTTTCCACAGTTTGTAGTGATCCACACAGTCCAAAGCTTTGGGGGTAGTCAATAGAGCAGAAATAGATGTTTTTCTGGAACTCTCTTGCTTTTTCGATGATCCAAAGGATATTGGCAATTTTATCCTAGTCAACAAAAGAGTAGCCATCCTAGTCAACAAAGGGTCCTAAATGGAGTAATTGGATGCAGTCTCAAAAAGGACAGAATGATCTCTGTTCATTTCCAAGGCAAACCATTTAGTATAATAGTAATCCAAGTTTATGCCCCAACCAGTAATGCTGAAGAAGCTGAGGTTGAATGGTTCTATGAAGACCTATGAGACCTTCTGGAACTATCACCCAAAAAAGAAGTAGAAGCAATGCTGTAACAAATTCAGTAAAGATTTTTAAAAAGATCCACATCAAAAGAAAAAAATCTTAAGAAAAAGAATCCCCTTCAAGGCTTCCCTGATGGGTCTAAACACTGGAAACCTATAATCAGTGTGATATCTTGCCTTTTACTGGTACCAGCATACCCAGAAGTTTCTTATTTACCAGGAAATCACTCATCTCCCATGCATTCATTGCCTCCCAGGAAAAAACACTGGGCGTAGCTCATACTGAGGTAACAGACTTGGAGACCAGGTAGTATGAGTGGTTGCACTGGGTCTGATTCGTATCAGGAGTTGGACAAGAAAGTCTCCACTCTGAAGTCTCTCCTAGAGACACTACAGCATGAACAAGCAGTAAAAACTGTGTTTTAAAATTTTATTGTCAAAAACCTTAGAAACTTAATAAAAAATTCCGGGAAATCACAAGCTTCTGGTGATGTGTGAGTCATGAGGAAGGAACGCTTGAGCCCCCAACCAGAGCTTGACCGTCTGATGATGAACAGTTATGTTTGCCTCCTGTCCACTGAGCTCTCAGACCCACAGTCAGTTGCCAAGCCTAAGTTAAATGACCTTGTAGGCAACTCTCATCTCGGAGATGATTCTCAGCTTTCCTTCTCTTCCTTTTAATTCCTTTCAGTGACGATCTCAGCTTGAGCTTTCACACTAGATTCCTTCCTACCTTCTAAACCCTTCCACACCTGACATGGCATTGATCTTAAATCACTGAACGCAGTCCAGGCTGGCATTCAGGTTTCTCCACAGTGCACCCCCAGGCTGGCCTCCCAACTCTCTTCGTTCAACAGTGTTACAACTAGAAGCTGGACTTTTTCTAAATACACATTGCCTTTTCCTTCCCTTGCATTTTTGCTCCTACTGTCTTTTCTGCCGTGCCTTTTCTCCATCTTCGTCTGTACCCTTCCACCTCCCCCACTGAGCCCTTACCTGTCTTTAGAAACCATCTTGAAAACTTCTTTTCTTAGGATGGACACCCTTATCACCCGAGTTGGAAACCCATCCTTTTAAAAGAAACTTTCTTATACAGCGATGTATGTAAAAATGTTTTCTCTACTCAAATATAAGCTCTTCTAGGACAGGAAAACGTTATTTTGTTTTATTCTTGTACCCTGTACCGTGCCTTCCACCCAGTAGGTACTTATTAAGTGATTGCTGAATAAATAACTGAGGCCATAGGTCTTGAACCTCCTTGATTTAAAGTTTTTCCATTTTAGCATTTCTTGGAGCATCCCTCCTCTTAGGAACTAAATTTGGCCAGAAGGGTTATGCTGATGAAGGTTCTGTTACAACTGAGTCTTAACCTTTGTTTGGGGTACTGAAATTCAGTCATTGGTTGGAATATTTATTGACACTGCGCCAGCCTCTGAGGTTACGCATCTATAGAAGACACACTCTGCCCCAGAGGATGCCAGAGTTAAAAGAGCTGTAATAAAAGGATGTTTGTAATGCTGAGGGAATCCTGAGGAGGGAGCTCTAACCTTGCTTAGAGAAGTAGGTAATGTATCAATAGTTGGTGTAACATTTCATTTGTTTGTCAGTGCAGGTGTTTCTTTAGCATTCCCTTTACAGAATTTATTAAGTACCCAAATGCTATGCTTGCACCTGTGCCTAGCTGAAATGAGTTAATTTTTCCACAGTTGATAGACATTTCCACAGTCTCCAAGAATCTTTAGGTCATCGTGTCAGCCATTATTCTAAGCACTTCATAGATAATATTTCATTTAATACTCATGAGAGTCTTATGGAATATGTATTGTTTTACATGGTTTTTCCAGTAGTTGTGTATGGATGTGAGAGTTGGACCATAGGAAGGCTGAGTAAGAATTGATGCTTTTGAACTGTGGTGCTGGAGAAGACACTTGAGAGTCCCTTGGACTGCAAGGAGGTCAAACCAGTCAACCTAAAGGAAATCAGTACTGAATATTCATTGGTAGGACTGATACTGAAGCTAAAGCTCCAATACTGTGGCCACCTGATGCAAAGAACTGACTCACAGGAAAAGACCCTGGTACTGGGAAAGACTGAAGGCAGGAGAAGGGGTCAACAGAGGATCTGATGGTTGGATCGACTCAATGGATGTGAGTTTGAGCAAACTCCAGGAGATGGTTGAGGACAGGGAAGCCTAGCGTGCTGAGTCCATGGGGTCGCAGAGTTGGACATGACTTAGTGACTGAACAACAAAGTCATAGGGAAGTAAATTAGTTTTTTATTTTAATTGGCAGGACTGGAACTTAATATAGTTCTGATTCACAGTGCAGAGTACTAACCACTGTCTGATCATGACAAGGTACAGGAGGCCTGCACGGTTCTGATTCCATACCCACTTTCTTAACATTACAAGTTAATAATTTTGAAAGACAAATTTTGGAAAAAAATATGGAAAAATCATGACTAAACTTTGGCATTTAACAGTTTTAAAACTGATGAAAGCAAACCTAAATGGATAGCCAGTCTTTAGGAGAAAAAATAGTTTATTTATTTATTTTATTAAAAAAAGCACTTCAAGTACTATTTAAAGCACAAAACAATCAGTAAAGTAAACCTTATCCATAGAATTCTGAAGTTTGTGAAAACATGAGATTCTTACAAATATGGGAAGAGAGAAGGAAGGAAAATGGCCATCACTTTTACTGTTTTAGTCACTTCTTGGACTGTTTAACATTTATCTTCTTAGGAACTGCTTAGGAATAGTATTTCTGCTTTTGCAAAAGCTTCAAAATCACTATTTCATGCTGTCCTCCTTAAATACAGACTTGTGGGAAGTAAGTCTTCAGTTATGAACATCAAGTCTCCGCAATTTGTGCTCCAACAGCTCAGAATCCTCCAACCCCCATTTTTCCTCCTCTGAGGATCAATTTCCTAAACAGGGCTTGTTAATTCTCATATCTATTTTTTATATTTGGAGTACAGATTTATTTTAGAATCTCCAACACTGTATCTACTTAATACAGAACAGGTTTGTGTATGGAATTTATACCCAAGGAGCTTTAAGTAGTGTAAAGGAGCTTCTGAGACATTAGGGGAAAAATATGTGTATATACATATATATGTGTGTATATATATACATACATATCTGCTTCTGGTCCTTGGCAGAGAGCTCCTAAAGCTGATGTAAATTCCTACTTGATAAAAGCATTTGGAGTATCTTTTGTTGTAATGAGGTGTCTCTGGATGGCTCCAAGGTGGGAACTGGTCACCAGAAAGAGGAAGCCATGGTTAGAAGCTTTGCATTTTTTAAAAAAAGTTATTTTTAATTGAAGGATAGTTGCTTTACCATAGTGTGTTGGTTTCTGCCGTTTATCAACATGAATCAGCCACAGGTATACATATGTCCCCTCCCTCTCGAAGCTCCCTCCCACATCTGACCCCCTCCCACCCCTCTAGGTTGTCAGAGAATCCTGGTTCGAGTTCCCTGAGTCAGCAAATCCCCACTGTCTGTTTTACATGTGGCGGCGTATATGTTTCCATGCTACTCTCTCCATTTGTCCCACCCTCTCCTCCCCACCGCCCTCATGTCCATAAATCTGTTCATTATGTCTGCATCTCCATTGCTGCTGTCTTGCAAATAGATTCATCAGTACCATCTTTCTACTGCTACTGCTGCTAAGTCACTTCAGTCGTGTCCGACTCTGTGCGACTCCATAGACAGCAGCCCACCAGGCTCCCCCGTCCCTGGGATTCTCCAGGCAAGAACACTGGAGTGGGTTGCCATTTCCTTCTCCAGTGCATGAAAGTGAAAAGTGAAAGTGAAGTCGCTCAGTCATGTCCAACTCTTCTCGACCCCACGGACTGCAGCCCACCAGGCTCCTCCATCCGTGGGATCCTCCAGGCAAGAGTACTGGAGTGAGGTGCATTGCCTTCTCTGTACGATCTTTCTAGATTCCATATATATTTATTAGAATACAGTATTTGCTTTTTTCTCTTTCTGACTTACTTCACTCTGTATAAAAGACTCAGTTCATCTACCTTATTGACCTTGACTCAAGTGTGTTTCTTTTTATGGCCAGGTAATACTCCATTGTATATATTTACTACAGCTTCTTTATCCATCCATCTGTCAATGGACATCTAGGTTGTTTTCCTATCCTGGCTGTTGTAAATAGTGCTGCAGTGAACACTGGGGTCCATGCGACTTTTTCAGTTATGGTTTTCTCAGGATATATGCTCACTGGTGGGATTGTTGGGTCATATGGTAGTGTTATGCATAGTTTTGTAAGGAATCTTCCATAGTGACTGTATCAACTTACATTCCCACTAGTAGTATGAGAGGGTTCCTTTTTCTCCACACCCTCTCCAGCATTTGTTGTTTTTAGATTTTTTGATGATGACCATTCTGTCGTGAGGTGATATCTCATTGTAGTTTTGATTTGCATTTCTCTAATAATGAGTGATATTTAGCATGTTTTTATGTGTTTATTAACCATCTGTATGTAGAAGCTTGGAATTTTACCCCCCACATTCTTCAGAGAGGGGACAGGCCTAGAAATGAAGTGAATAATTGATCACACCTATATGAAGAAGCTTCAATAGTATGGAGCTCAGAGTGCTTCCATGTTACTGAACACATACCCATACGGGGAGGGTGATGGGCTCAAACTCTATGGGACAGAAGCTCCTGCATTGGATTCCCCCAAGACCCTGTCCTGCAGATCTCTTCATCTGGCTGTTCACAATCCTTTATAAATTGGTAAATGTAAGTAAGTGTTTTCCTGAATTCTCCAAGAGGCTTTAGCAGAGCATCAGATCCAAGGGGAGAAGGTAATGGGAACCTCTGGTTTGTAGCCATGTCAGACAGAGATTGTGGATAACCTGGACGCTTACTCTTTGTCATTATCTGAAGTAGAGGGTCAGTCTTTTGAGGCTGAGCCCTTAATTGTGGAATCTGATGCTGTCTTTAGTAGGCACTGTCAGAATTAACCAGCTGGTGTCACAGAGAATTACTTGGTGTGGGAAAATCCCACACATATTCGGTGACCAGAAGTGTAGAAGTGTTGTGAGTGTGAGAACAAAGGAGAAACCCAGGAGGGTTACTGGAGATTTTTCCATACACAGAGCTGTAGTTCGTAAGCATTCTGGGTACCAAATGTGAAAGATCAAAAGTGAGTAGTAGGGTGCTAGGCATAAAGCTTGTGTAAGTGTCTCTATTTCAGATCCCAGAAATAAACCCACACATAGATGGCCAACTGCTCTTCAACAAAGATGCCAAGAACTCACATGAAGAAAAGACAATCTTTTCAACAAATGGTATGGAAAAACTGGATATTCATATGCAAAGAAGAAAATAAACCCTGATCACATACACACCACTCACAAAATTGATTTGAAATTGATGTCAAGACCTGAAGCATAAAACTACCAGAAGAAAACATAGGGATTAAATTCTTTAACATTGATCTTGGCAATGGGTTTTGGATATATACCAAAAGCATGGGCAACAGCAGCAATGATGGGACTGAACCATTTCAAAAGCTTCTTCACAGCAAAGGAAACAATCAATTGTGTGAAAAGGCAATCTACAGAATGGGAGAAAATATTTGCAAACCATCTATCTGATAAGGGATTAGTATCTAAAGGAAATAAGGCACTTATGTAACTTAATGCCCAAAATTAATCTGATTAAAAAATGGGTAGAGGACTTAAGTAGACATTTTTTCAAAGAAAACATATAAATGGCCAACAGGTACATGAAAAGATTGTCAACGTCACTAATCATCTGGGAAATGCAAATCAAAACCACAGTAATGAGATATCACTTCATACCTGTTCAAATGACTATCATCAAGAAGACAAGAACTATGTGTTGGTGGGGATGTGAAGAAAAGAGAACCCTTGTGCACTGTTTGTGGGAATGTAACTTGGTGCAACCACTATGCAACAGTATGGAAATTCCTCAAAAATTAAGAACAGAACCACCATGTGATCCAACAATTCTACTTCTGGGTGTATATCCAAAGGAAAAGCAGGTTATTGAAGAGATTTCTGTACCTCATACTCATCGCAGCGTTATTCACAATAGCCCAGACGTGGAGACAATCCAAGTGTACATTGACAAACGAATGGGTAAAGAAAAAGTTATACAAATACACAAACAAGCGAATATTCAGCCATAAAGAAGAGGGAAACCTTGTCTTTTGTGACAACACAGATGGACCTCAAGGGCATTATATTAAGTAGGAGAAGTCAGACAAAGAAAGTCAAATACCGTGTGATGTCACGTGTGGAATCTAAAAAAGCTGGGCTCAGACGTAGGGAGTAGAATGGTGCTTACCTGCGTTGTGGGGCAGAGGAAATGAGATGCTGGTCAAAGGTGCAAATTCTAGTTGTAAGACAGTAAGGTCTGGGCATCTAATATACAGCCTGGTGACTATAATTAATAGTACTGCACTGTGTACTTGAAGGTTGTTAATAATAGGTCTTAAATGTTATCACCACAAAAAAGGTAATATGAGGAAATGGAGGTGTTAGCTGATCTTATTGTAATAATTATTTTGTGATATACGTGTGTCAGATCACGCTCAGCAGTCTCAGTATCATGCCCATCAATTTTAAAAGTAATATATGTTTTACCTATTTTGCTTAATTGTTAGGACAGACTATATTTTAAAATCTTAAGCTCCTGTTCCCCTGGTTTTTATCTACTTTATTTTGTCCTATCATAGCATTCCCTTCTATCAACTCTCCTATTTACAAGGCCATTTTTATTCTCATCTCATTCCATCCTGATGCTCTCAAATCCTCTCCGCCAGTTCTTTCTCTTCCATGATGTCTATTTCAAGATTCCCGAGAGATTGACAAGTCCTCGAAATACCACTCGCCCATCTGCTTTCTTTCCCTTCTTTCATAGTTGGACCTAAATTTCACTCAAACACATCTTCCTAAATGCTTCATGACTATGACAAACCTGACATGCTTATAACTGCTCATGTCTAAGTTTTGTGCACCTGCCAACTTTAGGAAAAGTGCTGAAGTTACTATGTGTGTGTCCTTGTGTGTCTGTGCCGACACCAAAGTGTTAGCTGTGCTTCTCTCTAGATGCTGAGATACAGGTGATCATTTCTCCCTCCACTTCCTCCTCCTCTTCCTTCTTCATGTCTATTTCTTTTACCCCTCCTCCTTCATTTTCCTCTTTAAAAAAATTCTTCTCCTCTTTTCTTTTCGTTGTCTCCTTTCTCCACTAATTCATACCTCATCTATGGTTACATTCTACCAATGTACTTCTAATAATGTTTTCATCTTCACCATCTGATGGGAGCAGTTCATGTTTTGTTAGTATCCCAATACTATGAACACTGTAGCTGTTAAAAGTTGATTTTTCAAAAATTCTCATTTTCATCTTTGATTTTTTCTAGCTTTATTGAGGTATACCTACAAAAACTATATATAAGGTACAAATATATGGTGAGAGATCTAGAGACTAGAGATCTCTTCAAGAAAATTAGAGATACCAAGGGAATATTTCATGCAGAGATGGGCACAATAAAGGACAGAAATGGTATGGACCTAACAGAAACAGAAGATACTAAGAAGAGGTGGCAAAAATACACAGAAGAACTATATAAAAAATATCTTCACGACCCAGGTAATCACGATGGTGTGATCACTCACCTAGAGCCAGACATCCTGGAATGTGAAGTCAAGTGGGCCTTACGCAGCATCACTACGAACAAAGCTAGTGGAGGTGATGGAATTCCAGTTGAGCTATGCCAAATCCTAAAAGATGATGCTGTTAAAGTGCTGCACTCAATATGGCAGCAAATTTGGAACACTCACTCAGCAGTGGCTACAGGACTGGAAAAGGTCAGTTTTCATTCCAATCCCAAAGAAAGGCAATGCCAAAGAATGTTCAGACTACCACCCCAAAGCACTCATCTCACATGCTAGCAGAGTAATGCTCAAAATTCTCCAAGCGAAGCTTCAACAGTATGTGAACCGTGAACTTCAGATGTTCAAGCTGGATTTAGAAAAGGCAGAGGAATCAGAGATCAAATTGCCAACATCTCTCAGATCATTGAAAAAGCAAGAGAGTTCCAGAAAAGCATCTACTTTTGCTCTATTGACTATGTCAATCACAACAAACTATGGAAAATTCTTTAAGAGATGGGAATATCAGACCACCTGATCTGCCTCCTAAGAAATCTGTGTGCAGGTCAAGAAGCAACAGTTAGAACTGGACATGGAACAAGAGACTGGTTCCTAATAGGAAAAGGAATACATCAAGGCTGTATATTGTCACCCTGCTTCTTTAACTTATATGCAGGGTACATAAAATGAAATGCCGGGCTGGATGAAGCACAAGTTGGAATCAAGATTGCCGGGAGAAATATCAATAACCTCATATATGCAGATGACACTACTCTTACACCAAAAAGCGAAGAACTAAAGAGTCTCTTGATGAAAATGAAAGACGAGAGTGAAAAAATTGGCTTGAAACTCAACTTTCAGAAAACAAAGATCATGACATCTGGTCCCTTACTTCATGGCAAAGAGATGGGGGAACAATGGAAACAGTATCAGACTTTATTTTTTTGGGCTCCCAAATCACTGCAGATGGTAACTGCAGCCATGAAATTAAAAGACACTTGCTCCTTGGAAGAAAAGCTATGACCAACCTAGATTGCATATTAAGAAGCAGAGACATTACCTTGCCAACAGAGGTCTATTTAGTCAAAGCTATGGTTTTTCCAGTAGTCATGTATGGATGTGAAAGTTGGACTTATAAAGAGAGCTGAGTACCACCAAAGAATTGATGCTTTTGATCTGTGGTATTGGAGAAGACTCCTGAGAGTCCCTTGGACTGCCAGGAGACCAACCAGTCAATCCTAAAGGAAATCAGTCCTGAATATTCATTGGAAGGACTAATGCTGAAGCTGAAACTCCAATACTTTGGCCACCTGATGCAAAGAATTGACTCATTGGAAAATACCCTGATCCTGTGAAAGATTGAAGGCAGAAGGGGATGACAAGGATGAGACAGTTAGATGGCATCACAGACTCTAAGGACATGAATTTGAGCAAGCTCCAAGAGTTGATGATGAAAAGGAAACCTGGCGAGCTGCAGTCCATGGGGTCGCAAAGAGTCAGACACAACTGAGTGACTGAACTGAAGTATATGGTGAGAGTGGGCATCCTTGTATTGTTCCTGATCTAAGAGGAAAAGTGTTTAACCTTTCATCATCGAGTATGATGTTAGCTTTCTTTCCCTTTGCTGTCTTTTTTTTGGTGAATGATAATTTTTCATAGTGTTATGATTTGATTCCCTATGTTTATATTTTGAGTTTTTACTGTCGGTTTTTGCTATGTAGTTATTATGAGTGTTATCACTCAGTGGTGTCTGACTCTTTGGGTGACTAACACTCATAATGACTGCATAGCATATATTATGAGCCTTCATAAAGTATTTTTCAGATATAACGGTCTGTTTTAAGCTGATAACAACTTAAGTTTGCTTGCACACAAAAACTCTACTCTTTCACATTTTCCCCCAAATTTTGTGTTTTTGATATCACAATATACCTCTTTTTATATTGTGTATCTGTTATCAAATTATTAAATTATTGTATAGTTATTTTTAATACTTTTGTCCTTTAACCTTTAAACTAGAGTTAAGTGATTATCTGATTATCACACTGCTATATTGCAGTACTAGAGCAATCTGAATTTGATTATGTATTTAGCTTTACCAGTTTTATATTTTAATGTTATTTTAATGTTACTAGGTATTGTCCTTTCATTTCAGCTTGAAGAGCTCCTTTCAGCATTTTAAAAAAGACATTACAAGAAATATTGTAATGTGTTGATGAATTTTCTTACTTTTGTCTGAGGAAATATTAATCTCTCGTTCATTTCTTTTTTCCCCAATTTTATTCATTAGTTTTTATCCATCTTCAAACTCATTATTTCTTTTAAAATGTTTGATTGAAAAAAATTTTAATTTTTGTTGTTTTATTGAAGTATAGTTGATGTACAGTTCAGTTCAGTTCAGTCGCTCAGCTGTGTTTGACTCTTTGTGACCCCATGAATCGCAGCACGCCAGGCCTTCCTGTCCGTCACCAACTCCCGGAGTTCACTCAGACTCACGTCCATGGAGTCAGTGATGCCATCCAGCCATCTCATCCTCGGTCATCCCCTTCTCCTCCTGCCCCTAATCCCTCCCAGCATCAGGGTCTTTTCCAATGACTCAACTCTTCGCATGAGGTGGCCAAAGTACTGGAGCTTCAGCTTTAGCATTATTCCTTCCAAAGAAATCCCAGGGTTGATCTTCAGAATGGACTGGTTGGATCTCCTTGCAGTCCAAGGGACTCTCAAGAGTCTTCTCCAACACCACAGTTCAAAAGCATCAATTCTTCGGCGCTCAGCCTTCTTCACAGTCCAACTCTCACATCCATACATGACCACAGGAAAAACCATAGCCTTGACTAGACGGACCTTAGTCGGCTCAGTTCAATTCAGTTCTGTCGCTCAATTGTGTCTGACTCTTTGTGACCCCATGGACTGCAGCACGCCAGGCTTCCCTGTCCATCACCACTCACGGAGCTTGCTCAAACTCAAGTCCATTGAGTCGGTGATGCCATCCAACCATCTCATCCTCTGTCATCCCCTTCTCCTCCTGCCTTCAGTCTTTCCCAGTACAGGGTCTTTTCCAATGAGGTCTTTCCACCTGCATCAGGTGGCCAAAGTATTGGAGCTTTAGCTTCAGCATCAGTCCTTCCAATGAGTATTCAGTACTGATTTCCTTTAGGACTGACTGGTTTGATCTCCTTGCAGTCCAAGGGACTCTCAAGTGTCTTCTCCAGCACCACAGTTCAAAAGCTTCAGTTCTTCAGTGCTCAGCTTTCTTTATAGTCCAACTCTCACATCCATACATGACTACTGGAAAAACCATAGCTTTGACTATATGGTCCTTTGTTGGCAAAGTAATATCTCTGCTTTTTAATATTCTGTCTAGGTTGGTCATAGCTTTTCTTCCAAGGAGCAAGCATCTTTTAATTTCATGGCTGCAGTCACCATCTACAGTGATTTTGGAGCCCGAGAAAATAAAGTCTATCACTGTTTCCATTGTTCCTCCATCTATTTGCCATGAACTGATGGGACTAGATGCCATGATCTTCATTTTTTGAATGTTGAATTTTAAGCCAACTTTTTCACTCTCTTCTTTCATTTTCATCAAAAAGCTCTTTAGTTCCTGTTAGCTTTCTGCCATAAGGGTGATGTCATCTGCATATCTGAGGTTATTGATATTTCTCCCAGCAATCTTGATTCCAGCTTGTGCTTCTTCCAACCTGGCATTTGTTTGATGTACTACCAGTCAATTCAGTCCATTCAGTCGCCCAGTCATGTCCAACTCTTTGTGACTCCATGAATTGCAGCACGCCAGGCCTCCCTGTCCATCACCAACTCCCGGAGTTCCCTCAAACTCACATCCATCAAGTCGGTGATGCCATCCAGACATCTCATCCTCGGTCTTCCCCTTCTCCTCCTGCCCCCAATCCCTCCCAGCATCAGAGTCTTTTCCAATGAGTCAACACTTCACATGAAGTGGCCAGAGTATTGGAGTTTCAGCTTCAACATCAGTCCTTCCAATGAACACCCAGGACTGAAATCCTTTAGAATGGACTGGTTGGATCTCCTTGCAGTCCAAGGGACTCTCAAGAGTCTCCTCCAACAGCACAGTTTAAAAGCATCAATTCTTCTGTGCTCAGCCTTCTTCACAGTCCAACTCTCACATCCATACATGACCACAGGAAAAACCATAGCCTTGACTAGACGGACCTTTGTTGGCAAAGTAATGTCTCTGCTTTTGAATACGCTATCTAGGTTGGTCATAACTTTCCTTCCAAAGAGTAAGCATCTTTTAATTTCATGGCTGCAATCACCATCTACAGTGATTTTAGAGCCCCCCAAAATAAAGTCTGTCATTGTTTCCACTGTTTCCCCATCTATTTCCCATGAAGTGATGGGACCAGATGCCATGATCTTAGTTTTCTGAATGTTGAGCTTTTAGCCAACTTTTTCACTCTCCTCTTTCACTTTCATCAAGAGGCTCTTATGCATATAAGTTAAATAAGCAAAGTGTCAGTATATAGCCTTGATGTATTCCTTTCCCAATTGGGAACCAGTCTCTTGTTCCATGACCAGTTCTAACTGTTGCTTCTTGACCTGCACACAGATTTCTCAGGAGGCAGGTAAGGTGGTCTGGTGCTCCCATCTCTTTCAGAATTTTCCACAGTTTGTTGTGATCTACATAGCCAAAGGCTTTAGTGTAGTCAATGAAGCATAAGTAGATGTTCTTCTGGAATTCTCTTGTTTTTTTCTATGATCCGACGGATGTTGGCAATTTGATCTCTGATTCCTCTGCCTTTTCTAAATCCAGCTTGAACATCTGGAAGTTCTCGGTTTATGTACTGTTGAAGCTTGGCTTGGAGAATTTTGAGCATTACTCTGCTAGCATGTGAGATTAGTGCATTTGTGCAGTAGTTTGAACATTCTTTGGCATTGCCTTTCTTTGGAAATGAAGTGAATTGAAGTCGCTCAGTCGTGTCCGACTCTTTGCGACCCCATGGACTGTAGCCTCCTCCGTCCATGGGATTTTCCAGGCAAGAATGCTGGAGTGGATTGCCATTTCCTTCTCCAGGGGATCTTCCCAACCCAGGAATCGAACCTGGGTCTCCTGTATTGCAGGCAGATGCTTTACCATCTAAGCCACCAGGGAAGCCCTGTCTTTCTTTGGGATTGGAATGAAAACTAACCTTTTCCAGTCCTGTGGCCAGTGCCGAGTGTTCCAAATTTGCTGGCATATTGAGTGCAGCACTTTCACAGCATCATCTTTTAGGATTTGGCATAGCTCAACTGGAATTCCATCACCTCCACTATCTTTGTTCATAGTGATGCTTCCTGAGGCCCTCTTGACTTTGCAGTGCAGAGTGTCTGGCTCTAGGTGAGTGATCACACATTCATGGTTATCTGGATCATTAACATCTTTTTTTTGTATAGTTCTATATATTCCTGCCATCTCTCAATATCTTCTGCTTCTGTTAAGTCCATACCATTTCTGTCCTTTATTGTGTCCATCTTTGCATGAAAATTTCCCTTAATATCTTTAATTTTCTTAAAGACATCTCTAGTCTTCCCCATTCTATTGTTTTCCTCTACTTCTTTGCATTGACCAATGAGGAAGGCTTTCTTATTTTTCCTTGCTATTCTTTGGAACTCTGCATTCAGGTGGATATAGCTTTCCTTTTCTCTGCTCCCTTTTGCTTCACTTCTTTTCTCAGCTATTTGTAAGGCATCCTCAGACAACCATTTTGCCTTTTTGCTTTTCTTTTTCTTGGGGATGATTTACAATGTTGTGTTAATTACTGCTCAGTTACTGCATAATGGAGTGATTCATTTATAAATACATATATACATTATTTTTCATTTTGGTTTTTCACAAGATATTGAATATAGTTCCCTGTGCTATACAGTAGGACTTTCTTGTATATCCATTGTATATATGCACCAGTTTATATCTGCTAATCCCAAACTCCCAATCCAGTCCTCTCCTAACCTCTCCCTTCTGGCAACCACCAGTATATTCTCTCTGTGATTTTATATTTGGTTTTTTTTTCATAGATTCCCCCTTCATTTCTGTAGGATAGCTTTACCAAGATAAAGTATTCTTGTTTGACTTTTTTTTTTCTTTTAGCACTTTGAATATAGCATCCCATTCTCTTCTGGCCTGCAAGATTGCTCTTGAAAAATCTTCTATTAGTCTTATGGAATTCCCTTACTCTTGCTATTTTAAAAATTCTCTCTTTATCTTTGATTTTAAACAATTTTATTATAATATGTCTTTTCTTTTATTCTACTGTCTTAAAGATTATTCTGAGTTGAAATTTTGAGGTGACCAACTAGCTTCAGAAAGTTGGATGTCTAAATCTCTCACCAAATTTGGGATACTCTTAGCTATCATTTCTTTAAATAAACTTTGTTCTTTCTCCCTCTATTCTTTGTCTGGAATTTGATAATGGGTAGATTTTTTTCTTTCAATGGTATTCTATAATGCCCACAGAATTTCTTTACTCTTTTTCATTCTGAGTTCTCAGAAAACTGTCAGGAGCCTGGTTCCATGGGAGTTGGCTGGCTCAGTGATCAAGGGCCTGGATTGGCTAAAGTCCGTGGGGAGACAGGTGTCAGGGAGCTGCCTGGGGTCATGGAAGCCACCCAGAGCTGAGCAGGGAACTGGCATTCATTGAAACCACTTGGGGCTGCTGGAGCCAGCAGATACTAGAGTGAGTCAAGGGCCTGGATTTGTCAGAGCCGCTGGGACCTTGGTACCATAGAAGCTGTCATGAGTGTTGGAGCCACTTGTGATCCTGGGGCAGCAGGGACTCACTGGGGTCCAATGAAATGGAGTCACTTAGGGCCAGAGGAGCTGCCTGGGGCTGCTGGAACCAGTGGATACTGGGGTGAACCAGGGCCCAGGTTTGATGGAGCCCACTGGATCCGCCTAGGGCCATAGGAATCAGGCTGGTGCTGGCCGTCGGTCTGCTCAGTGGTATAGAGCATCTCATGTCTTCTCATTGCTGGATTCAGGGTGAAGGTGCAGTTTCTCTGTGAGACATGGTTGGCATTCTCATGGCAGAGGGCAAGTGTACAAGGGGCTGTGCTCGTGGATTCAAAACTGCATCAATTCACGCAGGCAGGCCTGGTGGGGAGGCAAAGACACATATGCTGCCTCCTGCAGGGAGACATCACAGGGCAAAAGTGTGTAATCTGCTCCCAGATGGGATGCATGTGTTCAGTCATGCCCAACTCTGTGCAACCTGATGGACTGTAGCTCTCCAGGCTCCTCTACCCATGGGATTCTTCAGGCAAGAATACTGTAGTGGGTTGTCATGCCCTCCTCTAGGTGATCTTCCAGACCCGGGAAATAGAGCATCTCATGTCTTCTCATTGCTGGATTCAGGGTGAAGGTGCAGTTTCTCTGTGAGACATGGTTGGCATTCTCATGGCAGAGGGCAAGTGTACAAGGGGCTGTGCTCGTGGATTCAAAACTGCATCAATTCACGCAGGCAGGCCTGGTGGGGAGGCAAAGACACATATGCTGCCTCCTGCAGGGAGACATCACAGGGCAAAAGTGTGTAATCTGCTCCCAGATGGGATGCATGTGTTCAGTCATGCCCAACTCTGTGCAACCTGATGGACTGTAGCTCTCCAGGCTCCTCTACCCATGGGATTCTTCAGGCAAGAATACTGCAGTGGGTTGTCATGCCCTCCTCTAGGTGATCTTCCGGACCCGGGAATCAAACCCACATCTTTTGCATCTCCTGCATTGGCAGGCAGGTTTTTTTTTTTTTTTTTTTTACCACTTGTGCCACCTGGTAAGCCTTCACATGGCAGGAGAAAATAATTTGAGTAATAGTAAGAGGTCCATGTTAATAATCAGCTGGACCTTAATTTTCTCATACTGGGCTTTGGGGGTACTTATGAGAATCATGAGAGGGAAAGAAGTTTTCAATTGCAGGTATGGCAAAGATAAGAATTTGAAAGTGTCTCATGTCCATATATTCCTTATTATATCATTTCACCCCTGAAATTAAAAGTGAATTCAATATTTAAATGCAAATATAATTAAAAATGCAAAGACTATAATAATATTAAAAATGCAAAGGGAATGCAAATATAAATTATGTAATTTACCTTTTTGACATATTTTGTCTGCAGAGACTTGGGCTGACATAATTTCATCTTGTTTAGTTTGCAGATAAAAAGATAATCCCTGATACCATGTGAATTACATTGTGGAAAGCTCTACTGAATCACTGTATAGGGGAAAAATATAGCTGGGCTTCTTACTCACATTATCGACTAGTATTAAAGAAAATGGAAAAAAAAAAAAACCTTACAGTTTGACCTACCCAGGTCTTTCACCTCGATTGAGTTAGCAATTTACCCCTCAGCATATTTTTCTCTGGATTGCTTCCTTAACCATCGAAAGATGAAGGGCACAGTCAGACTTCTGAACGATGTTATCAGCAGCCCCTTCTTCATAGTAACCATGCTCTGTAACCAACTTCCCACTGACTCTGATTGCAAAGTCCAAGATATTAAGGCCTGAAAATTGAGGTTTTTGAATTGAAAGGAAAACACCTCAATTTTAACTATACTGCTGCACTTTGGCTTTTTAACATAGTTCTCTAGGAATCTTTTCCAGGAGCATTTTCAGATTTGAGGTTACTTCTGCCTTAGTTCTTTCAGTAAAAGAAATAAGAATGCGCTTGAAGAATGATGTGAATATGAATGCATTTGTGTAAGTGTAATCATTTCCACTGTATGTCTTTTGTCACCATTATGAAAATAATAATATTATATTACATGTTTGTGTTGATTACCGAGTTTAGGAATTAAGTCACTGGGTGACATGTTACCTTCCTTTGCTGAAGACCAAACTCAAATCCTGCTCTCATTTAAGAGGCCTTTTCCAGTTACTCTAGTGTTCTATGAACTCTCTAAACTGTGACTTTATTTTCTATCCTTCTCATGTATTCCACTAGATTGTACAATTCACAGGGCCAGGCCAGGCTTGACTTGTTCACTCTGTCTCAGCTTCCAGCACAGGCTTGGCAAGATGGTAGGTTCTAAATCTCTATTCATTAAAGGAATGATGATGTTGACTTGCGGAGTCATCATTGCCTCATTGCATCTAATTACACTGTGAGTGTTGCTCTTTTCATAGGAATATGAGGTCTTTGTAGTCAAAGGTCATGTTGTACTTTTGTTTACATTTCACAGCACCTTGTGAAGTGTGAAGTGCTGGCTGGGCACACAGGGGCACTTACGTGGTATTTGTTGTTTCCCAAGTTCAGTTATGTTCGAGTCTTCGAGGTACCACCTCCTCAAGATTAAGTTTAGTCTTTTAATATAATATGGCTATGAGTACCTGCAGCCAAGGATGGTGTGGTATTCTCATGTGCTTTTTGAGTGCCTCATGGCACTTCACATCTGAGGAGTAGATTATTCAGACAAATTGAACACTTAATTTTAACCATAATTTATTCCTGCCCAGCCAGGTAGACAAAAATCTCTAGCTACTTAGAACCCAAATGAAATATCATGTAGGACAAAGAAAAGTGGGAAGATTGATTAGTTAAGTGAGTAAAAATGACAGTGCTTCAAGAATATCCTATTGGCATCATGGACTCTTCAGGGTTGGGAACTCATGTACACCTGTGGCAGATTCATGTCAGTGTATGACAAAACCAACACAGTATTGTAAACTAAAAATAAAATAAAATAAAGTAAAAGAAGTCTGTAAGGCCTTTGTAAGAGGTCTAGGCCATCACCCAACAGATCATGGACTCTGATGTCAGATGACCTTGGTTCCTGCCCTATCTCCTCCATGTCCCATTCGTTTGATCTCAGTTCAGCTCAGTTGCCTAGTCACATCCAACTCTTTGTGACCCCATGGACTGTGGCACACCAGGCTTCCCTGTCCATCACCAACTCCCAGAGTTTACTCAAACTCATGTCCATCGAGTCAGTGATGCCATCCAACCATCTCATCCTCTGTCATCCTCTTCTCTTCCTGCCTTCAATCTTTCCCAGCATCAGGGTCTTTTCCAATGAGTCAGTTCTTCGCATCAGGTGGCTAAAGTATTGGAGTTTTAGCTTCAGCAATTAGTCCTTCCAATGAATATTCAGGACTGATTTCCTTTATGATTGACTGGTTTGATCTCCTTGCAATCCATGGGACTCTCAAGAGTCTTTTCCAACACCATACTTCAGAAGCATCAGTTCTTTGGTGCTCAGCTTTCTTTTTTTTGTTTGTTTTTTATTTATCTATTTTTAATTTATTTTAATTGGAGTCTAATTACTTTACAATATTGTGGTGGTTTTTGCCATACATTGACATGAATCAGCCATGGGTATACATGTGTTCCCCATCCTGACCCCTCCTCCATCTCCCTCCCCATCCCATCCCTCAGGGTCATCCCAGTGCACCAGCCCTGAGCACCCTGTCTCATGCACCAAACCTGGACTGGCAATCTATTTCACATATGATAATATACATGTTTCAATGCTATTTTCATCCCACCCCTGCCTTCTCCCACAGAATCCAGTCTGTTCTTTACATCTGTGTCTGTTTTGCTGTCTCACATATAGGGTTATCATTACCATCTTTCTAAATTCCATACATATGTGTTAATATACTGTATTGATGTTTTTCTTTTTGACTTAACTTCGCTCTGTATAATAGGCTCCAGTTTAATCCACTTCATTAGAACTGATTCAAATGCATTCTTTTTAATAGCTGAGTAATATTCATTGTGTATATGTACCACAGATTTCTTATCCATTCATCTGCCGATGTACAGCTAGGTTGCTTCCATGTCCTGGCTATTGTAAACAGTGCTGTAATGAACATTGGGGTACACGTGTCACTTTCAATTCTGGTTTCCTCAGTGTGTATGCTCAGTAGTGGGATGGCTGGGCCATATAGTAGTTCTATTTCCAGTTTTTAAAGGACTCTCCACACTGTTCTCCATAGTGGCTGTACTGGTTTGCACTCCCACCAACAGTGTAAGAGGGTTCCTTTTTCTCTGCACCCACTCCAGCATTAATTGTTTGTAGACTTTTGGATAGCAGCCATTCTGACCGGCATGAGATGGTACCTCATTGTTTTGATTTGCATTTCTCTGATAATGAGTGATGTTGAGCATCTTTTCATATGTTTGTTAGCCATCTGTATGTCTTCTTTGGAGAAATGTCTGTTTAGTTCTTTGGCCCATTTTTTTATTGGGTCACTTATTTTTCTGGAATTGAGCTGCAGGAATTGCTTGTATATTTTTGAGATTAATTCTTTGTCAGTTGCTTCATTTGCTACTATTTTCTCCCATTCTGAA
>SJXQ01003136.1:23600-42973 GCA_006408695.1 Aepyceros melampus | reverse complement strand
CGGGGCACCTTCCCTATCCCTCTGATGCTGCCCCAGCCGGGTGCCCAGGCCAGGCGTCCCTGCAGCGTGGGGAGCTGACCCGACAGCCCGAGCCTGACCCCCTCTTGCGCTGTCCATCAGTGGGCACCAGCGACTGCCTCTGCCCTCCTCTCCCCTGCACACCTGGGCCCCGGACACAGGGCCGCCGGGATCCAACCGGGAGTGACAGGCCTGCCTCCTTGCAGATCCACATGGTCTGGAGACCTGGCTTTGGGGGGTGCAGGTTTGGG
This sequence comes from Aepyceros melampus, assembly GCA_006408695.1. Lineage (NCBI taxonomy): Eukaryota > Metazoa > Chordata > Mammalia > Artiodactyla > Bovidae > Aepyceros > Aepyceros melampus. Next base: position 42,704 of record SJXQ01003136.1, on the reverse strand, counting down.
GGTTGCCTTGGGTTCTGGGGGAGGGGAAGTGCGGCTTATGTCCTAACAGTGAGGAGCCCAGCCTGCACCGAGCCCCCAGCCACCCCCATCCTCTCGCTGCACTGCGGATTCAGGTGTGCGGCGGGTGCTCCTATGCAGGTGAGGGAGCTGCGGCTCTCTGGCTGTCTTTACAAGGTGGGGTTTGGGACTTCCCTGGGGGTCCAGTGGCTAGGATTCTGCACTCGCTCAGCCGAGGGCTTGAGTTCAATCCCTGGTCGGGGAATGAAGACCCCACACGCCAAGCAGCGTGGCCAGTATAAAGAGAAAGAAAAGTATGCGAGAAATTCACAATCTGAGTCCATCACAGAACGCGGGCTTTGGCGGGCTTCTTTGTCCTTTGCTCTGGGTCCTGGTTACTAGTTTCTGCAAAAGCAAAAGCCGCCGTCAAGACATGGGGCTGCTGAACGGCTCAGATAAGGCGGTGACTCAGCCCCGTGCACATGCAGTCTCCTGATTAGATCTGAGATTCCCAGATAGGGGTAATCCCTCCGGCTGCCCTTTCGTTCCACATCTAAGGACACGAAAGGTGACTTGGAGCAAGGGTTCAGGCACAAGAGGTGACCTGGAAAGCCCAGTGCGGGAGGGAGGGAGGCAAGGGGGAAAGTCACCAGCAGGGGTCGCGTTGCCCCTGGGGTAACCGGGGCGCAGCTAGCCAGGGTCCCTGCAGGGACTGTGCAGGGCGCGCCTGAGAACTGCTCCCAGTGGGGGCTGAGGAGCTGGGTGTTTGCCCAGCCACCCTGCCCCTTGCTGGCTGAGGTTAACTCCACACACACACACGGGCCAGCTGCACCCCTGAAGCCAGAAGCCACACGTGTGTGCCAGGCTGACCCCGGGGGCTGCAGTGGCCTCCTGCGGGGCTGAGGGCGGCAGGCAGGGTGCTGCCTGCCTTTGGGCCAGCGTGCTACCCTCCCGAGACCTCATCAAACTTGCATAAACAGAGCTGGGGGGATATCCCAGTTCCCGCGCAATCCTGCCTCGGGAAAACTTCTTATGCCCCCAGCATTAGGGTGTGCATACTGGATCTTCACGAATCACACAGACTCATGAAACTGGCCCCCAGGTTAGGATTCAGAACCCAGGGACTTCCCTGGCAGTCCAGTGGCTCTGACTCTGCGCCTCCAACACATGGGACACGGGTTCGATTCCTGGTCTGGGAACTAAGATCCCACATGCCATGCATGGGACCAAAAAAACTCCACAAGCCAAGAACCCTGCAGAAGTGCCCTCCCTGCCACCTCCCGGTCCTCACTGCCCTGAGGGCCCCTGCTCCCAGCTCCAGCCGCAGAGATTAGTTTTGCCTGTTCCCGAACTTCGTAAACAGGGGCCTCATCTGCGTACTGTTTGCGTCTGACTTCTTGGGCTGCGTTACTGAGCGATGTTCATGTTGTCCCACGTGGCTGGGAACTGTTTGTTTTTACCATGATACCATCTGCTGCTGTGTGGACGCACCCCGACCCCTGTATCCATCCCTCTGCGGTGGGCATGCGAGTGGCTTCCAGTTTGGAGAACTCAGGGCGGTGCTGGTGGGGACCGACTTGTCCAGCTGCTGGCGGACACACACTTGCCTCCTCTGCAGGGGAGTTTCGGGTCATCCAAGTTCAAGTGCTCAGCTGTAGCCAATTCTACCAAATGGTTTCTGAGATGAGCGTACCGCGTGAAGCTCCCACCCGCAGAGGACAAGGATTCCAGCTGCGGCTCTTCCCGCCCACACTGCAGACTCTTCCTTCTACAAACCTGCGGCCATGGGACTCGTCCACAGGTACCACGTCCTTCTGACCCCCGCCGGCCTCCTCCACGCTTCAGAGACAAGACAGAACAGAGGCCCAGAGAGGGAGCCCCTGGCCCACGTCACACAGCGTGCGGGCGGCTGGCCGGGGCTCGAGCCAGGCTCTCTGCGGGAGGCCTTCTGCCAGCTGGCAGGAGGCGGGTGGAGGGGACGTGGGTGGAGGGGACGTGGGTGGATGCTCGGCAGATTTCCAGACGTGAGGTGGTGATCGAGACTGAGGCCCGCTCCTCCTCTGGAAGCCGTGCAGCCGGCCAGGTGATGACAGCTGCCCCTGCCCGTCCTCTGATCAGCTGACAGGAGGGCACCATGCCCTCTCTTCCCAGGGCAGGACCAGGGGAGGTTGGGTGGACGACACCCCGTTCCTGGCTGCTGAAACCCCAGCAGGGAGCCTCTGGGCAGTGCAGCGGAGTGCGGTCCAGCCTCTGCCCCCTCTAGCAGCAGCGTCCCGGGAACTCTGACCACGACCTCCAAGCCTCTCTAGTTCCCCATCCGCTCAACAGGCCATGGGCATGAGCCCTGCGAGAGCCAGGGTGGACAGCACGCTTCCTCCAGCTCCCTCGGGCCCATGGGAGACTCAGACAGCGGGGCCTGGAGGCCAAGAGGGGGCTGGGGTGCTGTCCGCCCCCAGCCCCTCCTCCCACGTGTTGGCACGTGGCTTTGTTCAGCTGCAGCCAAGCTGCTGAAAGAGCCCATAACACAGCCTCTTTGTTTGATCCGAGGTCTGCCTGCTCCCCGAGACTGAAGTTGTGGGCCCGACCTCGGGCTGGCCACCCACGGCATGACCTGCGATGAGAGGAGAGCCAGGACACCCCTCTGTGAGACGGGGAGACATGGAAGACAGGAGAGGTGCCTGAGAATGTGGTCTGGCAGGACTGGAACCCGGCTCCAGGACTCCCAGTCCAGTGCCCGCCCCGCCCCCGCCCTGGTGATCCCTGGGTCTCTCCTGGGGCCTTGTCTGTGCAGCTGCTTTTCTAAACATCCCCAAGCTGCTCTGTCCATCTGTGTCTTCCACGGAGTTTTGCTGATCTACTTCTGTGTAGCTACGTTCCCGCTTACGAGGCTTATACTTGTGAGCAAAATGGTCACGCTCTTGACCCTCAGGGAGTCTGCTGTTCAGTGGCAAAGGCTCAAGAGCCTGTTGACAGTTATGGCACACAGAGCAGAGCCTGGAGACAGGCCCTGTGGCCCCACCGTCTGGGTAGGGGTGGATAGAAGCCAGGAGGGCTCCCTGGAGGAAGTGATGTTTCAGCTGAGATGTGAAGGCTGAGAACGGAGCAAGCAGGCAAGGATGTGGGGCCGGTGGGGAGAGGGAGGGTGTTTCTGGCAGGTGTCACAGCACAAGCAGGAGCTGGGAGGTCGCAGAGAGCAGAGTCTGGACAAGACAGTGGATACAGCCCCACAGGCGCAGAGAGGAGGGGAGACTGAGAGGAGAGAGAGAGACACTCGGCTCCTGCCGAGGGCAGACGCCGATCAGAGCCCAACCACTCGAGGGCCTTGCTGGCCTGGCCTCGGCGTGGGCTTTGCTCCAGAGCCCCCAGGGAGCCACGGAAGGGCTTAAAGGCAGGCAGTCACATGGCCAGACTGCGCTTTACAAATCAGTGATTGCAGAGGAGAGAACAAGATTTTTGGGAGTGAAAGGCCTGAGCGGAAACTTCACTGAAGAGGAGCTGCAGACGCCTGGCAAACACGTCAGAATCCTCATCCCCATTAGTGGCCAGGGACATGTAAATTAGAACCACGCTGAGACACCATTTCACACCTACTGCACGGGCCAATGTTAACAAGGGTTGGCGGGGAGGCGCGGCCCCCCGCCGCCAGCAGCAGTCGGCGGGAGCCCGCGTGGGTGCAAACACTTGCACACAGCAGTTTGGCTTGAGCTGGTGGACTTGAAAACGTGCACACCGGTGACCCGGGCCGGACGCTGGCCCTGGAGGACTAGGACCGATGTCTCTGGAGCGGGCAGAGCGGTGTTACGTATAACAGGGAAACCAGACACAGCCTGGAACGTCCAGCCAGCAGAGTCACCCGCTGTGCTCAGCCGGGGGCGGTGGAGTATTACACAGCCTTGAAAGGACACGCAGACCGACGTGCGCATGCTCACGGATGCAACAGGAACGTTTACAGGGGGGTCTGTTTAGGTCCAGTTCAGAAACAACCCAAACAACATGCCGATTTAGGGATGTACCCAGAGCTGGCCGCTGCTTTTAAGGGGAGATGCTGCGACCAGGGAGGGGCCTGGGAGAGGCTCTCTGGACCTGGCAGACCCTGTCGTCCGCAATCCCCCGCTTCTGGTATTTTCACAAAGTGGGGATCAGCCACTGAGCTCGTGTCACTTTCTCTCCTGCTGGCTTCGCATTTTTGCAATGGGTGTAACCTGCTTGTTTTATTATTAGTCACCAGCCGCAGGCGACGGCATTCCTATCAGGCCCACGTTGCTTCCCTGGTGCTGCCGGGGCTCCCGGTACCCAGTCCAGCCGCAGTCAGCGACCATGTGAGATGCCCGAATCTCTGCGCTCTCATTGGCTGGTGGCCCGGGCTTCGTTGGCTGAGAGCCAATCATTGATGAGCTCGATGAAGTCCCCAAAGTGTCTGTTGGGGATTTTACAGGGAACACGCTTCGGAAATGTTTGCTATTATCTGACAGCATCTGAATCGAATGCAGAAGAAATCAAGTTCAAGCCCAAGAACGCAAATGCAGTCACCCTGTGAGGGTCATTCATGGATTCCTCTCCAGGATCTGGCAACGGCCCCCAGTTTCCATTGAGAGGCTCACTCCCACACCCAGGCTTTTGGGAGAGCGTACGATCGGGCTGAGCCAATCAGCACAGCCTGTTCCTCTGGCTGCGGTGATTGGTCCAGGGCTGAGCATATGACTTAAGGCCCTCCATCGGGGGAGAACCTTAAGGCCAGTGGAGTATTGCTTCATTTCGTCTAGACGTGAAGGGTTGTGGGCTGGAACTTCTGGGAATTTTGGTCACCAGGAGAGATGCTTTGGGTGGAAAGTGGAGAGAGGAGAAAGAGCTGAGAGCCGAGGGGAGAAACTTGTTCCTGAAGACATTTGGGCACCTGGATCCAGCTATGCCTGAAGTCCTCCTCTCTATATTGTTCCATTATGGAATTCACTACCTCCCACCCTCCTTTTTTTTTTTTTTTTGGCTTTAGGCCCCTATGAGTCAACTGTTCTGCGACTTGCGGCAGAAAGTGCAGACCAGCACCCCTCCCAGCTCATCAGTGACGCTTCTGGAGCCAGAAACCTGGGAGCTGCCCCAGCCCTCCCTCTCCCCAGCTCCCAGCGTCACACTAGCCCGGGCGGTCTCTCTCCTCAGTGCCTCTCCAGTCCTGCCACATCCTCACGCCACAACCCCCATCCGGACTGTGTCATCTCCCAGCTGAACTCTAGCACCCAACTTCTCAGTGTGTGCACGCATGCTCACTTGCTCAGTCATGTCTGACTCTGTGCGACCCCATGGACTGTAGCCTCCCAGGCCCCTCTGTCCATGGGGTTCTCCAGGCAAGAAGACGAGTGGGCTGCCACGCCCTCCTCCAGGGGATCTTCCCGACCCAGGGATCAAACCCACATCTCCTGAATTGCAAGAGGATTCTTTTAACTCCTGAGTCACCAAGGAAGCCCCAGCCTTCTCAGTCTCTCCCATTAAAATCCTCTAGCAGTTCCTCATAGCTCTCCAAATAAACACCAAATTCTTCTGACAGCCCACTGGGCCTGGCCAAGTCCTCTCCTCTCACCACTGCTCCTTTGAAGGACTCCTCAGCTTTGTATGGTCAGCCAGGCAGCTAAGGGACACTGCGGTCAGTGTGTTGATGCTTCAATATGGCCACCCTAGATAACCACCTCCAGCGTGGGTCACATCACATGAGGTCTAAAGGTTGGAATGTGGAAGGTGAAAATTCTCTTTGGACCGTGTAGAAAACCTCTGGCCCAGCCCCAGGAAAGGGACGGGCTGAGTTGGTCACAGGATACTGGAAGAGTTGGGGTCTGTCAGCTTGGAAAACAGGCACCCTGGAGCTCTGACTGAGGAGAGCAGAGAGGTCTGCAGGTACCAGAGGGCAGGGCTGGAACCCAAAAAGAGTCGCCTTCCAGTGTGCGGAAGACTTTTCTCTCCACGCCTATCAGCCCAAGTTCTGGCTCCTTCTTCCGGATTCAGCTGGGACAGGAAGGTCGGGCTCCTCTCCTCAGGGAAGGGCATTCCGGGCCCTTTCCCCAGCATCGCTGTAACCAGCTGGGGTCCAGGGGTCTCAGAGCTGGAAGAGGAAACCCGGAGCCTGCTGGGTTGTGTCTCCGGACTGGGAGACTTGGACTCAAGGACTTGGGACTCCGGGGTGTGGGCAGGGTGGGCACAGGGCTCACGTGAGCTTCCTGGTGGGAAGGAGAGAGGCTGGGTTTGCACCCAAGCTCAGGTCTGAGTCTCAGCCGTGTAGGGGAGAAGGACGCGAGAGAGGTGGTTGTATCCGAGGCTCATAAGCTCGGTGAAGCTGTGGACTACGCTTCTTGTTGTTTCGTCATAAGTCCTGCTTAACTCTCTGCAACACCGTAGACCGTAGCCCACCAGGCTCCTGTGTCTGTGAGATTTCCCAGGCAGGCATACCGGAGTGGGTTGCCATTTCCTTCTCCAGGGAATCGTCCCGACTCAGGGATCGAATCCACATCTCCTGCTTTGTAGGTGGATTCTTTATTGCTGAGCCACCAGGGAAGCCCATGACTATCTTAATTACTGTCTTCACCATTATTCCCGAAAGCTTCAGCCAGGACGAGGGAGCCCTCAGCCACTTTCTGCTGGGGAACCCGGGTCCTGCTGGAGTGATCCTGCATTGGCAGCCGCTGTGCTGTTGCTGGCTGGGGGCAGTGCACACGGCGGGAGTGGGGGTCGCCCAGGCTCCTTGGTGCAGGAGGTCTGAGTGAGGCATTCCCAAGGCCACTGAGAGCACCGCCACCCTAAACTCCTCAGTACCCGTGGACTGGTCGGGTGGAGCGCTGTCGGGTAACTGGAGGTTATTTGGAGCCTCAGAGGCCAAACTTCGTGATTTAAATAGAGATGTGTTTTCCTCCCACGTTTCCAGAAGGGGAGGCTTCAAGGAATTACTGGAAATTCCTGTCCCTCAACAAGTCCTAGTGCTGAGGGCCCAGCTACCAGGGGTGTGGGCTAGGGCAGCCAGAGAGCTAGGGGTTAAATATGAGAGTGACAATGGATGAAGGCTGGATGAATGAAGAAGAGCTGGAAGAAAACAGGTTGCTTGCTAGTCCGTCTTAGAATGGAGAAAAGGAAATACTAGACAGGTTTTCTACATCAAACTTTGCAAGTTAAAAAAAACTTTACAAGCTCTACAGGTTAAAAAAAAAGAGAGAGAGAGACAAATAAACTTAAAGGTGTCTGCAGCAGGTACTTGGCAGACAAAGGGTCAGCACTCCCACTATACAGAGAACTCTCAAAAATTATTAAGATGAACACCTCAATGGTGAAAGCGAGTGAAGAACAGGTTCACAGAGGTCTCAGAAGACACACAATCATTTACGAAGGCAATCAGCTTCAGATGGTGGGGGAAGGCCTTCGCCTGGAGATGGACTAAGACCTCAGAAGACGGTGGTGACTGGACAAGGAGCGAGCGTCCTCCCACGACTGGGGGGAGGAAATCTATGTGGCTTTCCGGGGGTCCTTTGGCAGGATGTACCCCAAGCATTTACACATATGCACACCCTTGCAGCTTCTGGATGGTGGACAAGTGCCCAAAACATAGGTTGGAGGATATTCTTCAAATTATTTTTCATGATAAAAAAACTGGAAATGATGAACGGAGGGTCAGATCCACCGCGGTCACAGCAGACAGTGGAACACTGGGCCGCTCTTGACTGCAGTCATGTAGACACTTGTGTTGATGCAGGAAATGGTCAGTGTATCACCTAAAAATGCAGTAGAAAGTGTGTTAGAACTTGATGGTGGGCGCACACACGGATGGGCCTCCCCGGTGGCACTAGTGGTAAAGAGCCTGCCTGCCAAGGCAGGAGACACAGGAAACCTGGGTTTGATCCCTGGGTCGGGAAGATCCCCTAGAGGAGGAAATGGCTCCCACTCCAGTATTCTTGCCTGGAGAATCCCCGGGACAGAGGAGCCTGGGGGGCTACAGTCCGCAGGCTCACGGGGTCAGACATGACTGAGGCGACTTAGCATACATGTATGTGGATGTACATACATTCACTCATGCAACTACTCGTTTTTATAAAACAAAAGCGGTTGGAAGAGTTTCTCTTGTGAAGGTAGATTTGCTAGTGTTGAGTGTTTTATTATGCATTTCCTAACTTATTTAGTAAAATCAAAACCAGCCTCTCCCATTTCACAGATGGGAAAACTGAGGCTCAGAGCAGACAAGAGACTTGCTGGGAGCAAGCCTCTCGTCTCTGGGCTGCCCCCAGTAGGGAAGGGGTGCTGAGACCTAGTTTTCTAGCCCTCCAGGGAGGTCCTAGGCCCCTGAACAGAGCACCCCTAGCCCACTCCCTCCCTCCCTTTCCCCCTCCCAGGAAAGCTGGCCTGATGGCGAGACTGGGCCAAGTCTTGTCTAGGGTAACCAGAACTTTTCAGAAGTGCCAGAAATTTCATCACACCAGGCAGAGGGTGGGCGGGGGTGAGTCACAAATGAGCTAGGCCACAGGAGGTAGGGTCTGGCCATTCCCAGATGGGAGGCGTCAGGCCGGGCTGCTTTCCTGGAATCAGCAGATGGCTTGGGAAAGTGAAGAGAAATCCTAGAGTGAGAGAAGGACCGTGGAGGCTCCAGCTCCTCTCTCCACTCAGCCCGCTCCAACCACTCTGCCAAGGGGTCCCCCAGCCCCTGCTCACGCCCCGTGGATGGGGAACCTACTGCCTGGCTGCAGGGTGCTCCCCTCCTGCCTCTGGGAGGGCAGGGAGAGTGTGCGGACTCCGCGCTCATACTGCTCTGGGCTGGGGCCTTAGCTTTGCCATCAGGCTGCGCTTTCTTTGTCTGTGAAATGGGGGTGATAATACCTAGTTTCTCAAAGACTACTTTGAAGATCAGATGAGTTGATCAGTGTAGGGTTCCTATTAAAGTACTGCCGTTGTTGTCCAGTCACTGAGTTCCTCCGGCTCATTGTGACCCCATGGTCTGGAGCACACCAGGCCTCCCTGTCCTTCACTGTCCCCAGAGCTTGCTCAGACTCATGTCCATTGAGTCAGTGATGCCATCCAGCCATCTCATCCTCTGCTGTCCCCTTCTTCTCCTGCCTTCAATCTTTCCCAGCATCAGGGTCTTTTTCAAATGAGTCAGCTCTTCACATCAGGTGGCCAAAGGATTGGAACTTCAGCATCAGTCCTTCCAGTGAATATTCATGGTTGATTTCCTTTAGGATGGACTGGTTGGATCTCCTTGCAGTCCAAGAGACTCTCAAGAGTCTTCTCCAGCACCACAGTTTGAACTGTTACAGTGTATGATTAACAGATATGAGTTTATTTTTCATTCCAATCAGTGTCACCTTTATTTAAGGCAGAGCATCCTTGGAGATCAGGAAAAACAGATTCCTGATGGCTAACTAACCGGGTGTCCTAAGTGGGCCTGGGAACTGCTGGGAGGTAATGTTCCAGCGAAACTCAGGCTATCAGATGAAGCTCTTGGATGCAAGTAATAAAGCCCCAGTTCAGACTGGCTGAAGCCCCAAAGGGAATTCAGTACACCTCAGGGCTTGGGCTGGCTTCAGGCTTACAGACCCAGGGCTCAGCGCACTCGACGGTTCATTTCTCTTGCAGGTGAAGGGCCAGGCCATATTCGGTGACTCCACGAGGCTCAAGGATGCTTCCACCCCAGCCTGACTCCCCCCTGGTAGACAGGGGGGCGCTCCAGGTCCATGCCCACCCCAGGCCCTCACTTCAGCCAGCAGGAAGGGAAAGGGTTCTTGACCTCCCGCAGCCAGAAAGTGGGGCCATGCAGAGACCGGGCGCGATCAGCTTTCATTGGGTTGACGGGTAGGATGCTGGGGATGGAGAAAGGAGCGCAGACGGGCAAAAGGGCTGCAGGGACGGGTGGAGTCCAGAGCAGAGGGCGCTCGCGCGGGGCTCCAAGCCTGATTGTGTGCCGGGATCTGAGCTCCCTCCATGCTAACTGCCAGCGCTGCCCTCGGGCACCCCTTGGGACTGGTGTGTGTCCACTGAGGCCACTCCTAGGGGCAGATCGTGGGACTCGGGGGCCGTTTGAGCAGGGAGTACCAGGGCCTGGTGTGAGGCATGGTGGGCTCCAGGCAGCAGGGACACAGTTCTGCCAGAAGGCTACAGGGAGCCTGTTTTCCCCGCTTGGCAGCACCTCCAGGCAACTGGGGCTTAAAAAAAAAAATCCCAACACCTGGCTGCACCCTCCGGAGACTCAGATTTAATCATTCCGGAGTGGAGTGATTCTAGACAGCAGCTTTGTCCTAGAGCTGAGTTCCCAGGGGTGGGGCAACCCCGAATCTGTCGGAAAGAAGCCTGGCAGGCAGCGCCACTCTGGGGAGGAGGGCCTCTGTCTGAAAGTCACTGTCCATCCACTCTGAATGTCTTTCCCATGTGTAGGAGACATTCTGGCTGGGCCCAGACGCTTCACTTTCTGTGCCGCCCAGTTACTGAGAACATGAGGCCAGTGCCATGAGAAAGCCGGCCCAGTGCAGAGCTGTCTTGGGGAAAGGAGGGGGTTCCCCGTGACCCCCAGAGGCAGCAGCCGGTGGATCCTGGGGGGAGTGAGCAGCCCCCACACTGCCGGCACACAGGGCTGCAGGGAGAAGGTGGCCGGCCCAAGGTGCCAGCCGTAACTGAAGGCTCATTGCGTGCCAGACTCGCGGTAAGCATCTTCAAAACAATCCCACAGGGCAGGAACTATTTTCCAGACAAGTCCACTGAGGGCAGAGGGCCAAAGCCCCCTACGAATGTCACGCAGGCAGATGTGGCTTTAAACCAACCCTTTGGCTGCAGAGCCCGTGGGTCCAAACCCACATGATTGTTGTCTGGGGTTATCAGTGTGGTCCCTTTCGTCTCTCACACACCAGGAGAGGCACGGGACCTCCTCCTGCCTACGCAGCAAGAATATAGACCCAGCAAGCTCAGTAGGCCTTCTCTGCCCCGCCGGGGCTGGCAGAGGGATTCAGGTGAGCCCCCACACCCGCAGCCCTGGCGCCTCGATGCCCGGGAGATCATCACTGATGTAACCCCTCTACCCACTCTGGGCATTCTGTCTCAGCCTTATCTGCCCGGAACTTCCTCCAGTCCTGTCTTGGCCGGGCCCCGGGCCCCAAATTCCTGGTGGGTGATGTGCACGCTGTTTGCGATAACGGCCCTGGCAGGACTCTGAGGGGCCGGCTGCCTTGGCTCATCTCCAGCTCAGATAACAGGGAGGTATCTCCGCTTTATCTTCTGGAAAGCTGGCCAGGCCTTGGGGGCGGGTTGGAAGGTGAGGCCCAACCTCACTGCCGCCCCTCCCAGCCTGGACACCTGGGGCGGAAAGGGAGTGCATCTGAGAGTGGAGAGCTGCCCAGGGCCTTTGACAGCTGCCCACAGCAGGAAGGATTCAATCCACCCTCACTTGATCACCAGCTATTTACCGAGCTCGCCCCGGAGCCAAGCCCTGTTCAAAGTGCTCTGGGATTTTAATTCCTTTAATCCTCCCCACACATCCCACGAGATTGGCCCTGATGTCATTCGGCTCATTTGACAGTTGAGACAAGCAAGGCCCGGGGAGGTCGAGCAACTTGCCCAAGGTCCCATAGCCAGTGGGTGGTGGGGTCCTCACCAGGCTGCTCACCCAGAGTCACTCACATAGCCAGTCACATAGCCAGTCACTTATATAGCCAGTGGGTGGCGGGGTCCTCACCAGGCTAGCTCACCCAGAGTCACTTACAAACGGGCTTTCAGAAGCATCTAGGGACAAGAACGGAGGAATCAAGCCGGCAGAAAGGGACGGAGGGAGGGGCAGTTGCTGTCTCTGCTGGGGTCTCAGGGATGGCTCCCTGGGGGTGGGGCGGGGCGTGACATCCCATTGTATGGGGATCTGGGGGAAGGGCATTCCAGGCGAGGCCCCCTGGGGGGAAAAGGGCCTGCAGAGAAAGGGCCTGGCGGGGTTGTGCGGGAAGCCACTGGCCTGGCCCCAGGCTCTCAGCACAGAGCTGGCCCCTCCATCCAGTCCGGGCTCTCTGCAGCCAGTCTGAGCCCCTCGGCACTCTCTGGCTTCACCTCCTCCCACTGGGCGACCCTGGACAGGCGGCTTTCCTTCTCTCTGCCTTTGCCCTTGGCTGTCTCATCCCAGTCTGGGCTCTGGAGCCCCCTAGGGTGGGGGCAGGGCCCACGATGGGCCCACGGCTGCTGCTCAGATGTGAGGCAGGACCACTACCACATGTCTTCTGGCAGGGACGGCAGGGGCTCTCAGAGGTCGCTGGGCTGAGAGAGACACAGAGATGGAGGACAGAGTCAGAGGGAGATGCGGAGACCGAGAAGGATAGAGGAAGACAGACACAGGCGGGGACGCAGAGAGGGAGAGACAGGGTTGGTGGGGAGGGGGATATGCCCCCAGAGAGCCTGGGAGACACAGGCCATCTGAAGGAGACACCCAGAGACACAGGGAGACGTTGACCCACAGCAGCAAAGAGAGACGGAGACGGAGACGCTAGCAGAGAAAGCTGTGACTGTCCGGACACCACTGAATGGTCCTTGCCAGGGTGCATTTCATGCTCTGTAAATTTTACAGTGAAAGAGAGAGCGATGGAAGGACAGAGTTCTGGGATCCCAACTCTCTCTGGGGCCCTAAGCTGGTGGTGGGGAAGGGACTGTGCAGAGTCTGGGCCTCCAGGGCCCAGGCGTTTGGGGGCAAGTCCCCCTTTCACTGGGCTGCCCTGGTCTGGCAGAGGCCGGTTTTGCCTACGTGGGCTTTGGGACGGGGTTTTCAGCCCTTGGCCTGGAGACAGGGCCTGGGAGGTCTGGGTGTTGTAGCCACGCGTTCCGGGAAAGAAACTCACTCAGAAGGACAATGCAGATCACGGAGTGCAGTTTATTACCCCGGCGGGCCCAAGGCAGTGCCTCCTCTTAGCCAAGGACCCCGACCAGCTTTTGTGAAAACCTTACATTCCCTAAGTGTACGTGCCCAAACCCATCTCCCCAAATTCCCTGAAACTAGTCTGAACAAGGGGAAAGAAAGATACAACCAAAGTTAACCCATGATCATGAGCCTTAAGCCCAGGAAGCTAACAGTGGACAGTTATCAATAGGCCCGTGGTCACACCCCAGTAAGCACACTGGAGTGTGTGATTCTATTCTGTTACCCAGATAATTAGGGTATTCTTTTAGGCAACAGAGAGTCTAGCTCCGAGCCCTGGGGTTCCATCCAGGGGCCCTGGCTTTCCAGCTGGGATGTCGTTTCCACAGATACTGGGCATACAGCTCAAAGCCCACAGTCTGGCCCAAGACGGAGTCCTGCTTTCAAGACGGAGCCTGCTCTGTTTCCTCCTTCATTCCCCCTCTTGATGCTCTTAACTCGTAGTATGAGCAGCATTCATAGGGATATACTGCACCGTGACTCTCCGACCTCCAATTCAGGAGAACGACAGCAATCTTTGGGCTGGTTATAAAGTTCGCAATACATTGTAAAATAAGGGTTCACAAAGCAGAAGTATCAGGGCGACTATAGCAAGGGTAAATATAGTTTCCACCAACCACCCTTCACCCAAGGTAGGACCGAAGTCCAAAAAGCAAGATTATCATCAGACATAACTTGTACCTGACCTTTCCTGTCATCTAGGGTGGCTGATATAAAGCCAGATAAATCAGAATTATACACACAACATTCAACTTTAATCATAGCACAGGTCCATCTCTGTACTGAAACTACGGTTAGTCTCAAGATGATACCAGCAAGTCCTTGTAGCAGCAGCTGACTGTAGAGCTTCCCCTCTGTTCCTTCTCTAAGACGACTGTGGTTTCGCGGGGCCCAGTGGGGTCCTTTTGTGAAGTCCGCTCGGCGTCCTCCAGGTCTGCGTGGTATGCTCTCCTCACCCGCCTGCGGTGGATCCAGGGAGTGACGCCTGCAGCTTTCACTGCAGTCGGGCTGGTTAGAGCAGCAGTATATGGAACCTTCCAATGTGGGGCCAAGGAGTCGTGTTTCCAGTCCTTGACCACACCTGATCCCCGGGCACAAATTCGTGGATCTGTTCCCCAAGGGGGAATGGCACCCTTTCTTGTACAAATTAGTTAGGATTTATTACCTTCCCCAGTTGTTCCATCTGCTGTGAAATCTCATCTCCCCTTACTTGAGGTGAATTTGTTGACACCTGTTTTATTATGGGAGGGGGCCTCCCATACACAATTTTGTACGGAGAAGAGCCGTGGGACTGTGGGGTCATCCTGAGTCTGAGCAGAGCTGTCGGAAACAGGTCCACCCGGAAGCAGTCAGTCTCTAAGATCCACTTGGAGGGTGTCTTCCACCATCCCAGGACTCTGGGGCCTATATACTGTATGTAATTTCCACTTGATGTTTAAAGTTTTGCTTACTTGTTGTACTAAATCAGCTATGAAAGCCGGGCCATTGTCCGATCCAATGCTGGTAGGAAATCCAAATCTGGGAACTATTTCCCTAAGCAGGCACCGGGCTACTTTTGATGCTCTTTCAGTCCAGGTAGGAAAAGCTTCTACCCATCCCGAGAACGTACATACTATGACCAGCAGGTAATGGTAGTGTCGGCGAGGTTTCATTTCAGTGAAGTCCACTTCAAAGGGCAGCGTGCCTTTTACCTGAATCCCTGGAGGTTTCTTTCTGTGCCAAGAGGCAGCGTTGACCTGTGAGCAGGAGTGCAGTTCTGAGATTCTGTCCTTTGGACAGCTGGAGGGCCTGGATTAGAGCATATAGTTCGGCCTATTGAGCGGACCAGTGTGACGGCAGAGAGCTAGCCTCCACGATGGTTTCTTCCGTGACTACTGCATATCTCGACAGTCATGGTCCTTGTTTCACCAGGCCGGTGCCATTGGTGTACAGGACCCAGTCTGGGTCTGGGATTGGCTGGTCTCTCAAGTCAGGCCTGCTGGCGTTATTTCCGTGCAATCAGGCAAGGGCCCACCTTCGCCCACAAGAAAGAGAGTGGCCAGATTCAGGGCCTGACAAGGCTCAGCAGTAACATGGGGGTTCTCACATAATAGTCCCTGGTAATCCGGGATGTTGACAGCCACTTATGGGGGTCCCCTCGCAGGAGAGTGTTGACCTCATGCAGGACTTTATGAACAAATCTTGGCCCAAAGTCAGCTCGGTTGCCTCCCAGACCAGTAAGGCAACTGCAGCAACTGCCTGTAAGCATGCCAGCCACCCAGTGTCAACATTGTCCAGCTGATTAGAGATAAGTCACTGGTCTGTCCCATGTCCCCATAATCTGGGACAACACTCCCCTACCCACCTTGTCCTTTTCAGTCAGGTAAAGAGTAAACGGCTTAGCGAGGTCTGGCAGGCCCAAGGTGGGTGCTGACGTAATTGTACTGGGTTTGAGTTCTATTGCCAGTGGGACTTGTTTTGCAAGCCTGGGGTGGGGGGGTTTGTCTTCCACCCAGACCTCAGGGAATTGTTAACTCTCTCTCTTGACTGTTTAGCCCATCTGGTTTCCTTGCCAGGAGACTGTGTAACCT
This sequence comes from Aepyceros melampus, assembly GCA_006408695.1. Lineage (NCBI taxonomy): Eukaryota > Metazoa > Chordata > Mammalia > Artiodactyla > Bovidae > Aepyceros > Aepyceros melampus. The sequence goes on along the minus strand of SJXQ01003136.1, from coordinate 27,242 downwards.
CCATTCATCTTGAAGGGTTACTGAGTGGAAAAGTAAAGAGGTGGTTGATCCCACTCAAACAGTGAGTCTTTCGTGGGGGGAAAGGTCACTTGTGCCCCCAATTTAGACAGCAAGTCTCTGCCTAACAAAGGTCCTGGGCGTTCAGGGATGTTTAAAAATTCATGAGTCACTTGGTGTCCCCCCAGCTGACATTTTCAGGGTAGACTAGAGACACAGAGGCTGCATTTATCACCATCTGAGACCCAGCAGCCTCTGGCTGTGTCTATTGGCGTATGAAGTCTATAGGCCTCGCATAGTCTTTCGCAGAACTCAGAGGGTGATTTGCTTTCCCTTTGAATCACTTTGGAGGGTTCTGCAATACTCATAGCTTTTCGGGCCCCCCTCTTGAGACCTTGTAAAATAGCCACCGATCTCTCTCAGGTGGCCCCCCCCTTCCTCTGTTACAGTCCCAGCTGGGCCTCTCATTGGGGGTGGCTCGTTCTCCCCACCGCTGTGGGTTTGCAGCACCCTCAGGTGCCATTTCTCTTAATGATTTTTTGGCCTCAGTTAGGATCCTGTGTCTTTCCTCAGTGCTGAAGAGGGAGACTAGTAGTTGGATTAGATCAGCCCTGGGATTTCTTTGAAGGAATGATGGTAAAGCTGAAACTCCAGTACTTTGGCCACCTCATGCAAAGAGCTGACTCATTGGAAAAGACTCTGATGCTGGGAGGGATTGGGGGCAGGAGGAGAAGGGGACAACCGAGGATGAGATGGCTGGATGGCATCACTGACTCCATCGGCGTGAGTCTGAGTGAACTCCGGGAGTTGATGATGGACAGGGAGGCCTGGTGTGCTGCGATTCATGGGGTCGCAAAGAGTCGGACACGACTGAGCGACTGAACTGAACTGAACTGATGCAGGGCGGTGGGTTCGAAAAATAGTCTCCATTAGCCTAATCATGGCTTCTGGTTCCCCTGAGTACGGTGAAGCATGTCTCTGCCAGTTTAATATATCCGTAGTGGAAAATGGCTGGGAATACTAGGCTACAGGGGGCTGCTGGTAGTGCCCCGTGCGTCCTGAACCGGAGGCTGCTGTAGCTCTCTGAGGAGCATCTGTAGTGGGCTTCTTTCCCCCTGTTCCTTGGCGGAGCGCAGCCTCTGTCTAATTGCTGCGTTTTCTTCCCCCTTCCCATCAGTACTCACCGGGAGAGGTGGATACAATTTAGAAGGTCCAGCTGAGGTGGAATTCTGGGGCATTGATCAGAGGTCTCCATTGCTGGGACTGGAGCCCGCCGAAATGGCAGCTCTGTGAACTCCGGGAGAGCTGGCGGAGGTGCAGTGGCTGTTGCAGGAATGTCACCTGGCCCTGGATCGGGCGTTAAGGCGGCCTCCGGTCCTGGTGGAGCACTGGGAGGCAAGCGCGTCATTATCCAGTATGGGGGAGGAGTCAGGTCATCCCCGTCCAAATCCTGTAGAATTTCCTTTTTTATCATCAGTCAATTTTTGCGCCATTAATATTTTTCCCTTTCCCATCTGGATACAGAACCTTGTCCAAGTAGGAGGGTCTTGAGCTAACCCTAGCCGTAAGTCAATATACGGACATCGATCCAGGTGTCCTGGCTCCCCTGTGACTGCTGTATAGCCTGCTCCCACTATGTGTCAGTTACGGTGTTCTCTGGTGGCCATCCTACTCCCACAGGGGGCCATTCGCCCTCACAGAGTATGTGGAGGCAGTTAGGCGTCACCTTCACCCCATGGTCTCCTCCAGATCCCTTCCTTAAATTCTAATCATGCGCTCCAATCAGTGGCCTTAGATTCACTCCCTATCCTGCTTACCTTCTCGGACCTTCTTCTTTTCCTTTTCGTTCTCTCTACGAAGTCCTCAGTGCCCTGTGTACTTCTGGTACTTCCACTCAGTGACACTTAAATTGCCATTCTGCCCTCTTCCTATTTGGGGTGAGAAGAGTCTTACCTGCCAGATCCCAGGGGGAGAAGGGGGATCGGCGTGCCTTCATCTGCCAGTCAGCACGGCTGAACCAGAACACCGCGTGGTCCAAGACTGTTTCTCCCTTAACTTTTAAAGTCCGTTCTGCCTTAGTGGGCGTGATCAGGTGCGGATGAAAATACAGATGGGTTAAATATCCCACGTCCCAGGCCGTCTCCGGAAAAGCCAATTCATACTCACTTATGTACCTCTCCTTCTAGCCTGACAATTCCGAGGGGGTCAAGATTTTCACAGCAGATGGGACACCTCCTTGGTGAGGGCAGAATACAAGCACACAAAAACCAAGTTTCTTCTCCTAAAAATCCCCTGGCAATTGCTTGGTAATAATTTTCCCCAAGACGGCGTGGACACCAAAATGACCTTCACAAATTTCCTTCCTAAACCCCAACACGCTCGTCAACCTGTATACCAAGCACTCGTTGCCACCTGCCTGATCCAGGCTCCTGTGGGCCTGTGCCCCTTCTAATCCTTCCCAGGGGGGTGATCAGGCCCCCTCTTCCACCCTACCAGGTGGGTTCCTCCTCACCTCAGTGCTCAGTTCCCTCGCTGCCGTCTACTACCTGCTAATGTGAAAGGTTTGGGCGTTGAGAAGCAGAATCCTTCCAGAAGGGCGAGGCGCCTTCCCCGCTCCAGAAGCTTCAAGCCACAAGGCCTTGGAGTAGTCCCAAGTGGGACTTGTCTCTCAAAGTGAGGAGTTTCCCGGCCCATGCACCGAATGTTGTAGCCACGCGTTCTGGGAAACAAACTCACTCAGAAGGGCAATGCAGATAGTGGAGTGCGGTTTATTACACCAGCGGGCCCAAGGCAGAGTCTCCTCCTAGCCAAGGACCCTGACCAGTTTTTCTGAAAACTTTATATACCCTAAGTGTATGTGCCCAAACCATCTCCCCAAATTCCCTGAAACTAGTCTGAACAAAGGAAAAGAAAGATACAAAGGTAACCCGTGATTCATATGCCTTAAGCCTAGAAAGTTAACAGTGGACAATTATCAATAGGCCTGTGGTCATACCCCAATAAGCATACTAGAGTGTGTGATTCTATTCCGTTACACAGATAATTAGGGTATTCTTTTAGGCAACAGAGAGTCTAGCTGCAAGCCCTGGGGTTCCATCCAGGGCCCTGGCTTTCCAGCTGGGATGTCGTTTCCACAGATACTGGGCATACAGCTCAAAGCCCACAGTCTGGCCCAAGACGGAGTCCTGCTTTCAAGATGGAGCCTGTTCTGTTTCCTCCTTCATGGGGAATGTAGCCTGTCCCTGGAGGTCCTCTCACCAGCTCCAAGGCTGCCAAACCCAGTGAGTGGGGGCCAGACGATGCCCCCTGCCTCGGCTGTGGGGTCGGCGTCAGGGCACTCCACCTTCTGAGCTGACAGCTTGGGGTGGTCACTGCCTGACGCACCTAGCCAGGAGGGCATAATACGGGGTTCTCCGTGGCTCCCCACCAACAGCCCAGGATATGACTGCTCAAGAAATGAGGAGCCTGGGCTCAGAGAGGTCAAGGGCCTTGGCTGAGATCACACAGTGGCCACAGGCAGCCCTGTGGGCTGGGGAAAAGGACAAGCCTAGGCTGGGGGCTGGGACCCGGTGCCAGCGGGCCAGGGGTGGTGTGGGAGACCCCCAGACTGGGAGCGAGCTGGTGAGAGGCGGCCAGGCCCCTCGG
>SJXQ01003136.1:8141-21843 GCA_006408695.1 Aepyceros melampus | reverse complement strand
GGGAGGCGCGGGCTTGCCAGCCCCCACCGAGCCTGGCCCTGCCTGTTTGGTTTGGCTCTCAGCACGTTAGTATTATTTTTAAAAATTTAATTAGCGGTCAGCATTTACAGATCGGTAAGCTTCACAGAAAAGTCCGGATTTCTGTCTTGTGAGAAATCACAGGGTTCCAGCGGCTTGGGACCCGTGTTGCCGGGGGTTGGTGCCCTTGGGTAGTTTGGCTTGCCTGCCGCCCCTGGGGTTGGGGCCCGCTTGGCCGTAGTCCCCAGCTGGCCGTTTCACATTTGTGGCTCCCCCCGGACCTGCTGTATAAACTGGGGTGTTCTTGCAGTAGCAGTGCCCACCCCAAGTGGGCCTGGGCCAGTGGACACTCTTCCCGCTGTGGCCTTGTGGTCACCGTGACTCCAGGACCACCAGGCTGAAGACCCCGAGTTCCCCAAGGCTGCAGGGCCTCCGGAGGACCGCAGTGTGTCCTGTTGGGCATCAGAATTCTGTGTCTGCCGGTGGGGGAGCAGGGAGCATTTCCCTTCCCCACCCCTGGCTGGCCTGGGAGGAGGAGGGCGCTCTCTGCAGGGCGGGGCTCAGGCCGAGGCACAGGCTCCCAGCTCCCACTTCTTGGCGGGCTCCCGCTGGGTGGCGTGGGGTGGGGCGGTGGCTGTGTTAAGGCCTGGTTGCTGTGACTCTCTTGCTCTCTTTCTGCCGCATGGATGTGGCTGAACTCATGCCAGCCGACTGTGCCTGTGGTGGGTGGCTACCTGGAAGCTTGCTGACTGACTGGCTGAGGACTGGCCCTGTGGGCGGCCTGCGGGACTTGGAGGGTGGACTCAGCCCCCAGCCTCGTCCGTGTACCTCCCGAGGCTTTCGTTCCTGCTGCGGAGGAGGGTGCCAACGGCCTGTTCCGCCCTTCCCTGACCCTGTGTCTTCTCTTCTGTAAAGGGCTCATGGTCCTGAAAGGGGGTGTTGGGGAGGGGAGCCTGGGGCCCGCTGCCCAGGAAGTGTCTGGGTGTCTCCCCTTTCTGGTTTCTTGAACCCTGATGTCCCACCTCTCACCACTTGCGCCCCCCCTAAACTGAAGGCCTGGTCCTGGGATGTAGTTCCAGCCTGCCAAGTAGGGTGACTGAGGCAACAGAAAATTGAATTAGGTTGACTTCAGACAGGTGTAGTTGCTATAAAGGCGCTGAAGCCAACAGGGCACCCAACCCAGGTGGGAGGACAGGGGGAGGAGGGCATCTCTGAGCTGAGATGGGAGCGTGCAGGCTGAGGGCACAGCTGGTGCAAATGGCCTTTAGTGGGGCACCGGCGTGGTGTGTGTGAGCCTTGGCGTGTTCGAGGGACGAGGGACTGAAAGGGAGGAGGCTGGAGCCGGTAGCGGAGGGGAGGAGGGGCAGGTCAGGGAGCTGGAAAGCTGCAGAGAAGTGTTTATCCAGGGAGCCACGAGCTCTGATTGGCATTTTAAGACAGCCTCCCTGGTGGCGCAATCTGGAGGCTGTGTGCCCCCACCAAGAGCGTGCTGCCAGGAGTGGGGAGGCCCTCTCCGGGCCTGGGCCCGAGGGCAGGTCTCCCCCTTGAGAAGCTACAGGGGAGGTGAGGGGACAGGGCCATCCAGGGTAATACACACTAGTGGAACAGGTGTTGGTGCCACCTTCCAGCGGAGTGCTATGCAGCTGTAAACAGGAGGCTCTCAGAGAAGGTGGTGGACAGTGTGTGACACACAGCGTGTCTTGTGCCAAGCGAGGGCTGTACACCCGCATTTGCTCATATGCTCATAGGCAAACACGGGACGAAGCCCTGGGGTGAGTTGCAGCGGTCGCCTGTGCTTTGCCTGGAGGGCGTGTGCTGGTCGGGCCCGGTGTATGATCAGGCGACACGCCCACTGCCAGCCTTGTGGTTTTGGATGCTGAGCCACACCACTGTATTCGCTGTTTAAGCATTACATTAGAGTCAGACGCAGCTGAGCAGCTGGTGGCTGAGTGTTCATTTGTGAGTGTTAAGTGCAGCGTTTAAGGATGGTTTCTAAGTTCCTTGCTTTACCGAACAGACTGACTTCTTCCTGGCACGGTATATAAAGGTTTCCACTGTGATGAAATTAGATGCGAGCAAAGTCACGTTTTGCAAAGTTTGGCAACTGGACAAAAGAAAAATTGCCGCCCTTTTCTCTGCCCCTTTTCCCGTGGGAGTTTCCTTCTCCAGGTATGACTGCTGGCTCTTCCTGGGGTGGCACCATGGCACTTGGCGCCCCTTCCCCAGCCTGTTTCCGCAGTCCGCCTGCCAGTGGGCTGGAGCTCAGCGACAGGTCCAGACCGCGAGGGCCTGCTGGGCGCAAGGAAGTCCCCGCCTTGGCGACGCGCAAGGCTCAGATCCCACCTCTGCTTGTCGCAGGCCATGCTTCCTTCCGGACAGGACCCCCTCTGTCAAATGGTGTCATAACCCGTCTCTTAGGGTTGTTGGAAAGAGGAAGGAAGTGATGCCAGTGGGTGCTGGTTGCTGTCTTTGAGGAAAGCAGTGCCAGGACCAGCTCCTCCGCCCCCCAGAGAGCTCGCTATCTCGGGGAGACAGGCGGATGCTCACCGTGAGGTCCCAAGGCAGCCGGGTACACCTGGGCTGCAAAGCAGGGGAACCGGGGTAGGGGTGGGGCTGCTGTAGGTGGGACGTCAGCGGAGGCCAGTGGGGTTTGGGGGAGGGGGCACAGCAGGGGCAAATGACCCGGAGCAGCTGGAGGAAGGACTGCCGTGAGCATGGGGGTGGTCAGATCTGGGGATTCGGGAGGACTTTCAGTCTTAGCCTGGGTGTGATGAGAAATCAGATGAGAGTGGGCCGATCTGATTGGGATTTTCAGGGACCCCTGGCTTCTGGGAGTGGGCTCGCAGCCTGCCTCTGGGAAGGTTGGGAACGCAGGGTGGGGATTGTGTGGGAGCAGACGGGAGAGGCTGGCTGGATTCAGGGTTCCTTCTGCATGAGGGACCTTGAGTCCCCTCCTCACACACAGCACTCAGGACAGCCTCTGGTGTGGGCAGCCTGGGGTCCCTCCTGTAGCCATCCTGAGGGCCCCAGGGACCCCCGTAGGCAGTTCTGAAATGCTTCTGTCAGAGCAGTTCTAGGGGAGAGCACGGAGCCTCTGAGAGTTTGGGTGTGGTCAGGGAGGGCTTCCTGGAGGGGGCAATACTTTCTCTGTAACGTGAAGGTTGAGGGGTGAATAGGAGAACACTGGTTCCTCTCGGATGAGTTGGAGGGGAGGCGGCTGTGAGGCTGGCCTCACGCCCTGGACCAGACAGGGAGGACCTTAGGGCCTGCTCAGAGGGTGGCGGGTGGGCAGCCTTGGGTGTTTCTGAGCGGAGGGGCAGGGGTCCGCCGGCCAGCGGGAGGCCTGGGCGGGTGACAGGAGGGAACAGGCTCAGCGTAGGTGGGAGGCTGGCTGCAGTCGCACAGCAGGTGAGGACCAGGGCTGGGCAGGCACCAGGTGTGTCCACCTCGGGTCCTGCCCCAGGCGGGCCGGCCCTGGGTTGCAGGGTGCCGTGGCGCGCAGAACCACTCATTCCCTTCCTTCGGGCTGGTCCCTGCCCGGGGCCCCTGTGAGGTCAAGACGTGCGTCATTTTGCACCATTGTCCTCAGGGTTGTTGGAATCTGGAAGCATTGCAAAACTGCCCGTCTTCTCATATATGGAGATTATTGCAAAGAAAGTGCTGGTTTGGGGAAAGGTTATTTCCTTCCTCCAGGGTGGGGAGCCTGGCTTTTCAGTAACTTGGGAGGCCAGGGTGCCCCCGCCTGGGTCAGTGTCTGTGAGGAAGTGCTGTGCCTGTGTGCCAGGGGGCGTAGTTGGCGGGGAGCGTCAAGAGCCTCTGTGTGCCCAAGAGGGTGGGGGCCACCAGCCCCCGTGTGCCCAGGAGTGGACGACCCTCTGAGGCCCTGGCGGTTTTTGCTTTCAAGCAGACTCTGCTGGCCTCAGGCCATCTCGCCTCCTAGGGCCGCAGTTTCCTCATCTGCAAACCGGGCCAGCGCTCCTGGCTCTGCTCTCACTTGGAGCCCGGAAACGGCCTGGAGTGTGAGAAGAGAGGCCGAGGTGCTGGGCGACGGTGGGGAGAGGACCCCGCCAGGCCAGGCCGAGGTGCTGGGTGACGGGGGGGAGGACCCCGCAGGCCAGGCCGAGGTGCTGGGTGACGGGGGGGAGGACCCCGCAGGCCAGGCCGCCAGTGCACCTGCATGGGCCTGGAAAATGGGGAGTTGGCGATTTGGGGTGAGGCTGCAGAGTCCCGACCTCCAGCCAGCCTTCCTTACTCCAGATGGTCAGGACTCCACACACAGGGCACAAGGAGGGCCAAAAAGGCAGCTGTGAACGCCCAGGAAAGATTTCCTGGCAGAGGGCATACTGAGCTGGGTCTTTAGAGATGACTAGGAGTTTGCTCAGGCCAGACAGGTATGCCTGGCAGAGGGCCCAGAACAATAGGCAGACCTGAGGGGCTGTGAGGTTGAGAGGAGCTGGGGCGGGTCCTTTACCGAATGCCTGGTTTGCCTGGCGCCTTGCTGCAGCCTTTACATCTCCTCTGGAGTCTGCCCGTGTTGCCGGGAGGCTGTTGTGATTGGGCTCAGGAGCAGACAGGAGCGGGTCTGCTCTGGGGTCACATGCTGTGAGCCGCCCACAGCCTGGGGGGAGCTGGGCTCACATTTGAACCCTGACGTCCAGGGTCCAGGGCTTGATCCCACTTGTTGCCCATCTCTGCTTCAGCAGAGTTGACTGACGGCCTTGGGGGCCCTTTGGGGACAGCCATAAGAAGTTTCTAAATTTCAGGGCTGTGCAAATAAATGAGGGTGCTGGCCTGGCAGAGGCCCCAGACGGTCACAGGGCCTCCCTGGCCGCACCGCCTTCCGGACACTGATGCTTCGGAGGGTGGTCCAGGAGCCTGGATCTGCCAGACCGGCCCCCTGCCCGTCTGCTTCATCTCACCTCCTGCCCATCCCTGTCTGTCTGTCTGCCTGCTGCTGCTTCCCTCTTCTCCGTGTCTCTGTCTGTCTCCCTGCCCCCACCCCGACCCCAGAGTCCCTCCCTGGCCTTGGTGAGGCTCAGAGGAGGACCCAGGAGACGGGGCTTCTGTATGAAGGGTGGACACACACCGGCGGTGGTTACGGTGGGACCACCACCTCCAGCTTAGCTAGAGACTTGCCAGGTGACGTCAGGTGAGTTTTTCTCCATTGCTGAAGGCCCTTCTGGGATGAGTGGAGGTGACATTCACGTTGAGGACGCATCTCATATCCTGTGCCCGTCCTGTGCTGGGGCCGGGCGAGTGAACCAGCTGCCCATCCCCACTCTCCCGCCCACCAGAAGCATCAGGGCTGGTAGCAGAACCAGCCTGCCCAGGGCACCGGGGGAGCCCGGAGCATGGGGATGTGGGCAGAGCTGCCCGCGCTGAGGTCGGACAGGTCGCGGGGTGTGGTAGGCGCTGACTCCCCGGTCCCACCAGTGCGGCTGGGAACCCAGTGGGGCAGGCGTGCACAGGCTCACACTCACGTGCATCCACTCCTACATGCTTAAATGTGCCTCGAGCACACACCTGCCCACACGCATACTCACTTAGACCTCACGTGCACACAGACGCACTTGCCTCACCCGCCTCTGCCCCAGCACTCCTGCTCACATGGACCTGCAGGCCGTGGACATGCGTCTCTCGGGGAGGGACCCTTGATCTTTCAGCTTCCCTTGAAAACCCATGTTGCTTCCAAAGGAGAAGGAAAACAGGAAGCCAGAGGCGGTCTGCGTGAGCCCAGAGGTAGCGGGAGAACCGGGTCCTGGCCTTCCTCGGGGAGTCCCCTCTCCTCCTCCAGCAGTTTCCCAGTGTGCATGGACCCCTGGAGTCCAGGGGCTGGAGAAGGGCACGTGCCTGGTTTGGGAGGCTCTGAAGGAATGGTGGACCCCAGAGTTGACCTCCTCCCTTTGTGTCCCTTTCAGGGGAGAGACATTGGGCTTCCCAGGTGCCTCAGTGGCTAAAGAGTCCACTGCAGTGTGGGAGACACAGGAGACGCGGGTCTAGTCCCTGGGTTGGGAAGATCCCCTGGAGGAGGGCATGGGAACCCCCTGTAGTGTTCTTGCCTATGGATGGAGGAGCCTGGAGGGCGCCAGTCCATGCAGTCACATAGAGTCATATATAACAGCATACACACACGCAGGAGAGGAATTAAATCCCTGTAAAGGCCAGTTTAGGACTTCCCTGGTGGCTCAGACGGTAAAGCGTCTGTCTACAGTGCGGGAGACCCGGGTTCGATCCCTGCGTCTGTCTACAATGCGGGAGACCCGGGTTCGATCCCTGCGTCTGTTACAATGCGGGAGACCCGGGTTCGATCCCTGGGTCGGGAAGATCCGCTGGAGAAGAAAATGGCAATCCACTCCAGTACTGTTGCCTGGAAAATCCCATGGACGGAGGAGCCTGGTGGGCTGCAGTCCATGGGGTCGCAAAAAGTCGGACACGACTGAGCAACTTTTATTTTGTGTATGTGCGGTGCTGGGGGGTGGGTGACGGGTGGGCCCGTTCTCCATGTCTGGCAGGGAGGGAGCGCCTCCGGTGAGGACCGAGAGGATGACCCGTCCCGGGAGCAGCTGACTTCTCTCAGGGCTTTTCATCACAAATGTTGACGCTTATTGAGTAGCATCTATTGAAAGGATCACACAGAATTTGTCTTTTAGGGAATTGCCTGGATTTTTCAGGGTTGTACGGTGCTTGCATTCCTGAGGTAAACCCTGTTTGGACACGATGTATTCTTACCCCTGTAATGTGCTGCTGGATTCAATTTTCTGATATTTCACTTAGGGCTTGGCAGCTCGATTCATAAGTGAGGCTGGCCGGTACCTCACTCTTGTCGTGCCCGCATCTGCTTTTGGTATCAGGACTTTTCCTGGTCTCATAAAACGGGAGGAGGAGGCCCCGTTCTTATTCTAGGCGCTGGAACAATTTTTAATAGAGTGGGAATTATCGTCAGCTCTGACTGGACCAGGTCTTGGGCTGGCCTCTGCGGCTACGTTTTGATTTCATCCCACAGCACCCTGCGAGGGCAGCACGTTCTCCTCGCTGGATGGACGGGGAAAAGGAAGCTCAGAGTTGGAGCCTCTGGTCCGTGGTCAGATGGCAGGAGGTGGCTCCGCTGGGCTGTGAACGTGAGCCCGTCTGACACCCGCCCCGTGCTTTGCTCGCTGTTCACCGCGGTGTAGGACTCCCCTGAGATGCTGGCCTGCAGGGAAGCTGCGGGCCTTGTTCTGGGTTTTCCAGGGAGGCTGGGAGGAGCACTGATGGAGCGAGAGCTCCCCTCACTTGCTCGCGGTCTGCTGGCCCACCTGCCATCTGGCATCCGCTTGTCTGCTGACCTGCTCCCTGCCCAGCCAGCCCGTTGTCCTTCAGCCCTTCGTCCCCCTGCTGATGCCCCCCGCTGTTAACCCACCCTCCTGTCCACGCTGCCTGCATCTCCTCACCCATCTTTCCAGCCACCCACCCCCATCCACCAGACATTTATCCACAGGCTGGTTACTCCTCCATCCACTGATCCGTCTTCACATCCGTCTGTCTTCCATCTGCCATTCATTCCCCCATCATCCCTGATCGGACTGCTATCCGTCAGACAGCCATCCATCTCTTCGTCATTGTCCACCCACGTGCCAGTTCATGAACCCATCTGCTAGTCCACCTTCTCGTCCACCTTCCCTCTGGTGCCCACCCACTCATCCATCCACTGATTCACGCGTTCGTCCGTGCCTTCATCCACCCATCCATTCATCTGTCCACTCGCCCTTGGGTCTTGGCCTTAAGGTTAGATTTGGGTGTGCAGAGATTCAGGAGGGAGGGCACCCTTGTTTGGGATAATGATATGAGCCAAAATGAGTGGCTGGGAACCAGAGCCTTAGATTTTAGCATGAATTACAAATGTGGAGGGCAACTCAGAGAAATGGAGTAGGAAAGACAGGTGGGAGTTGGATGGCGAAGGACTTTGAAAGCTAACCCTAGGAGTTTTCACTTTATCTTTGGGCCAGGGGTATTCAACCCTGGTTCCATGAGTCCCAGAGAGTCTCTGGGACCCCTAAAATGATACGCATCAGTGTTTTTTTTTTAATATAAGCCCATATATCTGTTAAGACTTTAGGTTGCAAGTGATGGAAAGCGTAAGCAAGAGGGATTCATGACATTGCGGAGTTCCGCTGGTCGGTTAGCTTCAGGTGTGGCTGGATCCAGGTGCTTGACCGCTGTCCCTGTGACTCTCTCTCTTTCCCTATATCTTGGCTTTTCCTCTGTTTTTTGTTTGTTTTGAGTTGACTCCAGCCTCAGACAGTCTCCACCTGACAACACGATGGCTTCAGGGATCCTCATTGTTAAATGGTTCATACCTAACATGGTGGGAACAAGAGAGGCCGTTTGCCCGGTGTCTCACCTGGATTGGGCCTCATGGGCTCGGGTCGGCCTGGTGTCCATCCTGGGTTAGGCATTGTTGCGAGAGGAGGGAGAAGCACTGATGGCGTGGCAGTTGAGTGGTGTGGACCCCGGAATGAAATCCAGGGGCCCATCTTGGAAGGAGGGTGAGTGTACAATGGGTAACGAGAAGCCGTCCACGTCCAGGGAATGCTCACGTTTTCCTTATGTGGTGGAGATGGGTGGATTAACCAAGAGATTGGAGGTGGTAGAGAACCATCAGAATTTCTAGCAACTGGGAGGCAGTCGGGCGAGAAGTCTTAGGTGGGTAGGACCACGGGCAAGCCGGACGCCTGTCTGTCTGCCTGGGGCTGGGTGGAGGGAGTGGGGACGCAGGTGGGGAGGGGATGAGCTCAGCCTTGGCCGCAGGCAGGACCGTTTCTCACTGCTCCGCCCAGTGTGTTTCCTCTCTCCAGAGTCTGACTCCTGGGGAAGGAAAATATCAGCTCCGTCCTGTGCCAGAAGCAGCGATTTCTTTTCTCGAGGGTTGATTGTAAGTCTTGGGTGTTCATCTTTGTGATTTTTCACCTGCTTATGTTGATAATGAGATTAGCGATTTTATATGAAGGCTCAACCCTCACTCCAGATTTAAGGAGATTTTATTCATTTTAGTTACTTTTCATTTTCCTTTCTCTTTATGAGCAAAGAGAGGGAAGGGAGGGGAAGAAGTCTGGCTGTTAAACTGGAAGGATGGTCTTCCCGGTGTTTTCACAAGCTCGCCCGTGGAGGGTCTCCAGGGCCATGAGTGTGAGCACATGGGCCCCAACACCCTCTGCGGTCAGTACTGTGCACCTCAGGTTGGCCCAAGACCTGGGTCCCCTGCACTCCCTCTAATCCCCATCTGCCTCGGGGGTCCCAGGCTAGTCCCTGGTGCCCTCAGCTGTGCCCACTCTCCCCTGGCCAGACCTGTCTTTTTGCAGATGACGGCATAATCACTGAGATGTCTTTCCACGAGAAAGGGCAGGAATATCAGCCTTTAAAGATGGAAGCCAGGCCTCATCACTTTTCTTTGGGTGATTTGTGACTATTTTTCACATCTGTCCATTCCTGTCCATTTCTTCTGCCAACAGCTCTGTTTCCTTTTTCTGGGCAATTATAATAAGCTCTTTTCTTTTAAAAGTCTCTTCCTTCGTGAAAAAACACACATACCAAAACGTACCAAAAAGTCCATGAAAATCAGCATACCAGTGAAGACACGCTCCTGTGACCACCACCACCTCCGACCCCGGAGGACACCCCTTCCTTCTGTGGTCCTTCACCCACCCCGCCCCCAGGGCACCCAGCACCCACCAGCCTCACTGGGCATGGCTGTCTAGCCCTGCCCGCTGTGCTCGCTCTCCCTCCTTGACGATGACAGAGTTTGCCCCGGCTCCCTGCTTCCTGTGGCTGGAATCTTCCTCTGGCTTCCTGACGACTTCCTAACATGCTGGGACGCGGTGATGCGTCCCGCCCCCCTGTTGGAATGGTGTCCACCGAGACACTGCCGCGTCCCCTGGGGCCCTGGGCATGGGTGACGGACTGCTGGGGCCCTGGGCATGGGTGACGGACTGCTGGGGCCCTGGGCATGGGTGACGGACTGGCCTCCTCTGACCTTCTCTTCTTCCTTAATTTTCACACCTCGACCTCTTTTTTATCTTCTGTTCCCGTCACCTCCTCTCCCTTTGTTCTTTGTCTCCCTGCGTGCCGGCCCCATGGAGTGTAGCTGGTTCATGCCACAGGGCCTTCGCACGTGCTGTTACCACCTCCTGGCTTGCTTCTCCCGCATCTTAGCACGGCCACCACGCTTGTGCCAGGAGACCCTCAGCCCAAGTGTCGCCTTCTTGGAGAGGCCCGTGCGGCCCCGTCCTGCCAGGGTCATCCCTCACAACCTCCTTGCTCCCTTCTTAACGCGTCATTTGTCTCTTCCATCCACCAGGATGTTGGCCACACGAGGTCTTGGCTGCCGGGGGTCTTTTTGTGGCCACGTCCCAGTACCTGTCGTGGGGGCTGGCAGGTAGCAGGTGGGCAATGAGTGTCTGCAACGTGGAGGACCTAGGCTGTGCTCCCTGGCCAGGTGGATCTGCCTTCTGATATCTGAACCACCTTTTACCGTTGGTGTCACTGTGGGCCCATGTGGGCCTGCGTTTCCTTATCTGTCGAGCATGGTTAAATAAAATCAACATGCTGGAAGTTCTCAGGTCAGTGCTGGGCATTCTGTCGGTGCTGAGGAAGCAAAGGTTAGTACGACCCTGATCAACAGCTAACGTCCCTCCTGACTTTTTGTGCCAAGAGCACGTTTATTTTTCCCAGAGAATTAGATGACTTCCTCTGATCAGACAAGGAGCACCAGGTCATCCTCCAATTTCCCTTTTAGCCCTGGCTGCCAGGAAGCTTCCTACCATGGCGAGGTCTCGGGGGCGGCCCTGGCTTCCTGTTAGGCCTTCACCACAGCAGTTCTTTTCTTCTGCGCTCTCTGCTTCTTGACTGTTCACTTTCAGCTCCATAGCACGCGTTTAATTGCTTTTGACTGTAGAAGATACATATAAAACTGACCTGCTGAGCCTTTTTGAATGGACAGCTCAGTACCGGTAAGTCCATTCCTACTGTTGTGTGACCGTCCCCACCATCCTCTCCAGAACCTTCATCTTCCCAAGCCGACCCTCTTCCCCATTAGACACCCGCCCTGCCCATGCGCCGCGCCTACCATCTTGCTGTCCGTCTCTGTGGAGCTGCCTTCTCTAAGACTCGTGCGTAAGCGGGTCGCACAGTCCTTGCTCTCGTGTCTGACTCGCTTCACCGAGCAGTGTTCTCCAGGTTCATCTGTGTTGTCACCGGTGTTAGCACTTCCCTTTTATGGCTGGATAATATTCCGACGTGTGTAGGGAACCGTATAATGTTGACCCGTCTGTCTGTTGATGGATGCCTGGGCTACTCTTCCCTTTTGGCTAGTCTTAGTAATGCTGTTGTGAGCATCGGTGTGCAAACTCTAATTTCAGACACGTGTTGTGGTGGTTCAGTCGCTCAGTCGTGTCTGACTCTTTGTGACGCCACGGACTGCAGCACGCCAGGCCTCCCTGTCCTCCACCGTCTCCCGGAGCTTGCTCAAACTCACGTCCCTTCAGTCGGTGATGCCATCCAACCATCTCACCCTCTGTTGTCCCCTTCTCCTCCTGCCTTCAATCCCTCCCGGCAGCAGGGTCTCTTCCAGTGAGTCGTTTTTTGTATCAGGTGGCCAAAGGATTGGAGCTTCAGTTGCAGCATCAGTCCTTCCAGTGAATATTCACGGTTAATTTCCTTTGGGATTGACTGGTTGGATCTCCTTGCAGTCCAAGGGACTCTCAAGAGTCTCCTCCAACGCCACAGTTTGAAAGCATCATTTCTTCAGCACTCAGCCTTCTTTATGGCCCACCTCTCACATCTGTACCTGATTGCTGGAAAAACCATAGCCTTGACTATACAGACCTTTGTTGGCAAAGTGACATCTCTGGTTTTTAATATGCTCTCTAGGTTTCGAGGCTCCTTGGAGTGGAATTCTTGGAGTGGGCACGATTCCCCAGCTTCCACTTAGAGAAGACACAGTTCCTAGCCAGAGCACTAGGCAGTTCAGGTAGAGAAGCAGGGACCCCCACCTCCCCTGGGACTCTCTTGCCTGTGTGTAGACAGGAGAGGCCTGGGAGGGTTCCAGGGGATAGAAATGAGGTGCCAGGGGGAGCCCCGTGATGCTGATGGACAGTGAGTGCGGACCTGCTGTCAGGCCCAGCTTCAGATTTTCCTAGAGAAATTGGAAATCTAGGTTGACTATAAAATGTTCTGATTTTATGTGTCACAACATTAAATCAGTTATATAAGTTAGTAACACTGCAACGTTACTAACAGCAACTAGTTTCAGAAGCACCGTGTGAGTTCCAAACACACCCCGTGGACAGAGGGTGGGTTGGCTGGTCGGCGCTCACCCTCTGCTTGGACTTCGGGGCAGCAGGCAGCGTTCTGGACAGGCTTCTGGGAGATGCTGGGGCCACGCTGCTCTGTGAGGTGGCGGCCAGCAGGCCAGGTGGTCCCGATTACTCGCGTGCTTGTAACTGGTGTGTCTACAAGGGTCCTGAGTGTTTATCTCCCTTCTGTCATCCCCAGCTGCTTGAGAGCCTCAGCGTTTGGCTGTGTCTGCCTCGGGTTTAAAAGCAAGATGCCCCACAGATATTTTTAAAGTTTTGAAGCCACACCAGCGTCAACCTGAGACTTTTGTTCTTGTCTGGGGCTGCCCAGTAAAGACGTAGGATGCCCGGTTACGTTGCAGTTTCAGAGAAACGATGGAACAAGTATCTCCCAAATATTGCACAGGATTGACTTAGCACCAAACAATGATTCCTTGTTTATCTGAAATTCCTCTGTGAGTGCATGTCTTGTGTTTTTATTGGCTAGCTCTGGCAAGCCTGTTCTTGTCAGAATCAGAAGGCTCAGCGAACTGGAGAAAGGAAGAATTCCCTTATCTTGTGATTCACTGTCTGTCACGTGAGGCCAGACCCCATGCTTAGTAGTGGTGATGAGTTGGTGCCCCATGTTGGGGGCACCAGGGTGGCCTTGCCAGCTCCCAGGGTGTGAATCCGGGGCTTCTGTGGACTGGGGTGCTGTAGTCTGTTTATGGGGGTGGGGGGTCATCTGGATGGAGGAACATGGGTCTGTGTTTGGGGGGCAGGGACAGGAGCTCGCAGCCGGGCAGTGAGGGCAGCGGAGGTGTGGTCAGCATCACCAGCCCCCGTTCCCTGGGCACCCTGTGGATGCGGGGCTGTGGGACGGTAGGCATGTCTCCCTGGGCACCCTTGGAAGACAGCCTTGCTGAGCGAGCCCCGGCCCTGCCCTGCCCACACCCCGCTTGTGAGACCCTGGCCCCGGGGCTGCATCAGAACCCCTCCCTGGCAGAGCTGTGGTCAGCCCGGGCCACCCCACCTCCCCGCTGCTGCCCCGAGCCTGCCCTGTGCCTGGAGAGCGGGACGCCCCCAGCCGAAGGTGTCTCCCATCTTCCTTCCTGTCTAAAGGCCTCTTTTTTTCTGTCTCTTGGTGATGGAGCATGAGGCCCCGAGAGGACGCCCATCACCGGCCATCACCGCGGGCTGCAGATCCCTCGGGGGTACCCCGCGGGTCAGGAGAGCCCAGCGCCCGCCCCGCACGCACGAGTGCCCCTTTCGCAGTGTCCGCTCCAGGGCTCACGTAGGCCGCTGGCACTGTGACAGTCGTAGTCTCATTATCGTCAGCGTGCGTGCCTTACCCAGCTTGGCTCATCTGCGCGTGT
>SJXQ01003135.1:414668-458304 GCA_006408695.1 Aepyceros melampus | reverse complement strand
ATATATATATATATATATATATATATATATATATATAAAATCAGGAAAAGGAGTAAAGCAAGGATCACTCTCCCCAATTTTTTTCTCAGGCTGCTAGACAATCTTCTCAATCTAAGGACAATATTTTTC
This sequence comes from Aepyceros melampus, assembly GCA_006408695.1. NCBI lineage: Eukaryota > Metazoa > Chordata > Mammalia > Artiodactyla > Bovidae > Aepyceros > Aepyceros melampus. The sequence continues at coordinate 458,175 of SJXQ01003135.1, read as the reverse complement.
TTTCACTTTATTTTTCAACCAAAGAATCACGTGGTTAAAATAATAACCTTCTACCCCACACCTCTCTATACTGAGTCCTCCTCTCAGGATGAACCACTATTACCCATTGTGGTTATGTCCCTTTATGTTTCTTTGGATGGTTATTTCCATGTAAGTAGAAAATACTAGAAAATTCCTAGAAAATTAGTATCAATCCTATTTCTTCTTGATTTTTTCAGATTTAGACATTATTTCACTGAATTCCTTCCATGATAGATAAGAATTGAACTCACCTACATAAAGGTCCCCTCCCACCATTCACCTTCCTAGTTTTGACAGGTAGACAGATAGTTACTCTTAGCTCTTCTACTGTCTCAAATGTTAACTGCATCAGACTCACCTAATCAGTTTGTTAAAACTAATGTTTCTGGGACCCATCCCATGAGTTTCTAATTCAAAGGGTCAGGAGTGGGACCCAAGAATTTTCTTTTCTGACATTATCCCAAGAGAGGCTGATATTGCTGGCTGGGTGGTCACACTTTAAGAAGCACTGCTCTACTGGTAACCTTTGCAATTGTTTTTTACTATGTAACATTTTTAATGTCCAGAGTTTGTAATTTGAGGGCCAGAGCTTTCTCCCAGACTTGAGCTTATAAGCTCTCAATTGGCCTGTGAGGCCAGTAGGGGTACTTCTTCTTGTCTAATTTGGTTTCTGGGAAGACTTCATTCAAGTTCTCAATGGTCATCTGATCAAATGGAATTATGTTCCTCATCTTCTCCAGCTCTTTCTCATATTCCCGAATCCCGGTCTATGAAAAAGACAAAAACTCAGCACAACTTTTCACATCTTCTTTTTCTTCAGCGTCCACCTGGGCAGTATATTTATCCTTTGGTATAGGAACCTTCAGGGCATTAAACTTCTTCTTAAAGTCATCCATCAAGCCAGCCTTTGCCATGTTGGCCTTGGAGTAAGCCCAGTCGATGGCAGATGGCTTCTCAGGCAGAGTAGCCAACCTGGAGGTCAGGGTCTTGTTCCAGGACTTCAAGGAGTTAGTCACAGTCTTCTGGTTTTGGGGGATGATTTCCCTGAAAGCTACCCAGTCAATGGTTTTTAGAGCAAGTTTCTGTCCAGCCATCTTGAGATCCTTTACTGACCTGGGTAACTTTTGAAATTTTAAGTAATAAACAGCTTTTTACTGTTTCATCACGTTTTATAATATCTTTTGGCTCACCAATTTAAAAAATTAAAATATTAAAGCAACTTCTGTTGTCCTATATTAAACTCTATGCAGTAAAATTTAATGATATGTATGTTAGGCACTATAACCATAGCTCTGATTTGGGTTTGATTGTAAATACTGAACACCAATGAACAGTGCTAGTATTATGGCCTCATGATTACTGTCCACAGCAGAGCCAAGACAAATGTCATGATTACAAATCCTCCTCTACACAGGTACAAAGGTAAACTACCAGAAAACTCAACTTTTACTTAAGGGGCAAGGTTTCTAGTATTAAGATCCTTCTCGTCCACATACTGTTCCACTGGCTTCACATCCTACCATGTTATGTTTTATATTGAACCATGACATATTAGCCGTATTTTTACTTTTCGGGAGTTTTTGATTGCCTTCATTTTTTGTATCTGTAAAAACATACATTCTATCTACACTGTATCCTGATTATTTGCTGTTTTCTTATCATTCTGTCTATGGCTGGCTTCATTCTTCTCAAAGTTCATTAATCCCTTGCTCTAAACTGATCAACTGTTTTTTAGACATGCTGCACAACTGTAATCCTGGAATTTCTTATCATCAGACTTCTAAGAGTTTGTTCTCACATTCAACTTTTTGCTCCTTCTAGTTGTCACCCTTTTTTCTTGGAGTACATGTTAGGTAACTTCCTTGGAAAGGTTACCAGGGATGTAAACTTTCTGGGTAGTTGCCTGTCTGAATAATGACTTTATTTCAACCTCATACTTGACTTTTAGGCTAAGTATAAAACCCTAGTTTCAAAATCACCTGTTCTCAGAGTTTTGAAGCCCTTATTTCACATACATTAGCTTCCAGTCTTACTAATAAGTCTAATGGATTACTTAGCGTGACTCTAATTATGTTGTGAGTGGACATATATTCCCCACTATAACCATCCTGTATTCTTTGTCATGGAAGCATTAAGAATTTTTCTTATGTCTTAGGTGTAGTGACATTTCAAAATGATGTACCTAGGATACTTTGGGTTTATCCTGCTTGCAAGTTGGTGAGTCCTTAAAGAAAAGTCTCTCTAATTTTGGGAGAACTGTCCACAGCTAGAGGGAGTCTCCTTCAAGGATGGTTACAATCCCCCATAGTCAGTCAGACAATCCCCCATAGTTCCACCCCCCATAGTCAGCCAACGGCTGACTAATAAGGGGTACAAAGGATCAGCCCCTTCCCTCAAGGAGAGGATAGCTCTTTGGTTTACTTTATGCTCCAGAGCTCCCAGCCTCAGGCCAAGGCTAGACTTTGCCCAAGAGCACATCCTTGCTCACCCCCTTCCCTTTCCTTACAGATTTCTCTAAAAACACCAACTCATTAGACCAAGTGCTCCCAAACCCCTGTTTCAGGCACAGCTTCTGGGGAACCTGACCCAAGACCCACGGGACAGACTTTGGGAGAGAACGGGGACATTTTGGTAAAAATCTTACATCTCGAACTCCAAACTCTTCTCTAAGGTTCTATTTACAACTCTCATCTGCAAGGCGTGGGTTATGATCTGCTAGTTTTCCCATAAGCTCAGAGCAGTCAGAACTGTGGAGGGTGGGGCTGGTGAGAGGTTCCACAGCTTTGTCCCCACCCCACCCAGGAGTCTGGTTTAGCCAAAAATCAGTTTTGTCTGATCTTCCCCAGGTCCTGGATCTGTGATGATCTTGGGTGTTAGAGAAAGATTTAGACTCAGACCTGGGATTGCAGACTTTGTGCATATTTCCTGCAACAGAGTCAGCACCGCACATCTTCCAGATTGCTTGGGGCAGACAGGCCAGTGCTGCTACGTGGTGTTAGCTCACGGCTCACTCCTACTCCATATGGCCTTGTACAGCCTGCATCCCACATGGCCCTGCAGCATCTCCACACAGCAGCACAGCCCAGAACCTGCTGAGCTTGGGGAGGATGGTGACAGCCTGCACTCATGGTGCTTTGCCTTCCAAAGACGACTGAGCTGAGCTTTCTCAACTCAACCACCAATTTTAACAAGAGGAAGTTCTTGCTTTATCACCCACTCACAGTCCCATCAATAAAACATGTATGTAGAGCACTCACTGGGTACTGATCTGAGCTCTGGAAACCCTGCAGGAAAAGGATGCAAGTGGGGAACCAAGCAGCCAGTTAATGACCTCAAAGGGACCATCATTTTCTAATTATTTGGGAACAGCCTCAATGAGTTTAAATCGCATGGTTATTAGACACAAACCCCCAAATCATACATTTCATCATTCTGCAGACTGGGAAAGGGAGGCCCAGGAGGGAGTGTGCCCAGCCTCGGGCTCCCATGCCACCAGGGCCGTTACTATGCGTGTGCACCTGCCACCTGGGGTCCCTACCATGAGTTTCAGGTACCTGATTCTTCTGGGCAATCTTTTCTCCCTTTTTCCAGCGGAGCACAGGGGTCAGGGCTGGCACTCCTTCTCCTCCTCTCCCGTCACATGCTCACCCAGGCTGTAGGCGGCCTCGAACACGATGGGGCTGATGACGTCCTGTACTCTCCGCTGAAACAATAAACACAAGGCACGTGAACGGCGGGCACTGCTGACATGTGCAGAGCATTTCAACAGTTTACAAAGACCTTCTGCACGGACCGCCCCATGTGAGCCTCACAAACCACCCTTGTGAGGCTGGATTTTATTGCTTTCATATTTTAAGATGAGGTAATGAGGCCAAGGGCAGTGACTGTCTTGTACAAGGTCACTCCACTAATGAGCGGGGGTTTTCCCACTCTACCTTGTGTGGTGCGAAATCATGGTCTCTTTAGCATGTGGAAGACATTACCTTAGTCATCTTCCAAATATTCTTATAAGCTAGTTGGCAGGCTGGTGAGCATCTGTACTCACAGTGCTGCACTAACCCTTCCAATCCATGGTGTTTTGATCATCAAAGCTCTTCTGAGTTGAGATAAATACAGACTGTGTTAAGGCAGGGGACCTGCAGACACTGGGGCCTGATGGCTTCCCAGTGCTCGGCTCCTTGAAGCTAGGGGTGAAGTCTGACTTCAGGCCTGTGTTCTTTCGTTCAGATCCTAGGACTTCAAGAGCCAAGGGAGTGATAGGCTGATAGTCCCATTGAAAACCGACAAGATGCCAGGCACCATGCACAGTGTTCTTGAGAGGTAAGCCACACACCCAAAGCATGAGAGCTGGGCTTACTCTCCTCCATTGTATAATAAAAGGAAGATGAAGGCACAAATTCCCCAGGCCACAAGGCTAATAAGGACTCTGAGTCACATCAGCTCAATCCTGGAGTTCCTGGCCTTTCTGCTCCAGTCTGCTCCACTGCCTCCCCGGGACTCTGGCTCCCCCAGGCTCACAAGTTAGAGAGCGAGGCAGGACTAAAGCATTAGTTCCCTGCATCCCTGGCCAGCACACGCTATGGAAGGTGGGCTTCCAAGGGGAGCAGGGCAAATCTGAGAAGTAGCACCAAAGAGCCAGTCTCCACCGCCTACATCTATCAAGGAGAGATGGCAGGAGCTGGCAGACAAGCAGGAGTAAGAGGTGCTAGGTGGGCAGGCAGAGGCCACCCAACCCCAAAGCCTCAAGCAGAGCCAAGGACTTCAAATTACACTCTGTGTAAAGTCTGGCAGAGTTGGAAGCAGGCGAGTGCAGTGTTCAAAACAGTAAAAGTTTTAAAGTTCCCAAGGGGCACACAGTGAGGAGCTGGCTCATACCCCACCCCACTCCTCTGGATACCCAGCACCCCCTCCAGAGGCAGACATGCCTATCGGTTTCAGGGCATCTGTCCAGTCTAAGCACATTTAGGTAACTGATGGCTGCACTTTGCTTTCCTTACTCAGCATGTACCATGGAGGTGGTTCCAGGTTAGCGCATAGAGCTACCCACCCCCAACCTTTTTTAACACAGATTTTTTTTTTCCACAGAGGTCCTTACCTACCAGCGTTTGGACTCAGAGCTGCTTAAATACGTGAATGAATGGCAGTCCATCTGACCATTTGGTAGCGGCATTCTCCAAGACAGGTCTGTGAGCCTCAGTTCCCCGGGAGGGGGTTAAATGAAAGGGTCTGTGATTGAATAAGCTGGGGGCGGGGGCACCAGGTTAAACAGAGGGGTCTGAGTCTTTTGTTTACTGTATGTTTTTATAGCAACTGCCTCCTAGAAAGAGAAGGGTGGCCCCAGGTTTACTGGGGCATACAACCCTGTGTTTCCAGGGAGTTCCATGAGGGTATGTATGTGGAGCAGAGCATGTTCAGAGACATAGAAAATCTCCCACAGCAGCCCAGGGGAAGAGATGGCAGCCGGGCCAGAGTGGCGTGGGAGGGGAAGCAGATGAGGCTGCTGCATGTGAGGCGTGGGGGGCAAATCACTCTCGGGCTGGGAGTCTGAGTGACCAGCAGGAGGCTTATCTCTGTGCTCAAAAAAGCAATCAGCTGAGAAAAGAGTCAATCATTTGCATAAATAAAACACAGGACTTTTCAGGGGAGTGAAAGGTAAGCCTTGGGTAAGATACTTCCAGAAAATTCTCTCAAATTTCAGATTTTAGGAGCAGATCTTTAATGCTTATGTCCTTTCTGGGAGCAAAACACCCACCTGGGATCCAGGTGCCTACTGACTGACTCTCCAAAACAGAATTTAAAGTCTGGGTGCAGAGAACAGTGAATGAGTGCAATCTTAATGTTTTCACAGATAAATGCTCCAAAGTTTCTTTAAGGGTGACTGCCTTAAGGTTCTGCATTTAAATCCTTCATGTCAAAAGAAGTCAGTTACTACACAATGCCATTCTTGTAGGAAGAACGGAGGATAGGGCTGGGGGAGGCAGAAGTCACTAAATGTTTCCTGGCTACCACATGTATTCCAGAAACTGGGCCAACCTCTCCCACAGACATCCTTTTACTTAATCCACACAATACCTGAGCTGGTAACTGTGTTGTTCCCATTTTACAGATGAGATAGCACATCACATCAGAGCTCAAATAAATTGTGCTCCACCCCCAAACCAGTAAGTGGCAGAATTGGACTCATTCTTAGAACCAGAAGCAAAACTGTTTTCCTTGAAGTCTGTCAAATGCCGTTTAAAAATCATCCCAATTGTTCTGACCTCACCCTGAAATATTACTTAACTACTTAGGGGAACACAGGGAAAGAAAGAAATGTCCCTCATTCCAGGAAGAATGTGAATAGATGACAAATAACTAATTAGCATGGAGTTTACATGAGGGCTATTTCTAAATGTGCACCCATTCAAGCCATGACCAATGTGGAAAGAAGTCTTAGTTGAGGCACAGCCATGTGTGATAACTATGACATGTAGGGGTACAGATACTGTGCTCTGGCTCTGATTGCATGAGTCAGTTTCAACTAAGATGTTTGAGAAACACGTTCTTATGACGTGTCCCAAAAGCTCTGGGCAGAAGGGTCCTACCCCACACTGAGCTGTGGGTGGAGGCAGGGGAGGGCATGGCAAATAGAAATGAGCTGGCACACCCAAAGGGACAGCCCTTCTTGCCCACACTATGCTTTTTTTATCTGAGCCGCAAAGGAAAGGTGGCAGCACCATTTCATGGCTGCCTTTGCATTTCTGGAAGCGCAGCTTCCCTCAGCTCAGTGCCGCACTGAAGTGAAGGGACCCCTTAGGATGTAGACGGAGGTTTATGGTTTGGGCACAGACCCTAATCGCTGAAATTTTTTTACCGCTTGAAAATATTCACCACGACACACTGAAACTACCCAAGCTGAATACACTCTTATTCTGACAAACCAAAAGCCAACAGTCCACCTCTTTCCTGGTAAAAATCTACTGTAGTCTCCTGTTCTGAAAACTGAAGAAGGCTGCACGGAAAAGAAACCTCAGACTGGTGGCAGATTTTTCAGCGGCTGAGGTTTTTATAGGGAACTTGACATGTGTGCAATTTGAAGTTTATTGGGTGCTTACTTTACACCAGGCAACGTGCTGGGCCCCAGGGAAAGAGGCAGGCAGTGACGACCTAGCACAACACACGCTAGGATAGAGGCGGCTGTGGGAACACAAACAGGGTGCCCGATCTGGACTAGGGGCTGTCGGGCTTCTGAGAGGCGGCGCTCCTGGCCTCAGTCAGAAGACAGACAGACATCAGCCAGAGAGCCCGCATGGCTGGGACACACAGCAAGGGGAGAGGCCACAGCCATCCAGAGGATTACATGTGTTCTGCAAAGGTGGGAAGATCAGGCTTGTGGGCAGGTGGGAGGACAGACAGCTAAAGCAGGGATCAGATGTCAGGGGGACTTACAGGGTGTGTTGATTTTGATCTAAACTCTAGGCAGAGCTGGCAAGCAGGTAAAGTGATGCAAGAGGCTGTGTTACAGAAAAATCCCTCTGGATTCTTGGATGGATGGGGTGAGACTGGAGGTAGGGAGGCCAGCAAGGAGGCTATGCTACAGAAAGATCCCTCAGGTTGTCGCATGGAAATGGACTGATGGGTGTAGGTCTTTGGGTTCAGTATAAACAGGGGCCCCGGGGAGAAATGTGTATGCTAAGTCATCATAATTGCTTCTGACTCTTTGTGCCCTATGGACGGTATCCCGCCAGGCTCCTCTGTCCACGGAATTTCCAGGCAAGAATACTGGAGGGGGTTGCTATTTTCTAATCCAGGGCATATCCCTGACCCAGTGATCAAACCCGCATCTCCTTACTTCTCGACGCCTGCACTGGCAGGCGGATTCTCTCCCACTAGTAAGTACCACCTGGGAGGGCTTCCCAAGTGGTACTAGCGGTAAAGAACCTGCCTGCCAATGTAGGAGACATAAAAGACCTGGGTTCTATCCCTGGGTTGGGAAGATCCCCTGGAGGAGGGCATGGCAACCCACTCCAGTATTCTCGCCTGGAGAATCTCATGGACGGAGGAGCCTGGTGGGCTACGGTCCATAGCAAAGAGTCAGATGTGACTGAAGCGACTTAGCACACAGCAACACACGCACCACCTGGGAAGAGGACCAAGCCAGGACACAGCAGGGGGGCAGGAAGCAGGGAGGGAGATGACTGCAGTTTGGTGAGGAGAGGTGGGGGACGAGAGAGAACCCATGGAAGATGCCCCCCGGTGGACCTGGCAGCCTCTCATCACCACGGGGAACCAGGAGAGGGAATAGGTGTCTAAGTCATTCAGCAGTGAACCTACTGAGTTTTGTTACAACACAGAAATCCTCTTCTCACCTCCAGATGCCAACTCCACAAAGCATCTCCCAGAATACATTGATTTGGGCCTAAAATCCCAGGCTTCCTTTCTCTTCCACAAACTTGTTCCCTTGTTCCAGCCTCCCCATCACTGGCCCATCCAAACTCACTACAGAGCCTCTGTCTACACTGTGAGCTTGTCCACTTACCCTCCCAGGGATGGGCTTTGCTCTCCTTTGAATTACACCTTTCTCCTCCCTTGGCGCACCTTCACACAGAGCTGTTGTGTTGGGGCCCTGAGAAAGGACCACAGGGCCCAGGAGAGTCTGCTGACTACAGCAAGAGAGACCCTTAAGGAAACGTAACTGAGGACGCCCATTCCTTCATGGGGAGCTCTTCCTTGTCATTCATGACCTTCTCTGAAAATGAAATCAAAGTAACTCAGAAGAAATCGAAGTGTACCCCACCAGGGTATACTTGTAACTGGCAGGGGCCAGCCACGCAAAGATCCTGCCAGAGGAGAGGACCCTCTGCCCTGTCATCCTAGGGCATCTAGGCTACTGTGAGAGTCAGAAGTCCCAAAGTCTTCTGTCTCTTTACTCGCAGAACCAGGGAATTTTCCCTGGTGAGTATGAGTGTCAAAGCTCCCATTTACCTGGCTGATGGAAGATACACACCACTGTCTGGGGGACTCTATTCCAAGCCATGCCATGACCCAATGAGAATAGGACTCAAGCACCACACACCTCTTGACCAGCCAGGTGAACTAGAAACCGACCTCACACTGCTTTTCTCCAAAAAATAAAGGGTTTTTATTCTCCTTAACTAAATAGCAGCTACAGTAGTAGACTAAATGAAAATAGGAAGGGTTGGTTTTACTTTCAATTTGCAAATAACAGAGAAGGCCAACAAATAAGCGGCTAGCATTAAGCCAGATGTTTGGTTTGGGAAAAACCCTCTATGGGTTTTTGTTTTTGTTTTAAAGGCCTCAGTATTTTTCTTTTTGTCCACTCCCTCCTGTATCCTTTCTCAGAGTTCCTCTGCTCTATACCCAACTCTACTACTGCACTCCCAACTCTACTGTCTATGATTACATTGCAGGCAGTCAAGAGAAATGAGGAGTCTTGAGGCCTTTTCTGTTATCTCAATAATCATAACTATGGCAATGGTAGTTAAACTGTTAGAGGACAGCTTAGAACTGTCATGAGCTTAAAGATTATTCTGAAAGTAACTCAGGATTTTTGCATTTCTAGTGATAATAGTAATAGAGGGACTTGTCGAAGATCTACCATCCCACTGAGAACAACAAGAAAAGCCAGACAACACACACATACACACAAAAACCTGTCTAAAGGAGATCCCAAGGGAACATTTCATGCAAAGATGGGCTCGATAAGGACAGAAATGGTATGGACCTAACAGAAGCAGAAGATATTAAGAAGAGGCAGCAAGAATATACAGAAGAACTGTACAAAAAAGATCTTCAAGACCAAGATACTCATGATGGTATGATCATCCTGGAATGTGAAGTCAAGTGGGCCTTAGAAAGCATTACTATGAACAAAGCTAGTGGAGGTGATGGAATTCCAGTTGAGCTATTTCAAATTCTGAAAGATGATGCTGTGAAAGTGCTACACTCAATATGCCAGCAAATTTGGAAAACTCAGCAGTGGCCACAGGACTGGAAAAGGTCAGTTTTCATTACAATCCCAAAGAATGCTCAAACTACTGCACAACTGCATTCATCTCACATGCTAGTAAAGTAATGCTCAAAATTCTCCAAGCCAGGCTTCAGCAATACGTGAACCGTAAAATTCCAGATATTCAGGTTGGTTTTAGAAAAGGCAGAGGAACCAGAGATCAAATTGCCAACATCCGCTGGATCATGGAAAAAGCAAGAGAGTTCCAGAAAAACATCTATTTCTGCTTTATTGATGATGCCAAAGCCTTGACTGTGTGGATCTCAATAAACTGTGGAAAATTCTGAAAGAGATGGGAATACCAGACCACCTGACCTGCCTCTTGAGAAACATATATGCAGGTCAAGAAGCAACAGTTAGAACTGGACCTGGAACAACAGACTGGTTCCAAATAGGAAAAGGAGTACGTCAAGGCTGTATATTGTCCCCCTGTTTATTTAACTTCTATGCAGAGTACATCATGAGAAACGCTGGACTGGAAGAAGCACAAGCTGGAATCAAGATTGCTGGGAGAAATATCAATAACCTCGGATATGCAGATGACACCACCCTTATGGCAGAAAGTGAAGAAGAACTAAAAAGCCTCTTGATAAAGTGAAAGAAGAGAGTGAAAAAGTTGGCTTAAAAGCTCAACATTCAGAAAACGAAGATCATGGCATCTGGTCCCATCACTTCATGGGAAATAGATGGGGAAACAGTGGACACAGTGTCAGACTTTATTTTTTTGGGCTCCAAAATCACTGCAGATGGTGACTGAGAATTTCACGGTGACAGCCATGAAATTAAAAGACACTTACTCCTTGGAAGAAAAGTTATGACCAACCTAGATAGCATATTCAAAAGGAGAGACATTACTTTGCCAACAAAGGTCTGTCTGGTCAAGGCTACGGTTTTTCCAGTGGTCATGTATGGATGTGAGAGTTGGACTGTGAAGAAAGCTGAGCACCAAAGAATTGATGCTTTTGAACTGTAGTGTTGGAGAAGACTCTTGAGAGTCCCTTGGACTGCAAGGAGATGCAACCAGTCCATTCTAAAGAAGATCAGCCCTGGGTGTTCTTTGGAAGGAATGATGCTAAAGCTGAAACTCCACCTCATGCAAAGAGTTGACTCACTGGAAAAGACTCTGATGCTGGGAGGGATTGGGGGCAGGAGGAAGAGGGGATGACAGAGGATGAGATGGATGGATGGCATCACTGACTCGATGGACGTGAGTTTGAGTGAACTCCGGGAGATGGTGATGGACAGGAATGCCTGGCGTGCTGTGATTCATGGGGTCGCAAGGAGTCAGACACGACTGAGCAACTGAACTGAACTGAAACGAAAGGTGTCAAGGAGCTATCTAGGGTAGAGGTCCTCAACTGGGCCACAGAGCACGTGAGGGTGGACACAGCTTCATCTGTATTTATAGCTGCTCCCCTTCACTTGCAGGAAGGGCATATGACTGATAAATGTAATGTGCTTGAATCATCCCCAAACCATCCCCCGACCCCTGGTCTGTGGAAAAACTATCTTCCATAAAACAGGTCCCTCCCACCAAAAAGTTTGGGGACTGGTGATTCAGGGAACTCTTTCCTTAAGCTGTTTAAAGGTCTGTAAGAACCTTGGAATAAGAGGCTAAAAATCTGTCTATGAACTGGTTGCTAAAAGGTTGAGTTCTGGAGTTCTGAGTCCCTGGCAGTCTTATGAGTCTGTGAAGACAAACTTAAACTTAGAGCTACTAAAGGCAGCCAAGACTTGAGGATCATGATTCTAAAGAGAAGAGAAGCATGTGGAGACGAATCTGATATTCAACACCACATTCATCCTCAGGACATTGGTGGATTCCACAGTGCGTGGGGTTATGAGACTAAGAAACCAAGAAGGCAGTGGCCAAGGTGCTGAGAAGACAAGAGAAGATGCAGTTAACTGCAGACTAGACACAGCAGGGAAGACCACTGATTCAGAAGGCAAGTCAACAGAAAATATGCAGAAGGAACATGGGGAAGAAAGAGGACAGAAAATTCAGAAACGAAATTCAGAAAAGGCCACGGTGAAAGGCATGACATACCCAGAGTGATTTAATAGTCTCTATAATTATATGAAACATCCAACTCAATGCCTAGCGCAGCAAAGGTGGGCAATAAATAGCGGCTATTTTTACCACAATCTTTTAAATGGCAATTTCAATATAAAAAATCTGTGAAAACCACCCTGCTGCAAAATGAACAGTGCATGTCGCAAGGACCCATTTCACTAGGGGACAAGCTAAGGCCACATGTGGTTTCATCTAGAGTTCTATAAATTAAAAAATAAACAAATGAAAATTTAAATTAATACCAAGGGAGAAAATTCTGTAAGTTTCTCGACAAGATTAGAGATTTTAATTCTGACTATATACAACTTTGGTCTTCCCAGGTAGTGCTAGTGGTGAAGAACCTGCCTGACAATGCAGGAGACGGAGGAGACGTGGGTTCAATCCCTAAGTCTGGAAGATCCCCCGGCTTGGCAAAGAACTCCAGTATTCCTGCCTGGAGAACTGCCTGGACAGAGGAGCCTGGCGCACTACAGTCCATAGGGTCACAAAAGCATGACTAAAGCAACTCAGCATGCATGCACACACTACTTTATATGTAATATCATATGGAAATGGATATCATTATCAGCCTGAAATGTATGATCCCCTGGTAAGCATCAGTGCCCAGGAAGGGCATGAAAGCATGCATTACTCAAAGCATTCATTACTCTTTAAGTAACATATTTGCACAAGTTATTCTGTTTATCTATGAAAATCACATGACCCTATTGATGCTTTTTCCTCTTCAAAGATAATATCTCCTTGGATACTTGAAAAGGTTTGTTTTTATATTTGAGAGTATGTGTGCATAAGTGGGGATTGCTTATTTAGTCAAATTATATGTTTATACGTTTGGGGATTTTTTTTTTCTGCATTCATTCCCAAAACATGCTAATGGGAGATTAGAACTTTTGACTTTGGAAACGATTTTCTAAGAGCATGACCATCCTTGTAGAACGTTCTTTGCAGAGACATGTTAATTACACCACAGATAACACCATGTATCACTTGACAGCTAAGTGATACCACATGGAACTGGCCCAGCCTGGAGATTATCCAGCTTTTGTGTCCTCTAGAGGAAATGGATTGCTGTCTTAGAATCTAATGCTCCTCCCTTCTTGTTTTAATTTTCTCTTCCTATCACCCACCTTCAAACCTCCAAGGTGGCTCTGATAAAAATATCTGGAGTTGAATATGAGAAGTCCATGGACAGAGAAGCCTGGTGGGCTACAGTCCATGGGGTCTCAAAGAGTCAGACACAACTGAGCAACAAGTATTAATTAACTATGAAACTAACACAGAAGAAAATGCTCCCAGTGTTACCAGCAAAAGAAATATGGCCAGAGTCTCCAGGCAGGCCTTCCTGCTCCACAACTCTCAGCCACATTGTCTCAGCCACAAGCCCTTCATCCAGCTGGCATGTCAGCCTCAATTCTCACGCTGGGACAGAAATGCCCTGAGACCCCCTGGAGTCAATAGTGAAGGAGGAGTGGGAAGGGGGAGGGAGTACTGACTTGGCTCAGCAAGCAGGTGAAAATCCTGGAATCTCCTCTCTGCACCTTGACCTGATAAAGCAAGCTTTCGGGGAAGAGGACACAACTGTGCTAAGTGCATCTTCTAGGGCCCGACTGCAGTCCCCACCTATGCCTCAGCTCTGCAGACTCCACGCCTACACTGCTCTTATCCCCACGGAACAGGCTCCACCCTCCACGGCCCAGCCCACGGCTGCCACTTCCATGGGACTTTCTTGAGGACACCAGCCCTCTGACCTCAGTCCTCCAGGGTCCTGAGGATGCAGTTTGGCAGTTAATTATTTTCTGTCTTCTACTGCTGTCTTTCCCTAAATCAAAGGCCTTCCCTCAGCCTCCTATTTAAAGTTTCTAAAGTGGGGATGCATCTTATTAACAGCATCAAGTAATAGATTTGTTGAGAATATTATTCCTCCTCCGCCCCTACCTGGAAAGCTTCTTTATAGTGTAAGCCATGTGCAGAGGGAGGTGATGTGGGGCTGGCTCACAGTGGTAACTGCAGCTGCAGGAACCAGATTTCAGCTCTGCCTTGAACTCCCTGGGTCTCTTGACCATACTGTGCTGATGCAGCAGCCAGGACAGGACACTTAGGTCAGGGTTAGGACGATAGGTGTGTGTGGGCAGGAGTGGAGGGCTGAGTGGACTGACATTGTAGTCGTCTCTCTAGCGGAAAAAACATCAACTAGGTTGCTTGCAGCCAACACCTGGCTGCTGTGTACCTGCCCCAGGTACCAACCACTGAGGCATGGGGAAGCAGAGAGGAGGCAGGCAGGACTGTGTGAGCAAAAAGATGCCTGGACAGGAAGTGTGGGAATCCCACAAGAGGGAACTGCCTCCAGTCCCAAAAGGTGCAGGAGTGGGAGTGTCAAGAATCCTCAGAGAAAAGGTGATGAGATGTTTAGCAGGCTAATGGGGGAATGGGAATCAGCTGGTGGGGATGACGTGGAGGTCCAATAGACAACTGTGTGTCGAGGAACAGAGGCCGCAGACAAGGGGAAGAGCTTTGACATCGATAGTCCTGGGTCTAAGGGAGGAGTCCCAGCTCCATCTCTTACAAACTGTGTGACGCTGCTCATGTAACTTAATCCTTCCAAACCTGTTTTCCCAGATGTAAAACAGCTTGGGCAGGAAAACCCTGCATGTCTATTAAGAAGATGAAAGACTACAGATGCCAAGCACCATGGAGAGCTCCTGGTAACAGGAAGAGCTCACTGTATCTACGGCATCATCACCATCACCATCACCACTTGACAAAGGGGTGTGGGGCAAGACCACAGGGTGAAGAGCAGGGAGGGAAGGCATCAGGGAACCGGTTGGCAGGACCTCAGAAATGGGGTGAAGGTCCATCACTCCATGTGCAGTGGGGACTGTTAACAGTTTTTAAAGCCAGCTTCAAGGTAAGAAGCCCAGAGGTGATCTGAAGGACCAACAGGATGGAAAGAGAGGAGGATGGGACGTAGCAGGGTCGGTGCCCCCACCCCAAGCTGCAAGTTGGTTGCCATCAGCTCCCAACTTCCTCTTATGGAGAAACATCCTTGGTTAAATGAGAGCCACCTCACTCAGGAGTTCTTATGCCCCTTTCCCAGCCTCACTGGCAACCACTGACTGGCATGGGGGTAAAAAAGAGCTTATCTCTTGCCTCAAGGCGGGACAACTCTGTGGTGCATTTCATGGCCTAGAGCTCCCCATGCAATCAGGCTGAGGCTGCTCTCCAGCTGAATTCACAAGCTTGATAAACTTCTCCAGCCTCATCCTGCTCCCCAATAATAAATCCTGTGCAAGGAAATCCCTCTCTCAAGCTCTGCATCCAGGGAACCTGACCTCACACAGTAACTAGTGTTACAAAAACTTGTGGCAGCAGAAATACATACTTATATATATGTGCACAATATAAAGATAAAATATGGACTTGGAGGGAGGGAGAGACACGAGTCCCTGCTCGCTCAACATCTCACCCTCAACCACTTGGCAGAGCCAGATCACAGCACCAGCATCCTGCTTCATCCTGCACCGCCAGACTCTGTGAAGGGGCACAAATGTGGCAGGGATCAGAGAGGGAGGCTATGGCCAAGGAAGTCTCTGATGCCCACAGCCTTGTGGGTCCTGTGAATCCAAGCCTCTTCCTGGGAGAAAAATGGGGCACAGAAGGCAAATTGTGGTCACTGCAAAAGGTCTCGATAGTAACCAATTAGGCTCTGAGCACTCCCAGGAGATGCTGGTTGGAAGGTCACAAATCCTCCTTGTTCAGACTCTGTGTCCTCAGGCCTATCTTGCCAACAAAAATGTGACATCAAACAGGACAAGGGGTGGAAATAAGACTCCCAAGCAGCTCATTCCATATCAGCCTTGACTGCTCCCTATCTTTTAATGACTGTAGTGATGTTATTAAGTATTTATTATAAAAAGGGGTATGTGTTTAGTTGGGCCTGATAGTGTTAAAAAATAATCACTGTTTTAAAGCATCATGTCAGAAAGCATTCTCATCTTCTTATGTTAAGACATGTCCACCATGAAGCATGGATTACAATTGAGGCAAGTGGTTTCTACCAAGGAGTTTCCATTCCATCAACTACAGAGGTCAGGAGATTCCCATACAGAGCAGATGCCCTCAGTGCCCTGCCCAGATGCCCTCTATCCATTGGTGCACCCCCTCCCGCAGCTGCTATACAGGCATCAGATCGCACCTACAGTCTTCTAGGGAGGACTATCCTTGACTGATGGGACCCTCCTCCTCTAGAGATGCCTTCAGGGGATGCCCTGGGATAAGCAGAATCCTAAAATGACCCCCAATGACCCATGCCCCTCCCACCCAGTGTGGGAAGGATAAACAGGACAGGAGTCATTCCCATGACTATGTTACTTACATTCTATGGCAACGGTGAAAGGATTATGCGGATGTAAAGAAGGTCTCCAATCAGTTGAATGTGAGTTGATCAAAAAGGAGATGATCTGGGTGGGCCTCCTTTAACGGAGGGCTTAGTTCTTCCCTGAGCTAAGAGACTGGAGGCAGAAGAGATGCTCTTCCTGCCGACCTTGAAGAAGCAAGCAGCTGTGGGCTCCACAGCTGCAAGGCATGAATTCTGGCACCAGCCACATAAGCCTAGAAGAAGACTCCAACCTCAGATGTGACCTGACTGACACCTGAGCGGCTGACCGGGAACCAGCTGGACCGTGCTCAGACTACTTATGGAAACTGAAAAATAATAAATGGATTTTGTATTAAACTAGAATTTGCAACATTTTCTGTAGCATAGAAAACTAGTATGTGCCCCACTCCACTGGCTGGCTGGCACAGTGGTCTGACAGCTGGCCTCCGGGTGGATAAGTTCTGGAAGTAGTGATTCATACTCCAGAGCTCTTTCATGGGACCAGGCTGAGGCTGGACTTCTTGTGAGACCACATCCTTAACTCACTTTTTTCCCTGCCCCATCCTGTTTCCCTCCCTTCTGGGAGCACTGTTCCAGCACAGGCTTCCCAGGTGCCTCAGTGGTTAAGAACCGGCCGTCCATACAGAAGACGTAGGAGATATGAGTTCAATCCCTGGGTCAGGAAGATACCATGGAGAAGGAAATGGCAACCCACTCAATTATTCTTGCCTGGAGGATCCCAGGGACAGACGAGCCTGGCAGGCTACAGTCCAAGGGGCCACAGAGAGGTGGACACAACTGAGCACACATGCATGCTTCCAGTACATCTCCGGCAGAAATTCCCATTTTGGCTTCTGCTTCTGGGGAACCAGATGCAGGAGACCTTGTAATCAATTCCACACTGAATTTGTTGGTTACAATCTTGTTAAAGAGGTGAAAAAAGCTGAATAAAGTGTGAGGGATGACCCAGAGCTCATGTGTGACCAAAGCACAAGGAGATCTGAGTCATCAGGGGAAAAGAGTGGGAATTACACGCAGACCATCATGTTGACCATTATTCTCCATAACTTGCACCTCACGGTTTTACTTTGCCTTTCTTTTATTCATTCTCAGAAAAACAAGAGCTAGCACTCCATGAATTAAAGACACAGATCAGCGCTAGGCCTCCTCAAGGCAAATCTGTTTTTTGTTTTTTTTCCTTTTCTTTTTTAGAGCTGTTCGTGAAGCATCTTTGTCTCCTGTACATGAGGCATCATGTTTTATAGAAGGAACAGTGCCCAAAGAAGAGGGCTGGGAACTGGCCCTGAACAGCTGATGATTTATTACTGCATGTTACATAAATCATAGATTTTTGTTGGTTTTTATACTTTCAACCAAAATTATATTACAAAGTAGAGGCTCTTAACCTAGAAGAGAATTCAGGGGGTCTGTGAATTTGGAGAAAACTATGTACATTTTTATTTGTATTAACCTCTCACTAAAATTTAGCATTTCCTTTCATTATAAGTGTACACAGCCAAGACATGGAAGCAACCTAAATGTCCATGGATGGGAAAATGGATAAAGAAGGCATACGTGGATAATAGAATATTACTAAGCCAAAAAAAAAAAAAAAACAGTGAAGGTAATGGCACCCCACTCCAGTACTCGTGCCTGGAAATCTCATGGATGGAGGGACCTGGTGGGTCGCAGTCCATGGGGTCGCTAAGAGTCAGACATGACTGAGTGACTTCACTTTCACTTTTCATTTTCATGCATTGGAGAAGGAAATGGCAACCCACTCCAGTATTCTTGCCTGGAGAATCCCAGGGATGGGGGAGCCTGGCAGGCTGCTGTCTATGGGGTCACACAGAGTTGGACACGACTGAAGTGACTTAGCAGCAGCAGCAGCAAGCCAAAAAAAATGAATGAAACCATGCCATTTACAGCAACATGGATGCAACTAGAGATGATCATTCTAAGTGAAGTCAGATAAATAGCACATGGTATCACTTATACGTAGAATCTAAAAGTGACACAAATGAACTAATTGACAAAACAGAAGCAGATTCACAGACATAGAAAACAAATTTATGGTACCAAAGGGAAAGGCAGGGGAGGGATAAATTAGGAAGTTCGGGACTAACATATACACAGTACTATTTATAAAACAAAATAGCACAGGGAATCATATCCAGTATCTTATAATAAACTATAATGGAAAATAATATGAAAAAGAATATATATGTGTATAACTGAATCACTTTGCTACACACCAGAAATTAACACAACACTGTAAATTAACTAAACTTCAATAAGCAAATAAATGTAAACAGCAAAGCACAGAAGCATTAAACAGACTTCTGACTCCATCATCAACAGAAATTTGAGATAATTGCACATCATTTACAAATGGTAGAGTCCTTAAATATTGCCTATGCTCCTTAGTACTTCAAAATTTCAAAAAAAGCTCATTATTTAATGCATTAATAAAAAGCAGGTATATTATTATCCCATAAAAGCAGGTTTTCTTTAAAATATTTTGATATGTGAACTTCAACATAATTGGTTTCTTTAAAATTTGGTCTGTTTTATCTATGCACTTTAAAAGCATTATTCTGAGAAGGGGATCATAGGCTTCCCCCAACTACCAAAGAGGTCCATGCACAGAAATGAACGATCAAGGACTTTGTCTTAACAGAAACTATACAATGAGAGGCACCATCCTGTGGTTTCTGAAATGCTTCAAAATATGGTTCCAAAGTTGTAGAAAGAAATGCTGTGTTGTTTCAGTCTTCACAGGGTATATGAACTCCCTGGTCTCAGCAGTTAAAAATATACCGTCCATTACATTTTATGACAGGTTCAAGGCCTGAGCTCAAAATCACCCCAGGGCTCCTGGGGTTTTAAGAATTTGGTCCTGGATAGGTATTTCAGGCTAGGGTACAGCAGAGCCGCTACGATGCTGAGAGTTATATGAAAGCATCTGTTTCCCTGTGTGAGCCCGTCGGAGGGGGAGGGTAGCGAGAGCGGGTTCTCTGGGCTGCATGTAGCGTTCACTGCCTTTACAAAAAGAATCCTGACCTCTCTGGGGCAGGCCTGCTGCTTCATGAGCCCCGAGAGGGTACCGAGAAAGCTGAGAAGCCTGCCCCAGACCTTGGTGGTGTGTGAAAAGCCTGAACCATGACTGAGATGAAGAAGAGAGTCAAAATACCGACCGCACAAGATTTCCAAGCTCCTCAAATCACAGTGGGCCTATCTGCTCAGCTTGGGGGCCAACTGAGCCAGCACAATTGCTTTGAATGATTTGCAGCTTAGCTTCACTTCATTAGCAAGAGAAGAAAGCAGCTCCCCTCAAACCTGTAATAAAACCAGGTCATTAAATTCCAGTGAATTTCATCAAAACTCATTGACTCTTTGGTCTATTCCATTCTCCTTGCCACACTGTTTCCACTGGTTTTGGCAAAGATCACAAACAGCTGTCACATGGCATGATCCAATGGATACCCTTCCTCTATCCTCATCTCTCCAGATCCACCCCACTCACAGGTATTCCATGTGGTTGAATCTCTTCTTCTTTTGAAAAATAACTTTTACTATTTTTTGGTCTCACCGCGTGGCATGCAGGATCTTCATTCCCCAATGAGGGATGGAACCTGCACTCCCTTCAGTAGCAGCACATGGTGTTAACCACTGGTCCACCAGGGAAGCCTAAATCTCTTCTCTCGAAGCTCATTTTGCCCTGACTCCTCCAGACGATGGCTCATTTCTCCAGTCCCCACTGCTCCTTCTCCTGCTGAGGTGATATATAAAGTAACACGTGGCATGTGTTGGTTAACCTATCCTCTCCTACCCCCAAACTAGACTGAACCCTTTGAGAGCAGGAGCCGTGTTACCTTCATCTCAGCATGTCCCAGGGCATGAGCCAGAACAGACACTCAGTAAACATTTCCTGAGATGTATGTGAATTGAAATGAACATTCACCCCAAAAAGAAAGCACCCCCCAAAGAAAGGCACCATTATTCCACAGACCAATCCTATACCTACAGTAAATCCAATATAACGTCTACCTTACTAAACATTTCCCTGAACTTTTATTTGTTTCCTCTACCATTACTTCCTTTCAGTGTTTAGATCTCACACTACTTTACTGCTTTTCTTTTCAAATCTTCCCTCTTTCTTAACCTGGGCTATTTTACACATCTTTAAGCTCAAAAGAAGCAATGTCATACCTATCCACAAAAGCCTTATTAAACCACTTGATAGATATCATTTATTATACATCTGAGCTAGAGCTTTTGGTTTTAATGGATACTGTGGGATCTTAATCCAGCAATAGAAGAGACAGACACTGGGTTCTTATTTGTGGGAAGGGCCTGGAACACGGGCAGACATCTGAGTGAGGTCTCCTTTCCTCTGGGTCTCTTTAGTATTGGCACCTGTCATGTTTGAATTCAACTGACATTGATCAATCAATCACCAGTGACCAGGACTGGGCCACATGCTTTTACAAGTTATCTGGTATAGTCTCACCATAGGTAATTTTTCCACAAATGGTAAAACCCAGGCTTAAACAAATTAAGTCTGTATGTGTACCATTTTGTTAGACTTCCCTGGTGGTTCAGTGGTAGAGAATCTGACCACCAATGCACGAGACCCGGGTTTGATTCCTGGGTCAGGAAGATCCCTTGGAGAAGGAAACAGCAACCCACTCTAGTATTCTTGCCTAGGAAGTCTGACAGACGAGGAGCCTGGCAGGCTATAGTCCATGGGGTTGCCAAGAGTTGCATATGACTTAGCGACTAAACAACGAAATCCCAAGAGACTATTACAATTATCAGGAATCACAGCAGAATACTTTAAACCATTACATTTCTGAAATCTTTGCAGACAATAAAAGAGCAGAACTAATTTATCATACCCTCTTCTCGTTTCTATTTGGGTAAGATTTATTTTCTTTCCCACCTGGCCATTAGATGGAAACTGTACAAATTTAACATGACCTATGTGCTTTAATTAAACAATTTAGAGAATGAAAACAAAAATCTCACCTTCCTCCCAAGCAAATATACTACTAAACAGCCCTGCCCTAAAAAGTTTAAAATCTATCTTAAAAAAGAAATAAATAAAACAATTCCATTAACAATAGCATAAAAAACAACAGAATACTGAGGAACAAATTTGACCAAGAAGGTAAAAGATTTATAAGACATTGATGAAAGAAATTGAAGATGACATAAATAAAGATATCCTATGTTCATGGATTGGAAGAATTAGTATTGTTAAACTGTCCACACTACCCAAAGAGATCTAAAGGTTCAACATAATCCCTATCAATGATGGTATGGCATTTTTAATTCTAGTTTACAAGAAATAGAAAAAAATTATTAAAATTCATATGGAAATACACACACACAAACCCAAATAGCCAAAGCAATCCTGAGAAAGAACAAAGCTAGAGGCATCACATTTTCTGATTTCAACTATACTACAGAGCTACAGTAATCAAAGAAGTCTGGTACTAGCAAAACAACAGACGCACAGACCAACAAAACAGAATCAACTGCCCAGAAATAAAACCATGCCTATATGGCTACCTGATATTTGACAAAAGTAAAGAATACTTAATGGGAAGAAGAGTCTCTTCAGTAAATGTTCTGGGAACACTAGATATCTACACACAAAAGAATGAAACTGGATCCTTATATAATTGGATCCACACAAAAAATTAACTCAAAATGGATTAAAGACTTAAATACCATAAGATTGCTTGAAAGCATAAAATTCTGGAAAGTTTTTTGGCATTGGTCTTGGCAATTTTTTTTTTTTTTGATATGGCACTAAAAGTAGAAGAAACAAAATTAAAAGTAGAAAGCTTCTGTCCATCAAAAGAAATTATCAGCAAAGTGAAAAAAGAATCAACCATTCGGGAAAAAATACTTGCAAATCATATATCTAGCAAGGGGTTAAAATCCAAAATATATAAGGAACTCATACAACTCAACAGAATAAAAAACAAATAATCTGATTTTAAAATGAGCAAAAGACCTTAATAGACACTTTTCCAAAGAAGATACACAAATAGCCAATAGGTATACAAAAGGTGTTCAAAATTACTAATCATGGAAACTTAAATCAAAACTACAGTGAGATATCACCTCAAAGGTGTCAGAATGACTATTATCAAAACGACAAGGGATGACAAGTAGTGTTGAGGATATGGAGAAGGGAACCTTTCTACCACCTTGGTGGGAATGCAAATTGCCACAGATGCTGTGGAAAACACCGTGGATGTTCCTCAGAAACGTGTTTTAAAGCTATGATTCAGCAAACCCACTTCTGAATATATATTCGAGGGAAGTGAAATCACTGTCTCAAAGAGATACCTGTGCTGCTGTGCTCACTGTTGCATTGTTTACAGTAGACAAAAAAATGGAAGCAACCTCTGTGCCTGTCAGCAGATGAATAATAAAGATGTCTCTCTCACATACACACACACAGAGGAATGTTATTCAGCCATAAAGAAAGAAGGAATCCTGCCATTTGCAATAGAACATCATGCTAAGTGGAGTAAGTCAGAAAGACAGAGACATACCCTGCATGATCTCACTTATATGTGAAGAGTAGACTGCTAGTTTCCAAGGTGGGAAACAGGTAAGGGTCATCAAAGAATGCAAACTTCCAGTTGCAAGATGAATAAGTTCTGGGGATCTAATGAACACCATTAGTGAATACTGTTAATTATATAATCTATACTAGGAAGTTGCTGAGACAGCAGCTCTTAAATGTCTCTCTACACACAAAAAAAAATGGAACTGACAAGTGTGTTAATTAATCTTAATGTGATAATCACTTCACTATATATACATGTCTTCATGTTGTACACCTTAAACTTACACAACATGGTATATCACTTATATCTCAATAAGGCTGGAGAAATTTTGGAAATCTAATTGAAGAGATATAACAAGCCATGCAACCCAGCCAGCCATTCTATAACTGTCCATCCTCACTCATGAACAAGACTCTTCATCACTGTGGATGAACTTTGCCTTGGACTCCTTGCTCTTCCTCTTTCCCCAGCCAGAGTTCAAGGTAGATCCCGGTATCTTATTCACCAAGACATTTTGCTCAAGTGCCTGTCACCCAGTAACAACCACCATGAGTGTCACTTATTTGGGCTTTCACTTATTGTTATAGGTTGTATTTCTCAAAGATGGTTACAAAATATCCCTCACTCAACACGTTCTTTTGCAATGTGACCTTGTCAAGAGTTGGAGATATGTGCACTGCTTCCTCTGTCAAGAGTTGGAGTCTAAACTGTTTAGTTGCTAAGTCATGTCTGACTCTTTTGTGACCCCATGGACTATATCCCACCAGGCTCCTCTGTCCATGGCATTTCCAGGCAAGAATACTGGAATGGGTTGCCATTTCCTTCTCCAGACGATCTTCCTGACCCAGGTATTGAATTTGCATTTCCTGCACTGATAGGAGGATTCTTTACCACTGAGCCACCTAGGAAGCCCCAGGACTTACTAGTCACCATTAGAACACAATGGGATGATGCACAGTGATGCTATGACTTCTAGGCCAGGTCAGAATAAACCCTGTGGCTGCCACCTAGTGCTCTCAGGGTACTGGCTCTGGAAGAAACCAATGGCCATGCAGAAAGCATGCCCCTCACAAGCCCCCAGGCTACCATGCTGGAGGTGCCAGGGCCAACTGATCCCAGCCTTCCAGCCATCCTTACCAAGGGGCCAGATGTGTGAATGAAGAAGTTGGATGGACATCCTCCAGGCTCAGCTGTCCTGTCCTGAGCCACACAAGTCTCCCCCAGTTGAGGTTCTAGTATTGTGGAGCCGAGGTGAGCTACACCCAATGTGCCCTGTTCAAATTCCTTGACCACAGAAGCTTTGAGCACAATAAAGTGGGTCTTGCTTTACACCGTTAACTTTAGGGCAGTTTGCTACACAGCAGCAGGTAACTGAAAACACCCCATATTTTGAGGCGCATAGTGACTGACAAGTGTCATGAGTGAAGGCCATGTCATTCTTCGATACCTCTTCCACTGTACCTAGCACAGGAATGTGCGCATAGGTGTTGAACAGCTCGCTGTTATTTGACAAGCACTCATTTAGCATACCAGAGTGCAGTGGCGTTTACAAAGATGAATAAAGTATCATTTACCTTGAAGGGAAAACAACTTTTCTTTAGATGGAGACAAGACCTGTTTACATATAATTCTAACATAAACTTAATAAGACACAAAGTGCTACAAAAATTTATAGGAAGAAGGATCAAATTGAAGGATGGATGGAGTATTGGATAGGAGAAAGCACATGGGCAGGCAGAAAGTGAGAATGGGGTGCGCGAGCGACAGTGATTGTGTGGACGTTCTGGATGGAACAGAGGCAGAGAAGCACAGAGCAGGTCCCATTTTTCAGCAAGGTCAGGAAAAGAACCAAGCGTGTGATTCCAGTTGAGACAGTTTTGCTCAATGGGTGAAAAGTAAGGACGCAATTTACTTTAGGGGAGTTGCAAATTTATATTTTAGTGCTGCATGACATAGAGGGCAGAGCCCCTCTCACAGAAAATGCCAGCCTCTGGCCCCAGGAACCTGGAAGTCTGTGGTCCATCTCGCGCACCAGCTCCCCTCCCTCCCCCAGGGACAGATGACACGGGGACTTAGAGCCTCTACTTCAAGAACTACCCTAATCTGAAGTTTCAAAGAAAACCTCAAAGAAACAAAAAATCCTCTAGACTTGTAAAACACATCATAAAAGAGTGGTCCTGCTCACTATATAAAACAGTATTTATGTCTTCAACTTCAGGCACTGAAAAGTCCAGTAAAGGCCTTTTATTGTATGAGGGAAGTGTCTCCAGCAACTTTAAATGCAGCACTATTTGTACCAAGGACAAGCTCATCTACAATGATTCATAAGTACCGATGGCCTCAGGGGAGCCCCAAGGACGAACCTGTCTAAAATGATTCACACGGTTCTCATGAATTATCTGGAGTCCATGAACCAGCATTCTTCACACAACTAGAGCCAAAGATGATGAAAATTTTTTTGCTTATTTTGTAAGTCTTAATTGGTTGCATTTGCCTGTTTGCATTTTTCCATTGGTATTCCATATGGTCACTTAGGAGAGGAAAAAAAAAGACAGAAAGAAAAAGAAAAAAAAAATTGTTAGCACTTTTTGGTGTTTCCCTTCAAAGAGATTGTCCCAACTCTTTTTGGTTAATAGAAACAGCTGAATTTTACGTTCCTGAAATAGTATTTGTGCAGCATTTATGATTTCTTTGATCTTAACCTTTTCAGTGGGTAAGTTAATAAGACTTCTTATATTGGAAAGGGAAACATAAATGACTGAGGCTTTTATGATAAGTTACCCCCCTCAATCAGAGTAAATTTGACCATAATCTTTAAACGCATATTCTGGAACTACAGCTATAAAGAGCCCACAGATATCCCCACACATACCCAAACCACGTGTTTATAAGCAGATTAGCTCACACCCAGGGTGTGAACAAAGATGTGCCAAGGAGAAAAAGCCAAGGCTACAATTCAGATAATTACCTGTAATTGAAAATCCCTGCTTGGCTTTCTTTTGCCTGGCCATCCTGGCAGGAATAAAAATAGCTTTGAGGGATGACCACCACTGGTGAAAACAGGGCTACCCCCAAATTAAAGATGGTTCCTGTTATACTTGACTTTTTAAAAAAGAACCAGCTGTCCTTTCATAGCATCATGTCTGCTGGGGCTGCAGGCTCTCTGACATCACTCCCAGGTCTGGGCTGCTCCTGGGAAGTGATGTTGTTTCTACCAGAGTTGATGGACTTTCCACACCTCTTACTATGAGACAGCATCTGACATTTTAACCTCTTTCCTCTCTAGAAAAGTTATACTCTAAACCTAGCATGGCAAACAGATGGGGAAACAGTGGAAACAGTGGCTGAATTTATTTTGGGGGGCTCCAAAATCACTCAGATGGTGATGGCAGCCATGAAATTAAAAGATGCTCACTCCTTGGAAGGAAAGTTATGACCAACCTAGATAGCATATTCAAAAGCAAAGACATTACTTTGCCAACAAAGGTCTGTCTTGTCAAGGCTATGGTTTTTCCAGTAGTCATGTATGGATGTGAGAGTTGGACTTTAAAGAAAGCTGAGCGCCGAAGAATTGATGCTTTTTTTTAACTGTGGTGTTGGAGAAGACTCTTGAGAGTCCCTTGGACTGCAAGGAGATCCAACCAGTCCATCCTAAAGGAGATCAGTCCTGAGAGTTCATTGGAAGGACTGATGTTGAAGCTGAAACTCCAATACTTTGGCCACCTGATGTGAAGAACTGACTCATTGGAAAAGACCCTGATGCTGGGAAAGATTGAAGGCAGGAGGAGAAGGGGATGACAGAGGATGAGATGGCTGGATGGCATCACCGACTCAATGGACATGAGTTTCGGTGAACTCTGGGAGTTGGTGATAAACAGGGAGGCCTGGCGCACTATGGTCCATGGGGTCGCAAAGAGTCAGACATGACTGACTGAACTGAACTGAAACCTAGGACATGTAAAAAATTAAGCAGTTCTCCATTCAGCATTCATCCATTATCTTTTGAGTGTTTTTTTGCTGTGTAGAGTATAAACTACTCTCTAATATACTGACTGCTGATACTGTAATTTGAAGGGCAAGACCCACCCAGACATCAAATTCTAGAATGGGAGTGAATTAGATGCCATTCACAATGAACACTCATTCTGCCATCAAGCTTAAGCAAATTTTCAATCTTCCTTTCCTCACCGACAGCCTGGAAAAATGATGTTGCCAAGTATTTTGCCCTGATACCATTTCCCCATCTGTATGAGTATAACCTTCACTTCTCCCTCCTTGGGCAAATGAGCCACCCAATTCCTGACCTTTAATCCTCAAGCATCCTAGTTCTGGAGAACACTGTGAGCTCAGCCACGCACCCACATGCCATTCAGCAGAGGCCTCCTGATTACACATGTGTACTCAGGAAGTGGGCACACACAGAGCATCTGCCCTCGTGGGGTCAGGGGCCCTACACTGTGGATCACCATCCTCCAGAAATTTCTCACACGGGCCAAAAAGTGGACATGCACCAAGAAACCACTGAATTTCAAGGGTCTAGGCCAGAGGTGACAGTATTAACCACCAAGGGTTGGAAATGACAAGCACCCTCCCTGAGATCTACTGTGTCCCAGGGAGAGAACAGAGAGGCCGGAGCTCAGGGTGGCACAGAGTGTGAGTGGTACACACCTCTCCATGGACAGCCTTCTCAGTGAGCCATTCTCGGCGTCACTTTGTTAATCTCACCACGGGAACAGCGATTAAACGCTGAGATGGACAAGCGATCCTCCTGCAACTGCCCCCAAATAAGTATGAGTTACAGCTGCCCCAACACAGGAGGCACGAACCCTGATGAGGATCTTGGAGGGAGTCAGGATAGTCTGCAAGTTCATGAATTTACAGAACCCCTGGGGCTCAGAGGAGCAGTTTCCCACGAGAAGAAACATTCATCTAGAAGTGCACCGTCCTGTACAGTCGCTGTTAGCTGCGTGTGCCTATTTAAATTTAACCTCATTAAGATGCAATACAATTTAAAATTCAGTCCTCCCCTTGTCCTAACCACACTTCCGGTGCTCGGAAGCCATGTGGAACTAGGGGCTGCTGTGCTGAAGAGGACATACTGAGAACATTTTTACCATCACATCACCCGTCCAGCAAACATTCTGGTCTCACCAATTTAAATTGGTCTCTCTGGGAACCTGGAGACCCTCTTGGATGACAGAGGAGCAAATCTTAGCATCTGCTCGGAGTCATAACAGAAAATTGCATTTGAAACAGGATATTTCCTTGTAACATAAGGATTCCAATGGTCCAAACTCATGATGAAAGATAGACCTGCTTCGTTCAAAGCCAAAATCAGTGTTCTGTGACTTTACCCTAAGACACTGAGGGACTTGGGGGATGAGAATATAGCTCTCCAGTGGACTGGGGGACCCTAGTGGCCTAGCAGCAGTAATTGGGCGCTAAAAGCTGTGGTCTCGTGTAGGGGAGAAGGGGTGTAGGAAGTCGAATGGTCCTCCATCAGGCATTCCTCACATTCACAGCAACATGTCACACCTGCACACTTTATCACACTCACGTGTCACCCACCAGAGATATAAAGCTAAACAACAACAACAACCACCTCAGCCATTTCAAGTTATTGCTGCGGTAAATGACTACATATAAATGACCACACCGTGTGATTTTTAACCAGCCATCCTCCCTTGGAGATACACGGATGGCAGAAAGGGAACAAAAGCATCTTTTTAGCCTCAGGCAGTAATAAAACGTTGCTCATGTAGGGGCTGCTGAGTGATTTTTCCAACACTGCAGGAGCCCCCCCTCCTTTCAATATGAATCATATTATAGCTCAGATGAGCATATGGTCCAGGTTTATAGAGGACTTTGTGAATACTTATTCCTTCCAGAAACCACATGAGAAAATACTTGTCCCTGTTTTATTAGGGGTGAACAGTTGCATGCTAGAGAGATTAGGAGACCTGCCCAAAGCTGCACAGTAACGAAGTGGCAGGGGCTGAATTAGATTCACTCCCGTCCACTGGGAATCCTGGCAACTTTTTTTTTTAATAATTTTTTTAATTGAAATATAGTATATTTACAGTGTTATGCTAGTTTCAGGTATTAGTTTCCTTATAGTTACAAAATATTGAGTAGAGTTGCCTGTGCTGCACAGCAGGTCCTTGTTGGTTATCTATTTTATATATAGTATTAGTACTGTGTATCTGTGAATCCCATGCTCCTAATTTAACCTTTCCTTTGGCCAGCACTGGCTGTCTCCTTTCTGGCTCCCTTCTCAGCCTCCTGCTCCTGTCCTGTCCATTCTCCATCAAGAGCTAGGATAATTTTCCTGAAATGCAAGTAAAACCACATACCACTGAAAACCCTTCAGCTGCCCCTCACCACTCACCTCATTAAACCCACTCACTGAGCCTGGCCCACTTGGCCCCTTGGGAACAGGCTCTGCAGGCTCTTCCATCGCCTCCTTTTCCTCTCCCCCGTGCCCACCATACTCCGGCCACACCGGCTTCCCAGCCACCCCTCTGAACACCCGCTCCTGCCTGCAGGCCGTTGCATTTGCTGTGCTCTCTGCCTCCAGTGCTCTTCCCTCTACACTCAGCGTGACTAACCCTCTCACACACTTCCCCCTGGTTGTTTCCCTCATACCTGTGACAGTCACTTCTACTTATTTAATCATCACATGTTTACTTCCTAGCATTCCTAGCACAGGGTATCTTGGCGAAGAGGAGCCACATCTATTTCATCGGCCTCTCAATACCCAGCCCGTAAAAAGGCTCAGTAAACATGCTGAGTATATGGGTGAACTGGAGGATGACTGAAGGCCTCCTCAGGCCTTGCCAACCCATCTTAGCACCTTCATGGATCAGAGGGGCCCCCTCTGAACATCCAAGAACCTCTGCGTGGTTTCCCTCGACTTTCTGAAACACACGCCTTTCATGGTTTTAAAAGGGGGTGGGGTGAGAAACACGGAACTCTACCAAGGACACCTGCCAAAAACGACATCTTTCAGGTTTCTGTTCCACAGTGGGCGAAGGAAAGAGAAGGGGCATTGAGCAAAGGTGAGGCATAATTAAAGGCTGAGCAGAACAAGCTCCGCACGTGGTCTCCACACTCTTCCCGAAAGCCACACAAAGCCCTCAGTGTGGGGACCCTCTGATAAACATTTACTTTTGAAAGTAAGGTTTTCCTAAATGTCCACTTGGTGCTTCTGATTCTCACAAGGAACCCATTTTATGCTCCCCTCCAGGCATACACGATAGGGAAATTCTACAGATTTCCATGAACTGCTTTTTTAGAACTAATTATTTTTTATTTTTGGCTGCACTGGGTGTCGTTGCTGTGTGAGAGCTTTCTCTAGCTATGGGGATCGGGGGCTCCTCGTTACGGTGGCTTCTCTTGTTGCAGAGTACCAGCTCCAGGGCGCATGGGCTTCAGTAGTTGTAGCATGTGGGCTCAGGTACTCAGCAGCATGTGGGATCTTCCTGGACCAGGAATTATACCATTGTCCCCTGCACTGCAAGGCGAATTCTTAACTACTGGACCACAAGGGAAGCCTCTGAACTGTTTTTAAAAACACCAAAAGGTAAGGCTTCACTTACAATGCATCTGCTTCTAGAACTCACCTGATGGTTGAAACTTTCTCTTTAACCAAGTTTAACACAACTTGGTTAGGAAAAGATTGCCTGGCTAATGGGAAATTCACCTCCTCACTATTCAGTGAGCATTTCTCTAGGACTAACTCTTACCTACACCCAGTTGTCAGTTTCTCAATGCACCCCTTTCTCCATTTAAATAAACCTCAGATTTTTTTGTGACTCTAGATGTCTCAGGAAAAAAAAAATTACAGCTTACTTCTACCTGCCTCTGCTGAAGAGCTGAGAAATAGTGTGATCTGGGAGAGGAGGGGCAGGAGAAGAACCTTGAACATTTCTTAAAAATGAACTGGTTTCCTTTCTGATGGAAATATTTGCCCCCATCTGTTGCTCCCTTGGCCCATTTCTTGGCTGAACAGGTAGCCTGCAGAGACCGATGGACACCCAAGCAGTCAGAACACAGCTTGGGCACACTTTGAATCTGATATGTACCCAATTCTTTCATCCAGCACTGGGTTCTCTCAGTGTCCTTCTCCATCTCAACAAAATAAAACATAGCAGCATGGTGCGGCAGAAAGAGCAGGGCTCTGGGGTCTCCAACCCTGAATTTGAATCCTTGCATCCGTGATGGCTTGGGTAAAGAATTCAGCCTCTCTGAGCTCAGATCCTTCATCTGGCAAGCCAAGAGATACCACAGCAAACATGCATCTCAGGGTGTCAGGCACACTGGGTGGGGGAACCATCATAATGAGTTTGGTGAGCAAAATCCCCTGTCACGTGGCCCCTCGTCAGTTGCTAAGAGAATCACAGGATTTTCCAACAAGGAAACTTAGAGATGCTCCATTTAAAGTTTCACAACAGCCCTTAATTCTCAAGAAACACTACATGGCACTTCCCTCTTATAACCACGTGACTGGAACTTGGCATTAGGTGGGGGAACTGCTGAGCAACATAAACCCCACTTAACAAGGTCCAGAACCTCAAAGATATTTGAAGGGTTATAATATATGGTGCTCCATGAAGTAATAAGTGAACCGAAAGTCTGGGTCAAGTTGGAGAATGCTTTAGCAACTTCAGCTGCATCCAGGTCATCACATCACAGGTCCAGAGGAAAACACACCATCCTGAGAAGTGGACAACCAACAGAGAAAATTCTAGGATGGGTGTTACACCCTCACACAGGGACAGTAGAAAGTAACGATGAAAATCACAGCCTTTGAAGTAAACCATTAAAGATGGCTTTAAGTTGGGCTTTCCAGGTGGCTCAGTGGTAAAGAATCCATCTGCTGATGCAGGAACCACAGAAGATTAGGGTTCTATCCCTGGGTTGGGAAGATCCCCTGGAGGAGGGCATGGCAATCCACTCCAGTATTCTTGCCTGGAGAGTCCTATGGACAGAGGAGCCTGGCGGGCTATAGTCCAAATGATCGCACAAAGTCGGACACAACTGAAGCAACTGAGCACAGCAGAGAACAGAGGAACTGAGCTCCTACACGCTTCATGGCACATTCAGAAAAACAAAAATAGAATCTAAATCTTAACACAAAATCCATTATCTAATAAAGGAGAATAGCATTTCAAGAGAGCCAGGAACTTACTCTGAACTTTAAAAATGTATCTGATACATATATATATACACAATAAATAGAAATACGTAGCACTGTGGGAATTGTCTTAATGGTATCAACTACATCAATGGTTCTGTGACTTCATCATCACAGGCTGGGTTCTGGGGAAGCCAATCCAGATGGTGATAAGTGTGCATGAGGATTATTAGGGAGTCCCTGGTATCCACACTTGTGGAGGAGAAGGGACTTTAGAAGCTGACTAGGCAGATGGAGAAGTTAAGCTGTAATATGAAAGCCCCAGCCAAACCTATTAATTACTCAAGAAATAATTGATAATAATTATTAATATTATTATTTTTGACTTATAAAGATGAAATGACCTTTCAGGGATGTTCCGAGTTAAGCCAAGAGGCCCAAGAGGCCCAGATCTTTATACCTCCATGAGGATTAGCAAGGATGCAGGCTGCTCCAGGAAGGGGATGTGACCTTGGACAAGGTTGGCAGAAGGTGATGTGCCATTCAGAAGGTTCATGCTTACTACACATTTATTGCTAAAGTGATTTTTTAAAATGAACCACAGTGCAGCTTTACTAAGGAATACTACACAGAAATCAACAAGAATGATGGGCAAAACTATGGGTACAATATAATCTCACCTGCATAACACACAAAGAGCAGAAGATATAAAAACACATTTCTATGTCAGACAGAGAAAGACAAA
The DNA here is from genome assembly GCA_006408695.1 of Aepyceros melampus. Classification (NCBI taxonomy): domain Eukaryota; kingdom Metazoa; phylum Chordata; class Mammalia; order Artiodactyla; family Bovidae; genus Aepyceros; species Aepyceros melampus. The sequence goes on along the minus strand of SJXQ01003135.1, from coordinate 425,222 downwards.
TATCGTATTACTTACATGTGGAATCTAAAAAAAATGATACAAATGAACTTATTTAAAAACAGAAACAGATTCACAGACATAGAAAACAATCTTATGGTTACCAAAAAGGGAGGAATAAATTAGGAGTTTGGGATTACCAGATATACACTACTATATATGAAGCAGAAAAACAGAAGAACTTCCTGTATAGCACAGGAAACTATATTCAATATCTTGTAATAACCTATAAGGGAAAAGAATCTGAAAAAACAAACACATAACGGAATCACTTTGTTGTACACCTGACACTAACACAATGCTGTAAATCAACTAATAAAATACATATGTAATTCGAGCAAACTCTAGGAGATAGTGAAGGACAGGGAAGCCTGGCATACTGCAGTCCATGGGGTGGTGAAGAGTCAGACACAGCTGAGTGATTCACCACCACCACCAACATGTACATGTGTGTGTGTGTGTGTGTGTGTGTGTGTGTTAGTTGCTCAGTTGTATCTGCCTCTTTGTGACCCCATGGCTGTAGCCTGCCAGGCTCTTCTGTGCATGGAATTTTCCAGGCCAGAATACTAGGAGCGGGTAGCCATACCCTTCTCCAGAGGATATTCCTGACCCAGGGATCAAACCCAAGTCCCCTGCATTGTGGGCAGATTCTTTTCCATCTGAGCCACAAGGGAACCCCCATATATATACAAACATATATATTCACACATATATATCTACAAAGATGCACAAGTAGCTGTCTGAAGAACCATGCTAATATGATTTTTTTAAATGATATGTTCTTACTAAGTACTGGTATATAGGAAAGCTACTGATTTTTGTGTACAGATCTATTTTGTGTATGAAATCTATTAATCTAACGCTCATCTACTATTCTGTTAGATTTTTCTAGTTAGATAGTATCATCTGTAAATGATGACATTATCTTTCAGTTTTCACTATTTATACCTAATTTATTTTTCTTGGCTTATTACATCAGCAAGAACTTTCAATAGACAGTAGCAATGATAGCAAGACTTCTTGCCTATAGTTCCTACTATGATGCAAAATATTTCTATATTTCACCATTAAATATGATGCTTGTTATAGGTTTCTGGTTGACATACTTTATTAAATAAAGGAGATTTACTTTAGTCCCTAGAGTTTGATACCTATATCTTAGCTCTATGGTATATATGCCTCTATTACTGCAATAATAAGGCACAGGGACCTCATTGTGTTGTTTGGTTGTGTATATCCTATTCCTAAAGCAATACAGGTTTATAAATTGAGTGAAGTCACACAGTCGTGTCTGACTCTTTCCAACCCCATGGACTGTAGCCTACCCGGCTCCTCCATCCATGGGATTTTCCAGGCAAGAATATTGGAATGGGGTTGCCATTTCCTTCTCCAGGAGATCTTTCTGACCCAGGGACTGAACCCGGATCTCACGCATAATAGGCAGACGCCTTACCATCTGAGCCATCAGGGAAGTCCATAGGTTTATATGAGAGCCACAATTAATGTTAATTGAATAAATTGATGGAATAAATGAACAAACTGTCTTTCAATGTTTTGTTTTAGAACAGTACATTGGGGATATTTTCCATTTTTAGGAAAATAGAGCTATCAATTTGGATTTGATTAATGGTAGTTCTGGTATGTGAGAATTTTGTTAAAACCTGTGCTGATGGATTTCAAGTCACATTACTATCCGAGTTAATGCTTAATATTGCTTATGTTGATGGTTAGCAGAATTCATGATGTCTAGAAATTATTGATATTCTATCTGGAATCCTTAGAAAAATGTAAGTAGCTTCTGGAGATCATATGAAGTTACTCCAGGAATATGCTGCTTCTGGGGAAATACCAGCATCTAAACTCATGTTCGGAGAAGGCAATGTTACCCGACTCCAGTACTCTTGCCTGGAAAACTCCCATGGATGGAGGAGCCTGGTAGGCTGCAGTCCATGGGGTCGCTGAGAGTTGGACATGACTCAGTGACTTCACTTTCACTTTTCATTTTCATGCATTGGAGAAGGAAATGGCAACCCACTCCAGTGTTCTTGCCTGGAGAATCCCAGGGAAGGCGGAGCCTGGTGGGCTGCCGTCTCTGGGGTCACACTGAGTCGGACACGACTGAAGCGACTTAGCAGCAGCAAACTCATGTTAATGAAGCTTTAAAGAGCGAATTCCAATGTTAAAATTTTATCTCCATTTTTCCTTATTGCTTTCTGGGAGTAGTGCCTGAATAGGTGACAAAGGACCCTCTGCTCCCCTACTGCTCATCATCTGTATTCTTGACCTCTGTGTTCTTACAGGCTGAGCTCTTTTCCAGAGAGCTGTTCTGTTTCTGCTCACATTGCACCTTCCCTTTCCCATCCTCCTCCCAACCCAACCTCCATGGAACAGTTAAGGTCTGGGTAAGAACCATTCTACTCAAGCAAAAATGCCATGGAGGAGAATTGAAAATCTCCAAGAGAAGTGGAGGCACAGCAGAAAGAAAGAAACCACGATTCCCCTTTTCCCTCCAATAAGGTTAGAAATTGTGCAGGAAAAGTGTCTGGCATTTCAAAAAGGGGTGAAGGGTCTTAGAAGGGCTGGTGATGAGGAAGAGAGGGACCCCTGAGCCCCATCTTGGGTCCATGGGAAGGTCACACTCAAGGTCAATTTCCATAGCCATGTGATTAGTGTCCATGGACAATGTCAACATCTTTGCACTGTTTACTGAACTAGCATTTGTGTTGTGCTATATCCTACTCTTTTCATCCAATAATTTCACATTAAGGGAAAAGAGGATGGGCCAGGCCATGCAGCCTCCCATTCCTTCATATATACTCTAAAAGTAAAGGAGTGTGTATTTGGCTGTTGGGATAGAGGGTTTCTGTAATCACCTGTGCAACTCCTAGGAAGGGGTGCACTGTCATTGAGAGGATATTGCAGGTAGAAGAGAAACAGAGGGTTTCTGCCTATGGAGCTTCCACAGGGGGCCAGACTGGTCCACAGATCACTTTAAGGCAGATTCCAAGGAGTGACAGGTCATAGCAAGTCCTAAAGTTTAGAGGAGCCTCAGAAAAGGCCTCTCAAGATGGAGATAACTGTGTCATATCTATGGACTCTGAACCACACAGACCCCAGCCCTGTGCTGGTTCAGGATCCTTATATCCAGCCCAGCCTGGCTGCGCCCTACCACTGATGTTGCAGTGTGGAGTCCATTCCTGTCCAGGGTCTATTTGGAAGGATGCAAAGACACAGGGCATATCTGGAACACAGGGAAGAATTTGCTTTGATTTGAGAAAGCACAGGAAGGCAGCGCAAACTGAGACCAAATTGTGAAGGGTCTTAAATATCCAGCTTACAGTTCTCAGAATTTTCTAAGCAGATAAGACACTGACACCCTTTAATACAGAAGGAATGCTTTAGTGCCTCATTCCCTTGTGTCTCTGGTTCCTAGCACAGTCTAGTATATGATAAGCACTGGTTTTTATTGACTAAGTAAATGATTAGAATTACTGTATTGGGCTTCCCTGGTGGTCCAGTGGTTAAGATCCCACATGCCACAGGGCAAATAAGCCTGTACACCACAACTATTAAAGCTCGCCTGTCTAGAGCCCATGCTTCGCGACAAGAGATGCCAAAGCAACGAGAAGCCCTTGCACTGCAACCAGAGAGTAGCCCCCACTGTCTGCAACTAAAGAAAGCTCATGCACAGCGACAAAGACCTAGCACAGCCAAAAATAAATATTTTAAAAAGAATTACTGTATTTATAAAGTTAGGATGTTAAGAAGTGTTGAGGAAGGCAGAGTAATGAGAATAAATGAAATGCTCTTCTTCTATTCACCTGGAAGCTTCATTTCATAGAGTCTCTCCGTACTGAGTATTTACTATACGTTAGGCACGTATGCATTATCTAATCCTCAAAATGACCCTTTGAGATGGATACTATTAGTGTTCCCATATCACGGAAGAGGTTGTGGATAAGTGGAGAATCCTGGATGGACAGTCCCAAGTCACTCCAGAGCCCACATGCTCTGCCCACAGCATAAGGACCCGATTTTCTACCCCTCCCCATATGTGTGTCCTGAAAATATGACATGGTCACTCCTCCTATAAAGAGGTAAATCTATTTCCCCATCCTTTGAATTTACTTTGGCCAACAGAATTGCATCAAAAATGATATTGTACAACTTCTTTGTGCTGGACTCAAAAGGTCTATCTCACTTCCACTCTCTGAGAACCTTTCCCAGCCACCATGTAAAAAGGCCAGGCTAGTCCAGGGAATGCAGAGAGACCGTTGTGACCCCAGCCAAGTAAATGACAGTGGAGTGAGCCAGCCCCCAGCAAGCCTGCAACCTCAACCCTACCACATCAGTGAGCCTAGCTGAGATCAGCCAAGTGTGGCACAAGTCAGCAGAACTGCCCAGCTGACATAGAGATTCACAGACAATAATAAATGACTGTTGTTGTAAGCCATTAAATGTGGGAGAGTTTTGTTACTCAGCCAAACCTAACCATTACACACACACTTCTGCTAGAGAAAGAACTGAATCCATCCTGCAAGAACAAGGTTCCCAACAGTCACCATTTCTGCTGGCCCTGCTGGTCTCAACTCACCTTTGTCTGCTATCATAATGGCTTTCATTTCACTTTTTGGTTATAACTGTTTACAAATTCTACCCAGAAGTCTTCATAAGAAGTAACAAAAGGAAGGCACCACTCACTGGGCTTAAGAGGTCACTGGTGCAGCCTTCTCCACAAACTCAGGGATCCTATAAAACATACTCACCAAAAGGTGCCCTAACTCTCAGTTCTAGTGGAGGGATTCCTGGTACGAAGGACCCTCAGAGATTTTTGAGCTTCCCTCCCTTCAATTGTTTCTTCCTCAGCCCCTGTTTTGAGATGGCTTTGACTATGAAAAAATAAAGTATCATAAACAGAGGGGACTTCACACCATTGGGATCTAAGATCAGGCTCACTGCTTATAGATTGTGGTGAGGTGGGTGGGGTGTGGTGTGAAAAACCCCACCCAGTAGAAGCAGATGTCAGGGCTGGTACTCTCCCTTGCCAACCAGCATTTCTGAGCTCATTCTCTACCCACCTTGTCCAACTTTCCCACTAGACTTTAATCAATCACTGTCATATCCCCAGCACCTAAAAGAGTATCTCGTACATGGTAGGTGACAAAAAAATGTTTGTTGAATGAAACAAAACACTCCCTTCCTACAGAATCTTCCACAGCTCCCACTGCCAGCAAAGGAAGATCAGAATTCTCTGGCACCACATCCCAAGAACACAGGGAGACTTCAGCCCCACTTTCCACACTCCACCTCCTACTTCACAGAGGCAGTGTACCATTTCACTCCTGTGCCTTTCTGCCTGCTATTTCTTCAGCCTAGAATTTCCTTTCCTCCCTCTGAGCTCTTTTTCATCTCTTCAAAGCTGGCCCATGATGGGTGCTTATTAAATACCTGTTGACTAACCAAGCTAATTAAGGAAGGAATGAAGAAAGAAACCATCTGCAACCAGGAAATGGTGCTTCAACTTTCCTGCCACAATGGCACAAGTGGATGAAGCTGTGGACTGCCTCTTGGGTTCAATGTACCCCACAGGGCAAGAATACTGACTGAGGGCCAGACGGTCTTCCAGCACATACATGGGGACCCAGGAAACCACCCCATAGCTTTCTCCATACACACACAGCCATCAGGCTGACAACTCAAACACCACGCCAGGAAAGGCACGCAGTGGAGATGCAGACTTAACAAGTTTGTTCAAACAGAGGAAAAAGCCAAGTGAGGCCAAGGGAATCTGAGTCAAAGTTTGCTCCTACCAGCATTCCCAGTGCCACCTCCAATGACTAAAATAAAGAGATTAAGTAGCTGAATTTGTTTTGCAGTGTTTATGCTGTTCTGCTATTCTCTGAAGTATACATTCTGGACAAGGAGAAACATTTTCCAAACTCAGAAACTTGCTTTCAATTTTGGTTATTTTTTCTATGCAGTTTTTGAACTCCAATCTGCTCCCACGCCACCAGAATTCCCTGACATCTACACTTCCTGAGTCTACGACGTTTTCTGTGCTGTCTCCCTTAGCCTGGCACATGGGCTGCTGGGTACATCATCCGGCCTGGTGATGGGACTGGCACAGGAGGGCTGCTGACTTGCTCTGAGGCAGACGGGCCTGTCCTCTTGCACAGCCTGGGCCCCTCTGCGGGCTACTGTCCCTCAATCAGCCCAAACTGCACCCCAAACTCAGGCCTCAGAAGCTCCCAGCTCCTACCAGCCTCCAGACACGTCTGGAAACCTCTTGCCTTCTTCTTTCAACTTGGCTTTCTCTTACACATGATACTGCTGCTGCTCCTCCTGATGGCAAACATCTTCCAAATTTGAAATAAAGCAAAGATATTATTGGTAGCCTTTCAATGTCATATTAGAACCCTGGAAAGATAGTCTAGGATCATGTGACTCTCTAGCAAAAGATATCTTTTGTTACTATTTATTCTTGAACAGGGCCCAAACTATTCAAAGTTAAATGCTAATTTGTGGAACACTGACAATCCCAGAACAGTCTGTCTGGTGGAAAGATAAAGCCAAAAGTTTCTGTTTTATTGCCTTGCATGACATTAACCAGTTCTAACTCTGCAAACTCATTTCAGCATGCTTTCTCCCCTGACTATATAGACCTTGGTCCCACCTGCTCCTCACCTGCTCTGTGTATGTTCCCAAGGTTCCCCTGCTTCCTAAAACCTTGCTAACCTTCAGGACACAGCCTGTACCTCACCTCCTATTGGGGAAGCTCCTCAAATGCCTGTAGGCCCCAGTGTGTTCTCCCGTGTGGACACCCAGCTGGAACTCCACACTCGGTCATACAGTGCTTCAGGTCATTCTTCAACTGGTTCACCTCTCTTGCATCTCAATCACCACTTAGCCTGCTCTTTTGTTTTCCCGTAGTACCCCACATTCAGCAGGTATTCAATAAAAACCACGATTGGTCATCTGTATTCAATGGAAGGATGACACATGATCAAATGACAACTGAAACAGCCACGTTTGCAGGGAGAGAACAAGCTTGGCATTGAGGAGAGAGCAAGGCCTCAGGCAAACTAGGAGTCCTGAACCTGGGATCAGCTTACCAGACTCACTGTCGGACTCAGTTTCCTCATCTGTAAAACAGACATCATAACGTCCCTAACTTTCAGGATTGAGTGTTTTGTTGTTTTTTTTCTGTAGGATTAAAGGCAATTTATACAAACTGCCTAGTATGGCATCTGTGAGCTGTTTTGATTCCCTGTCCATTTCCCCAGCAGTTGTGCTGCAGACTTCATCTTTCTGGGTGGTACCACTATCCACCCTGTTCTCCAAACTGGAAACCCCGGGGGTGAGGACCTCAGACTGCCAGCTCCCCTTCATAGCCGCATGGACACTCACTCACCCACTGACATCACCTCCTCACCACCTCCCCACGACACCCACCCCTTCACTCCATCTCCCACCAATGTCACATGGAGTTATCACAGGGGTGCCTCCAAACCTGGGGCCACCACTGTGGCCATCTGACTAGCTCTCACCAACAGCAGGTGATAGAAGAGACGTGGGTCATCTCTGGACTGGGATGTTAGGAAGAGGCTGTGCCTTCCCCCGCTGCTCTTCCTTCTCCTGTCCCTAGAACACAAAAGACTCTGTGGCCCTAGCGAGGGCAGAGCCAGCAATGGAAGGAACTGGGATCTTAGGACCACCATGTGGCCAAGGCTACAACCACTGAAGAAGAAACTTATTTGACTGATATATGCTCAATGAACACACTTCTAGTGGATTAAGTCAGTGAAAACTGAGGGTTTACTAGTAACAGCAGTTAGCATTGTGTTAATGAGTTGACTCATTGGAAAAGACTCTGATGCTGGGAGGGATTGGGGGCAGGAGGAGAAGGGGACGACCAAGGATGAGATGGCTGGATGGCATCACTGACTCGATGGACGTGAGTCTGAGTGAACTCCGGGAGTTGGTGATGGACAGGGAGGCCTGGCGTGCTGCGATTCATGGGGTCACAAAGAGTCGGACACGACTGAGCGACTGAACTGAACTGAACAAAGGCAAGACCAATCTAGACAGCATATTAAAAAGCAGAGACATTTCTTTGACAACAAAGGTCTGTCTAGTCAAGGCTATGGTTTTTCCAGTGGTCATGTATGGATGTAAGAGTTGGACTAGAAAGAAAGCTGAGTGCCGAAGAATCGATGCTTTTGAACTGTGGTGTTGGAGAAGACTCTTGAGAGTCCCTTGGACTGCAAGGATATCCAATCAGTCCATCCTAAAGGAGATCAGTCCTGAGTGTTCATTGGAAGGACTGATGTTGAAGCTGAAACTCCAATACTTTGGCCACCTGATGTGAAGAACTGACTCATTGGAAAAGACCCTGATGCTGGGAAAGATTGAAGGCAGGAGGAGAAGGGGATGACAGAGGATGAGATGGCTGGATGGCATCACTGACTCAATGGACATGGGTTTAAGTAAACTCCAGGAATTGGTGATGGGCAGGGAGGCCTGGTGTGCTGCGGTCCATGGGGTCAAAAAGAGTCAGACACAACTAAGTGACTGAACTGAATTGAACTGAACAAAGGCATACACAGGGTGATCTGGATCTTAAGGGCGGCTAACAAGCATATTTAAGCAGAGAAATAGTGTGAAGACAGATGTTTCAGGCTACAGAGGGAGGAAGAGAGGGGTTGGAGAGAATGAGTTTGCTACCATCTCCCAAGATGGGGGCTGTAGGAGGGAGTCACAACCCGCATCCCTTCCTTTTCCCCTCCCGCTGCCATCCACCCTGCCGGAGTCTCTCCATGACAAAGATGACTAAATTCAGAGTCCCAAAACCCACTCACTCTAGGTCTTCATTGCCCTTTAAAATCTAGAGGCAGGTTAAACTTTTAGCCGCTCCTAACCCAGGACAAACCTTTCCTCTGTCCCCGTCAAAGTCACTCCATGTAGACCCAGACCAGGTTTAGGAGGAGAAATCAAGGGCTCTTGGGCTGGAATGCAAGGCTGGAAGTGCGGCCCTCAGCCAGGACAGGCCCTCGCGGCCAGTACTGCCGAGATGGACAGAGCGTAGAGACAGATTCCAAAGGCTCAGCCGGGAAGAACATGCCGGAAGAAGGTCACAAATCCCACACGGGCTCAGGAAAAGACGCCCAGGCTTTCTGTTAAGTTCCAGGGACAGCTCAATGGACAGGCCAGGGCTTTGTACGTGAGGAGGGTCTATAGCTGAGGAGGGGAGGCACGCTTTGAGAAGAGCTACAAATTCAGTCCCTAAAGAAATCGTCCGCCTGACTCTGTTCTAACAGCTGCCAAGTCTCCCCCGTCAACCCCTTCTTCTCCCCAGCTCCCCACCCCAGCAGCTCAAGGAGGTGCTCACTCCCTCACAGGAGTGGCTAAGGGCAGGGTGCACTGGGGCCCCCAGATGCCAATGGGATCCACTCTATCCCAGGTTACATAACCTCTCGGCAGCCGCCAAGGTCTGAACTGAAATCTGAAAATGGAAAAGGTTCCAGCAAATAAATTCCAGGGGCATTAGGCAAATGGCCCTTTTAAATCAACAATAACTTTCATCTTTCACACAGACATGATGAAAGGGAGGTGGGGGAGAAAATGCAGAATGGATCCTTCCCTGATCACAGAGTCAATCCTCGGCAGAACCCAGGGTCCTGAAGTGGGGGGTGGGAGGGGCCGCCAGACTCTCCCAAGGCAGGGCCTCCCCTCTGCAGGGCAGGTTGGGACAGAATGAAATGGGAGGATGGGCAGAAGGGTGAGGACTTCCTCAATCTGAGCCATGCTCATAACCCAGGGCTGCACAAAGGTAGCGAGTGCTTTCACTGGTGGACTCTTACTAAGATCAGGGGTGGGAGGGGGCGAGGGGGCGAGCCTTTCAGGGGCTGGCCCAAACTCACCGAGGAGGTCCTCTAACCCTGGGAACAGTGGGTTAGGCAGGCCCTGCTTCTCCCCCTTCCCTAGCCCCAGAGGGCCCACGGCAGAGCTGCAAAGGGGCATATGCCCACCTCAGCACAGGACTCCCGAGAGCCTCTGGCCCTGAGGAAGGCTGCCCAGCTGACACCAAGGGCAGGTCAGGTATCTCCTGGAGGGTGTCCAGGGTCACAAGCAGAACCAGTGCTGGTGTGGCCACAGCTCAATGTTTGGGCTTGACTGCAGCGTCCACAGGAACAGTGTAGCTCCAGACCAAGCCCTGAAACCCCACAGGAGCCAAGACTGGGAACTAGTTAGAGAACAAAACCCAGCCCTGCTTCCTGATGGCTCCAACACACCCCCTCACTCCATGGCCTCCACCCTGCCCTCCGCCCAGCCCTCCTTCCTGTCTTCCTGTCCCCTGGCTCCACTCACCAGAACAAAGCCAGCCAGGAGACCAGGGCCCCACGGTGGCCTGGCACGGGCCCTGAGATCCACGGGGAGCTGGCTTCAGAAGAAAAGAGCACCCACAACCTTCTCCATGCAGAATTCCCACCAGCAACGTCATTCTTTTTTTAAAAAATGGGGATTCAGAATATAGTGCATTTGATCATGGGCAGGACT
>SJXQ01003135.1:350909-414410 GCA_006408695.1 Aepyceros melampus | reverse complement strand
CACGTGACTGGATGGGAGCAGTGAGCCTGGAACAGGAGGTGGGGGAGGTCTGGGGGCCCAGACGGATAACACAGAGGCCCCCTGCGAGCCCACACTATGCACCAAGCCCTAGGAAGAAGGCAGCGAGGGTCATGTCACACCACCTCAATACCTCACAACTGCCTCGTCTCATTCAGGATAAAAGTCAAGTTCTGTCAGTGGTCTGTCTCTAAGGCCCTATGTGATCTGGCTCGTCACTTCTCTGACTTCACCTATGATCTACACACACACACCCTCTTGGACACTCCTGGAGAAACAGGCACTTCTGCCATTGGGTCTTTGCACTGGCTGTTCCCTCTGCTTGGAACGCTCTTCTCTCACATCTCTCCCTCCTTCACCTTCTTAAATTGTTGTTCTCATGAGGCATACCCCGTCCATCTTATTTAAAATTAGAGGCCACCTGGGCAAGAACAAATCCCTTTCCCTTATCGATTTTTCTCTCACAGCACATGGGTCTCATTACCAGCCATGGCCTCACCTCTGCCCTTGGACATGGAGAACTTTTTTAATACCACCAGGGATGGGAGAGCCTGGTGGGCTGCCGTCTATGGGGTCGCACAGGGTTGGACACGACTGAAGCGACTTAGCAGCAGCAGCAGCATTGTTGTTTCAATGAAGTGAAGCTCAAATCACAGTCAGTACTATTTTAATGCAGAATGAGAAAATAGATACCACTCTATTTTCCCTGATAGACAATGAAATACATGCTAAATCAGGGTTGCTGATAAATCAGCTTAAATCCAAGGTTTCACAATGGCTGAGAAAAATGTGCTAACACTAAAACACATGGGCAGCACAGCTCCCCAGCCCTCTGAGCCCCTGGGCTTGTATTTTCATTCACTGGTGTCAGAGATGTTGCAAAAGGCAGAAGTAAGGGTGTGGGCTGGGTACGGAGAGAATCCAGCTTAGCCTGCAAGACATTTTGTTCTTGAGCGTGTCACAGAAACAATAACTAAAGGAGTGATAAATTAACAGGCAGTCCGGGATCTCTGATAAAAGATGAATACACAATGGCCCCCCAAAATGTGTTAATTAATAACATTTGAAAATCCTCCCCCCCAAACTCAGCACACAATCACAATGTATTTGAGACCAAAAGCTGCAAAGTCATCTAGTGTCAGAAAGATTCTGTTTTCCAGGCATGGCTTCCTGCAGAACTGCCACAGAAACTTGAAACAGCATTTTGAAAGGGAGACTTCCTAACCAGCAAGGAAGAATCAGCCCAGCATGTCCTTTTTAGGAGGGAACATCTGTGCTACTCCCACCCCCCCCACCCCCCGGAGAGCAGTCAGTTGCCTAGAGATGTCTGTCCGTAAGGAAGCCCGCTGCAGAGCTTCCTAGAAACTCTTATTGCACAATCCAGGGATGGGGTGAGGTTGAAAGAATCTTACCCTGACGTCATGCAGTGGTTCTCAAAGCATGGACTAAAGGCTGCTTGCTTGTAGCCTTCATGTGTATAACATGACAATTGCTGTATCTCTGCTTCTGGCATCAATTAGGATATTTAACAAAAACCTGCTGGTGCCATTCCTTCCCTTCAATTCTGATCAAATAATCTCAGCATAGGCAACATGAGACAAGAACAAGTCCTGAAGTGGCCAATGTGGATAATGAGGCAAAATCTGTAATATCTTGGCAGACTGTACAGTGCTTTCTAAATGTCACATGTTCTGAGACTTCCCTGGTGGGCCAGTGGCTAAGGCCCTGCACTCAAAGTGCAAGGGGGACAGGTTCAATCCCTGGTCATAGAACTAGTTCCCACATGCAGAAATGAAGATCGATGATCTGGTGTGCCCCCACTAAGATCTGGTACAGCCGAATAAATAATTTTTAATAAAATAGGGGCTTCCCTAGTGGTCCAGTGGTTAAGAATCCACCTGCCAATGCAGGAAACATGGGTTCAACTCCTGGTCCAGGAAGATCCCATAAGCTGCAGGGCAATTAAGCCTGTGTGCCACAACTACTGAGCCTGTGCTTCTAGAGCCCATGCTCCACAACTAGAGGGGCCTCTGCTCGCCGCCAACTAGGAAAGCCCACACCCAGCAATGAAGACCCAGCACAGACAGATATAAATAAACACATCTTTAAAAAAAATAAATGTGTCACATATTTTTGTATACTATCCTTACCATTACTGTCATCATTAGATTTCTTCTTAGTCAACAGACCAAAATGTGTGGGAATCATCAGCCAAGTATAGAGGGTGGGAATAAAATGACTTGCCCAGGATTGCAGCTTGAAAACAGATTTCTAGGCCCCATTCCAGGTCCACTGAACCTGAATCATTGGGCATCTGAATTTTTAACAAAACATTATCTTGATTAGGGAAGTTTAGGAAATACTTTCATGATTCTCCAACTCATTTGGAAACTGAAATACAGAACCCTTTTTTTTTCCTGCTTAAAGAAACCAAATGCATTGCTCTGTTGAGTGAGGCATAGTGGTGCTCATCAACCCTTTTCAAACTAATGAAGGCAATCATTCTTGGTGGGATTTACATTTAGTCTCCTTGTGTTGAGACTTTTTTTAGCCACAAACACTCACTACGTTCCCTTCTAGGAACGTGATGGGCATAAATCATATCTGGGAAATAAATCCCCCATGGAGAAAATGTTGCTCTTGAAAGAATCCCTAATTATTCCAAAGGACATGCCAAAAAAACTCAGAGAAAAAAATAAAACCTTCTCTACAAGGATTCTCTCTGACGAATGGACACTGCAGGTTCTTGCGAGAAGCAATGAATCTTTGCTAGACAAGTAATGGGGAGAGAGGGAGAGCTTCCTGGTCTGAAATCCCATGAGGTTCTCAGGTAGAAGTGACCAGTGTTAAGGAGAAAGGAAAAATCAGGAACCCTGATACTCAACCATGTACTTAATGAACACCTAATGTATCTGCAAGGGTCCTGGCCAGGAATAGATGGCTCTTACAAATAGGGAAAATGAGTTCAGTGAAGGGCCTACCTAAAAGAGACATAAGGTTTAAAAGGAGTCATCCCATCCACACACACACCCTCCATTCCATGGTAAAGTACACAAGGGCTAGTGACTGCAGGAGCTCTTGCACCTCCAGGTCTGAAGGTCACTAGAGCCTCATAGTTATCAGAACTAGCCACCTGGCAGAAGCGAGGGCCTTCTGCAGAGGGTCGTGGTCATATCAACCTGTGGGTGGGCACGATTCCACCCTCTTCCAATGCTCCCTTCAGAATGAGCCCAACTAAAAGGCAGTGGGCAGGTCAGCATCCAAGGACACTAGGCAGGAAGAATGATGCAGCGAGAATGTGGAGGGGAGAAGTGGAGACTATCCAACATACCCACGAAGGGCCAGACGTTGTAGCAAGCCGACCTTGATGGTCTTCAGCAGTCACACTGCCTATGGTAGACAGTGTCCCCCATCCCCACCTGGTGCTCACATACTTTTGCTATTGACTCTGAAATTCCTCTCACTAGATACAAACTGTTTCCCTGCTGCCGTGATGTTGGGTTTGGCCAATGGAACAGATAAGAAGTGATAACACCCATGCTGAGCTTACCTTACCTTTCCACCCAACCTCCTGCATTTCTGCCTTCACCATGAAAAGAGCCTACCCTGGTAGCCCTCTGCTTCTGGAAAAGTGAGAGGCATGGAGAACAGCTTCCCTAGCTAGCCTTCAGACTCTCAGCTTCAAGCAGAACTGTCCAGACATCCCTCAGACCTATGAGACTGATAACTCCTTCTTCCTGTGTGCCCTGAATTGTGAGGTCATTGGTTACACATTGATAGCTGACAGATAAATCTGTACACCCAGGTGAATGAGCCATTTCAATTCAGGAACAGAAGCTACCAGGGTAGAGGGAAAGGTTGAGCCAGAAGCTACCAGGGTAGAGGGAAAGGTTGAGCCCAACTGATAGAGCCAGGTTCAACATGGGTTTAAAGGTCAGCAGTGTCCAGTAGGAAGAAAGACCATGTGATATTCCAAAGCTTAGATGGGGCTATCCTGACATTGGAACCTAACTGCAGTGATACTATAAAGCTTCTCTCAGAGGAACAAACATTTTGTTGCTTTTTTAATTTATACCCAGCCTTGCTCCAAAGGTATTTAAGGATGCTTACAAAAATGCCCACAATAATATAGACAAGTGAGAAATTATGGCCTGTGAAAGCAAATACCCACCATAAATGCATCCTTCTGCTAGAAATGAGCAGCAATGTTGCCTCTGAGCTTCCCAGGAGTGAAGGAAAAATTAGAAACATGATTTGTAGCATGAATAAGGAAGGTACAGATAAGCCAGGAACTCAGAAAGAGAACAATTATTTTCTGGAACTGAGATCTAATATACATATCTTCCTGGGGCGGGGCGGGGGGATAAGACCCTGGGCTATGTAGTGAACAACGTCTTCATCAGAACAGAAAACACAGAATGCCATGATGACAAAGACAATACCAACGGCAAGAACAGCTAGTGCTCAGAGCACTTGTCGTGCATGGGCAGATGTTTTCTAGGTGCTCCACATATAACTGATTTACCCCTTTGCTTACTATCCTCTAAGTGGCTGTTTCTCATCATGAGCCACAGGAGAGCTACTTTTAGGGAAACAGGGATGGATCTTTGCCCAGCAGTATAGGGACTCCAGTATCAGTGTCGGAAGTCTAAACCAAGGATGTAGCTTAGAGCACTGCATGGGATTTGTAATGAGAAATGAGATTTGTAAACAAAATAGCCCACTTTTAAATACTGGCAACTGTCAAAGGCTACACTGTGCAGGGCAAGAAACTGAGCAAAATCTGGCCTCCAGGCCACCAGTTTTCAATGTCTGGCTTTAAAATGGATGGATAGTGTAACCTTCAGGACCTCCACCATAGATATAATTAATATATTATAACTGGTAAATGTTGAAAGGCAAGGAGTGTGAAGTCTTACTGATGGACAGATTTGGGGGATGCTGACACTCTGTATATTGTTAAGTATAGAAGCTTGAGAACTGCCTAGGCCAGGGGTTGGGCAGATATCTCTCCTGTGGGTTGTAGAGAAGGTTGGAGATACCACCCTTTCCCAGAAATGGGACAAAGAAGGTCCAGAAAGCAGTCTTTCAGCCTTCAAGATAATAGCCATCACCCATTATTTCTTCAACTATGGGTCAATTTCCATACATGGTGGGGTTGTGTGTAACCTAAAGATGAAATTATGAGACTGTCGCCACCCTTCCTCAGACCAGTTGTCACCAAAAGTGGCATTAGCCAGCATCATGGCCAATGTATTAAAAATTCTGCCACCCAGGCAGCCCTCACTTACTCTACTGAGAAAACTAGACCGTTCTTCCTTTTCTTAGGGGGAAGACTGGAGTGATGCAGGAGGCAGTAAGAGGGAGAGGAGCAAACAAGAAATACAGTATGTATTCAGCCATCTTCCTCCCTTTAGAAACCAACCCCTATTTGGAAATGTTTGCTGCCTTGTCTTAAACAAGACAAGTGACCTCAAGGCCAAAGAAACAAAATCTCCTGCCTGTCTCGACGCAACAGGTTTCCTGACAAGTTAAACACAGCGGCACTTCAGCTGCTATTTTTAGACCCTATAAATTCTGTTCTTTTTCTCTCTGAAATATTCTTTACAGATTTGCCAAAGACTTTTAATGGGCTGCAATGCATAACAATCATTTCACAAGTGCGAAGTCCTCGTTACACGTTTGTTTGCTGTTATTGTCGTTATTTTAGGAATATACTCATACTCATAAAACACGAACAAAGTTTCTTCCCCGGAGGGAAGGTTGCCTGACTCTAATTGCCCCCAGAGTCTAGATTATGAACAGGAAGAGGAAATACTACCATCAAATTGATTTCCTTCAAAGAAAAAATAAGGTGAGAAGGAAAGAACCAGGGCAGGAGTCATGTGGAAACCTCCCCCCAACCCAGGATAGTGTCTCTTGAAATGATTCAAAACTCAGATTTCCAGGTATCCTCACCCCCTGAGATCTCCCAGGTAGATGCTCTGGGGTGGGGTCCTGACTCCCCTCTAATAGTCTTGCCACCAGTGTGCCCAGATTTGAGGAATGCTGTTCAGATTTTCAGAGCCCACCAAGCTGCTCTGTCCATGGAATTCTCCAGGCAAGAATACTGGAGAGGGTTGCCATTTCCTTCTCCGGGGATCTTCCTGACCCAAGGATTGAACCTGGGTCTCCTATATTGCAGGCAGATTCTTTACCATCTGAGGTATCAGGGAAGCCACTTAGATTCCCAAGGCCACCCCAAATCTAGCTTTGGGGTAGCTTTCATTTTGTTCTGACTCTGTTCAAGCAGACAGCACCAGTGAGGGGACCAGTGTCATCTAAGATAGTATCATGGTGACCATCCAGTGAGGAGACTACCACATTCCAGGCCCTCCTTGATTCTGCTCAACTTGCTTTCAGGAGTTGCTGTCTAAATGAGTAGATGGTCAGAGAACACCATCTTCAAAGAAAGAGCTGAGGAGGACCTTGGCCAGCCCCAGGGTATTCTCTCATCCAACACACATGATCCCCTTCTTTCTTCCAGGTACTCAGAGGATATCCAGTTAGCACTCTGCAGCTTCTGTTCATGTGTGCAGTCCCCTGCCAGGCTCTGGGATGGGGACCTCTATCCCTCATCCTAGGACTCCTGCTTGATTACACCTTTTCCTTCCCTCTTTCACATCTAAGACCTCAGCTATTCCTACCATCATCACTTCGCAAAGGTCCATCCCCCTTCTCCAGCACTCTCCTCCTAGCTGGCCCATCTGCTTCCACTCTTACCTACCCTTACCTCAATCCACTCTCTCCAGAGGCCAGAGTGATCTTATGGGAACATTTATCATGTCACTCCCCTGCCTTCCAGAGCACTGACATCAAATCCGACCTCTCAGCATGGCTTACATAGCCCAACAAAATCTGGTCTTCATCTGCCTCTCTGGGCTTTTCTTCATAGTTCATTCAATCCTCCCAATGACCCTCTGAAGTAGGAATGAACGCCAGTTTACAGATGAGATTTGAGAGATTCCGGAAGGTGAAGTCACTGGCCCCAAGTCTACAGCCAGTGATGGTAGAATTGGAATTAACACTTGTCTTGTAGACACCAAAGCCCAGGCTCTTTCTATTGGACCCTGAAGTGCAGATTCACCAGGTTCAAAACTGGAAACATGGCAGCAGCCCTGGCTCCTTGTTCACATATTTCCAAAGATCAGACCTGAGTTGATTTTGGGAGAGTAGAATGGCTGCACATAGGAGCACAACTGGAAAAAACGAAGAAAAAAAAGGGGAGAGAGAGAGAGAAAAGGAAGGGAAGAGAAAACAAGGAAGATGAAACAGCAGATGATATGACCAACATCTCAAACAGAATCACAAAACATAGCTGCAAGCCTCCATCTGCTTTTGGCCTGAGTGCTGGTAAGTTTCCAAGGCCAGAGGGTGGGGCCAGTACTGATTTTCCTCCTCTCCCTAGAAGCTCCAGGCCCTGCTGACATCACCTCTCCAGAGACCTAGCAGACAAACTGAATCAGCCAGTCACATGGTGAGGGCTCACCAAAGACACTGTGCAGCTGAGATGTCCGGTGCAGTCAAAGTTTCCTTCCCTCTGAGAGCAAAAGGGAAAGCCCTTCCTTTCAACCTTTCTGAGTTTTCCCATCCACTTAATTCTTTTTTTGACGTGGTGGAACTAAATTGACATAACTAGATTTTCAGGATTCCCTGCCCTTTTACAGATATGAAGTACTGACACAAGGTTTCTCTGCCAACTCTGATCTGCTTATACTTGTGAGTTCAACAAGCAAAAGAGTCAAAAGGGATATTTTCCATAAAGATTTCTCCCTGACTTTCTACGAATGCTGACTAGTGGTGAAAAGCTTCTCTCCTGCCTCTGTAACATCTGGAATCGGAGAGTATAAACACATGTTTACTAACAGTGCCAATTTTCATGACCTAGATTTTTCCAATTTTATTAATAATTATCAGCACCTCTATCATTATCACATATTAAACTGATAATTATGTAAAAGCCCTCTGCAAAGAGGTTAATTTTTAAAAAATGCTTGACAAGAAATCATTTATAAATGCAGATCCATAGGGAGATGGGAGGTTGGGAAGGGGAGGGACTAAATTTAATTCAACTCAGCAAAGACAGGCTGGGAACCCACCATGCATGCCCCTGGAATGGTGCCTATAAATAGTACAAATAGAGGTGGGCAAGTTCAGGGCTCCCAGAGAACTGGGCCTGATAGGAGGGTTAGATACTACATAGGTTGCTAGAAGGCTTGGCAGAGCATGCTGAGATCCACACACAAGGTACTTTCACATATGCTGGACCACAGCAGAGACTGCCATGTGCCGAGTGACAGGCATCATTTTCTAACCTCCCTTGGAGGAAAAGGTAGTCATGGGATGCAAGCAGAAATCATCATGAGAGTCTTCTGGGAAAGCTCCTCAAAGGGAGATCACTTTGCTGAGACACGCATTCCTTTGTACTTTTTTCTCTTCCACCTGTCTTCCATCTGGAATTCGGATGTGATGGCTGGAGCTCTAACGGGCACGTTGGGTCATAAGATGGCTTTGAGGCTGAATGATATGGTCTGAGGATGATGAGCCAGAAGGAAAGAAGGCTCCTGGATCCTGGATGACCATGAAGCCACCAGCCCTCAACTTTCTTTGTATGAGAGGAATTAGGAGAAAGGCAAGCTGATGAGGGTGCTTCCCTAGGGTGATGGGGCCACCGGGGAGGTCACTGCCCAGATATCAGAGCACAAGTTCTCAGAACTTCCCTTGGGGTAGGGATGGGATACTAAACGATGAGAGACAATGGGCAGGCATGAGTCCTCTGCTCTTACAGGATCTGACTTTCGCTCATCAGTTACAAGCCACCACCAAACGGCCTCCCTCTTCCTCCCCCATCTCTGCTTGCTCCTCCTCCTCAGCCCCAGATGATGGATACTTGGCTACATACAACTGAACCTCAAGAATGGGGGAAAACATCCTAGAACCTTCCTTCTTACTTTCCTTTCCCCTCCCACTGTGATGAGGCTTTTCCCTGCAGCCCTCAGGGACCTGGGCACAGAAACAGACAGGGACATACCAGAAAGAAATGGGCTTGAGATTATGGATTACCAATCCTTTTTTTTTTTTTTTTTAAAGACAAATCACATTTTAATCCAAATTGGAGTGGTGGGCTCAAGCCTGGGAGACCAGTCTCTCTTATCTGAGCTGGAGAAGACTACTCTGGGGAAGGATGTGTGATAAGGAAGCTCTCCTAAGGGCACACCAAGCCAAGACTGAAGAGAGGGCAGCTGCCACCCTCTTTGAGAAGTCATCCAAAGTAGACCAGCCTCTACTCTTTCCCTCCAAAAGTAGCAACATCCAAGGAGACAGACCCTTCTGAAGGAGGTAAGCTTCCCCGCCCTGCCAGTTCTTAAGACACATAAATCCTTACAGAATGAGCTCATCCAGAATTTCCCAGTGATGAATTAAAATTTAGGACCACCAAGCAGGACACATAACAGTTCCAAAATCAAACATTTCCCCCTGCCACAGGAAACACAAGTTTTTAAAGAGCAACAGGAACAGGAGTCAAAGTGTCCTCCCAACTAAACACTTCTTCCACATGGAGATGTAGCCTATCTTCCCCACTCCCCCCACCCTCAATTTTTTTCTTGAACTAAAAATACTCAACTTTATTAAACATATTGAGCCTAAGATTAAATAGCAAGAATTCTTTCAAATGACATTATTTTTTTAAAGTAAATAATGGCCAAGGGATAGAGAATTCCAGATTTTTCCAATACAACATAAAGATGACAGCACAAGATAGTACTGAAGGCTTGCGGGAGGGAAGACCAATATGAGAATCATCTGGAGCCCTATTTATACTCCAAGTGACACTCATGACTAAACAAAAAAGCGTTTGTGTTCCCACAAATCTAGTTAGATTTCTCATCTTCTGTTCACTTAGCCATCACCTCACAGGAAGAAGTTACAAAGCTTCACGGTAGATGTGGAAATGGAAGGTTTTATTAATTGTTCCTCTTAAATTACAACCTAATTAAAAACAGAACCAAAAAAGACAATTCAGAAGAAGCTTCAGGAAAAAAGCTGGTTATTCCAAGATTAAAGAGGTCACTGGGGAAAAAAGTAACCTTTCCAGCCATCACACATGCCATTTATTCATGCCTTTTAAGGATACATTAGAAATGAAATGGTAGAAAGGACTGCAAAGCCTGACTGGATGATACGTCAAGGCAGATATAGCTGGTTCTATCGTTAGTCCTGGGGCTTTGTACGGTCATGTTCTGTGGGTCTCTGGGGAGTCCGAGGCCACCCCATTGCCTGCAAAGGATACAAAGAGACCTGCAGCTCTCAAAACCGTCAGCTACGAGAGCATGAACACCCTCTGACTCAGATGAAGCCAAAATCATCACTTGGTTTTTATGAGTATAGTCACTCAATGTCCAGCCAGGATTCCTTTTACACTCAAGAAAATGAAAACAATCAACTGAAGCTGGAGGCATCTCTACCCAAAGAAGAAAAGGGAAACCAGGGCAGTGAGGCTGAGAAGCTCAGCCACAGGCAACTATTGGGCAAGTGACTGCCCACCTCATCCACTGGGCAGTGGGATGGGGGGCACCTCGGGAAGCCAGTGACCTCGCTGGACATGGTCCTCACCTCTCTGCTCTTCCCACCCCCACTGCCCAGCTGCACTGAGTCAGAGGAACATCACCCAGGGCCCAGACTGCCCCCAGGATGAGGTCCTGAGGGTCAGGGACCAACCTCTGTCATCCAGACATGAGGGCATCCCAGCTGTACCTGTGCTCCTGAGCTTCTGAGACAACTTCATTCTTTAATTGCTGCTGCTGCTGCTGCTGCTAAGTCACTTGTGTCCGACTCTGTGTGACCCCACAGACGCCAGCCCACCAGGCTCCCCCATCCCTGGGATTCTCCAGGCAAGAACACTGGAGTGGGTTGCCATTTCCTTCTCCAATGCATGAAAGTGAAAAGTGAAAGTGAAGTCGCTCAGTTGTGTCCGACTCTTAGCGACCCCGTGGACTGCAGCCCACCAGGCTCCTCTGTCCATGGGATTTTCCAGGTGAGAGTACTCGAGTGGGGTGCCATTGCCTTCACCATCTTTAATTTCTCCCTCATACTATTTTTTTCTTTCACAAGTTTTATTGGAGAATAGTTGATTTACAATGTTGTGTTAGTTTCAGGTGTACAGCAAAGTGAATCAGTTATGCATATACATATATCAACTCTTTTTAGATTCTTTTCCCATATAGGTCATTAAAGAGTATTGAGTAGAATCCCCTGGGCTACACAGTAGGTAATTAATTAGTTAACTGCTTTACATATAGTAGTGTGTATATGTCAATCCCAATCTTCCAATTTATCCCTACCTCACACTGATCGGAATGGTCATCATCAAAAAATCTGTAACAACAAATGCTGGGCAGGGTGTGGAGAAAAGGGAATCCACCTGCACAGTTGGTGGGAACGTAAACTGTTACAGCCACTATAGAGAACAGCATGCTGCTGCTGTTGCTGTTGCTAAGTTGCTTCAGTAGTGTCCGACTCTGTGCGACCCCATAGATGGCAGCCCACCAGGCTTCCCCCGTCCCTGGGATTCTCCAGGCAAGAACACTGGAGTGGGTTGCCATTTGCTTCTCCAATGCATGAAAGTGAAAAGTGAAAGTGAAGTCACTCAGTCGTGTCTGACTCCTAGCGACCCCATGGACTGCAGCCTACCAGGGTCCTCCGTCCATGGGATTTTCCAGGCAAGAGTACTGGAGTGGGCTGCCATTGCCTTCTCCGGAGAACAGCATGAAGGTTACTTAAAAAACTAAATACAGGGACTTCCCTGGTGGCCCAGTGGTAAAGAATCTGCCTTGCCAATCATCCTTGCAGGGGATGTGGGTTTGATCCCTAGTCAAGGAACTAAGATCTCACATGCTGTGGGGCAACTAAGCCCAGCATACCACAACTACTGAGACTACGTGTCACAATGAAGAGTCCACACATTGCAGTGAAAGACCCTACATGCTGCAGCTAAGACCTGATGCAGCCAAAAATAAATACAATAAATATTAAAAAAGAGACTAAATATAGAACCACTGCATGATCCAGCAGTCCCACTCCTGGGCATGTATCTGGGGAAAAAACACATAACTGGAAAAGATCCATGTTTTCCAAAATGCATTGCAGCACTGCTCACAATAGTCAAGACATAGAGACGAAATGTCCATCAACAGTGAAATGGATAAAGAAGATGTGGTACATATAGACATGGAATATTACTCAGCCATAAAAAAGAATGAAACAATGCCATCTGCAGCAACATGGATGGACCTAGAGGTTAACATACTGAGTGAAGTGAGTCAGACAGAGGAAGACTATTATCATGTAATATCGCTTATATGCTTCAAACTTCTCTTCAAGCAAGAACGGTGGCTGGGGCCACGTGATATCACTTATATGCTTCAAATTTCTCTTCAAGCAAGAACTGTGGCTGGGGCCACGTGCCTGGCTCTCATGGGCACTCCTGCCCCATGAAGCCTTGCCCTTTCTTCAGTCCCTACCTCAACTTCTCCAATAGGACTTCTGATAGACAGTGGCCATGAGTGGGACTTCTCCTGTCCTCCCTCATGTTGAACTGAGATCCCTCATAACCAAACGGAGAGCTCAACATGTAGGCATAACTTCCAACACGTGCCCATTTTCCCTCAGTAAAGGGAAAAAACAATCAGGAGTCCCCATCCACAGGAAGTTCATAGCAGAAAGGCTATGCATATTCCTATCAAAAGACATTAAAAGGTCACCCTAGATCAAGGTCAAATTCAAACTTTTCTGCCCCCTGCTTCCTCAGCATTGTGTCCTGCCAGAAAAGGGCTTTGTCACCTTTTGTCCTTCCTGGAGGAGAAGTCCTTGAGACAAAGATGCGGCCTGTTTGCTTCTTTGACCCTGCTCTGGAGACCAGTAGGTACTGCACAAACAGAAGCAGAATTAAAGGCCCCTGAGGGCCCGCTGGCTCTGGACTGCCAGGCAGCGAGCTCCCCTAGGCATGGTTAATGCTCCTCTCTCTTCTTTTGACTCTAGGTTTTTGGGGGTAGGGACATATTATTTTCAGATAGTTAAAAAAAAAAAAACTAGAGAACTTTCCTGGAGGTCCAGTGGTTAAGACTCCTTGCTTTACTGTAGGGGGCAAAGGTTCCATCCTTTGTCAGGGAACTAAGATCCCACATGCTAAATTGCAAGCTCAAAGAAACAAAAAAATAACACCCATCCCCCATCACCCTATATTTAATTATGCTACCTTGATCTTTTATCAGAATAAAAAATAACCTGAGTTTTAATAACTGGCTTCCATGGTGCTCGAAGCACTTTCCAGACAGCCCCCACCCACTCTGAGGAGCAGATGCTCACTGGTTGGGATGGTCCGCACAGGGCTTTTCTGCAGCTGTGCCTTGTCACCCAGGCCTGTATAGCCCTAGAAATTCAACAAAACAGCACAGCTCCCAGGGTAGGCAGCCAGGCTCTGGGGTCAAACTGGGTTTGGGGCCTGCTTTGCTGCTTTCTACTCATAAGAGCTTAGGCAAAGTCACCTGTCTTTCTGGGCCCCAGTTTCCCCGTGAATAAAGCAGGTGATGACAGCCAGCCCTTCACGGGGCTGCGGTGAGGACTAGCAGAAAGCCGGGTGAAGAGCTTCTAGCAGTGCCTGGATTGGGGGAGCATTCAGCAACTATCAGATATCATCATCAGTGTTATTTCTGTGACTCTCATTACTTTCAGTGGGCTTCTCAGGTGACTCAGTAAAGAACCCGCCTGCCAATGCAGGAGATACAGGTTCGATCCCTTGGTTGGGAAGATTCCCTGGAGAGGGAAATGGCCAACCACCCAGTATTCTTACCTGGCAAACTCCATGGACAGAGGAGCCTAGTAGCTACAGCTCATGGGGTCGCAAAGAGCCAGACACGACTGAGCAACTGAGCGCACATGCATGCACAATACCTTCAGTTACCCATAAATAGGAGACAGCAGAGTAAGTCAAAGGAAACAGAAGCCTGAGCAACATACCAGCAGATGTGGGTCTGTGAGGCCTGCTGGCCACCTGTGGACCCCTACTCCTCATGGTGCTCTGAGCCACCTCTATGCCCAGGAACAGGATATGCTAGAATCTGCTACTGACAAACAGGAGTGTAGGAGCGTGAGCTATATCAGAGACACATGGTGAGGGTCTAGAGTGCGAGTGACAGCAGCCTCCAGTGGCATCAACTTCCTCTCCAGAAAGAGCCTCACCAATGGAAATCCTTTACCAAATGTCCAAAAGCAACGTGTCCAGCAGTCTGACTCCCTAGCCTTGACTCAATGTCCCTTCAGAGGAGCTGAATCCAAGGACACAATCGCTGTGCAAAAAGACCCTTGAAGGCAAGTCCAGGGCGAGGTCCTCCGGAAGATTCTGAGAATGTGCTCCAGCACGTTACAATAAGTCTGGAACAGTGGCTTCCATTCGGCCGGGGTCCCAATGCCTACATAGACCCACTCTCCACTGTGACTTCAGACCTGCGCTTCCAGGAGAGGGGAGTAGACCTCCACCCCTGGGAAACCTTCCACATGAACTGAAGGGAGGCAGCTGCGAAGCAAGAGGTCTGCACAGTTAACTGTCCCCACTCTGATGGGCAATGGCCGTAAAACATCAAGAGATCCTTCCAAAGGCTTCATAAGGATTCCACTCTGGGGCTAAGAAGAGACAACTTAGGAAGTTTAAGAAAAGGTAACTACATCCCAGGGGGAGTTCAACAGCTTTATAGCTTATTGGTTGAAATCCTGAGTTTTAATTTCTGATCGGATCTTAATGGAACAATCCTTGGCTGCAAGAACTGGATGAATATGGAAAAACAGGAAAGAATAATAGGGAAAAAATCAGCAAAGGTGACTCTTGGGACTGGTATTTTATTGCACCATGCTTGATCCTAACCCAAAGGTCAAAAAGCAATAGGATTTTACTCTTTACTTAACCTGGAGCTTCTCCAAGTATTATTCGAAGTTAGGTCGTCCTGAGGATATGAAGAGGATTCAAAAATCAGAGCGCACTTACTTTGGAGGGGAGTGGCAAACAAAAAGGAAATACACTGTTAACAGTCTTAAAAGAAATACCTACCCTATGAAGAATCCCAGCACCGAAAATAAACTTCACATAAATGTAAAATAAACTTTTACGAGCAATCTTCTCCGGGTGCTGATATTTTTTTTCTTCCCATCTGACTTAAATACAAGCCAGGCAGGATGTTCACTGAGGTGAACTTTTCACTTTTAGATAGTAAATGGAATGTTGTAGGTCCTGTGCTAAATATAATAAATCTTAAAATGGTCTTCAATAAGGTCAAATTCTCAACAGGATGAGACTGACTATATGCAGAGTCCGAGACTTCTCATGCGAAGTGTGCAGAAGGCCTGCTCACTCTGCCTCACTCCAAGGCCATCTGAACAAATATTTGTGGGGTGGCTGGGCTTCGCTGGTGGCTCAGATGGCAAAGAATCCACCCGCAATGCAGGAGACCTAAGTTCAATTCCTGGGTTGGGAAGATTCCCTGAAGGAGGGCATGGCTACCAACTCCAGTATTCTTGCCTGGAGAATCCCATGGACAGAGGAGCCTGGCTGGCTACAGTCCAAAGATAGGGTCGCACAGAGTCAGACACGACTGAAGTGACTTAGCATGTGTGGTGACCCAGAATCCCTTTCTTCCCCCACTTCCACCATATTCCAACTGACCTGACTGTCCACTCAGGAGCCTCACCTATGATCCCCTATTCTGAGAACACATCACATTCTCTACTGTCACTGTAAACATGGATTCCCTTCCTTAAAGTCATCTACTTTTTTATAGTGCATCCTCCCACTGAGTGGTCAGCTCTGTGTTCCTTCCCCTTGAATCTGAGCAGCTGTGACTGCCTTGAACAGCGGAAGTGTTGTTCTGTGACCGTAAGACTAGATAATAAAAATGCATGTGCTTCCACTCAGCTCTGTTGAGACTCTCTCTAGGAACAAGACTGCCACGCTGGGAGGAAGCCCAACACCTTGAGAGGCCACAGGCAGGTGTCCTGGCTGGTAGTCCACCCGAGGGTCCTGCCCCTGCCGGGTGCCGGCCAGACATGTGAGGGAAGGTCCTGGACCTGGGTATCTCCCCAGTGAGGCTCTCAAGCCCTCCCCCTCTGCTCAATCTGAACAACCCACAGAATCCACGAGCAAAACAAAATAGTAGTTTCAGACCCTGAGGGTTTGGAGCAGTTTGTTATGCAGCAAGAGTAACCAGGCTACCACATCTTCATAAAGAGAATCACAAATTTGAATGTGAAGCCCAAGTCACAATCAAGCCAGTGTCACACACAAGGGAAAAGTCTAGTATCAGAGGAGGAGAGGAGTTTACAATCCCACCAGTGGTTTAACCTCACAGGAGGCTGGGCCAGTCACTCCTCTGAAGTCTTCAGAGTATGAACTATAAAATGGAACTAACAGAACCTAATAAGACCATTGTAGGCATCAATGAGACCCAGCACACAAAGGCTCTTTGATGCGTGAGGCATTATTAACATCACATGTGAGGTCCTTTCAATATCTCATATATCTTCCTTTTAGACATATGAATCTCATGACTCCACAAAACCTGTAAAGTTCTGTTGAAATCGTAGAATGAGATGTGGTGATGAAAGCGGCAGCAAGTAAAAGCTCAGATGAGGCTTAACAAATTTCCTAACTGTACCATTTTTCCTCCTTCCAGCTGATTCTTCTCCAGTAGACTGGTAGCCTCTAAAATGGGTAGGTAGGAAAACTATGAATTCTATTCCTAAAAGTGTGCATATTGCTAAAAGTACAGCATGCTTTACTGGTGTTTCCATGGCTCCAGGTTTACAGTAAACAATAAAAGGTGTTGACTTTTTCCTATAAGTGCAATTCTAATTGCATGACATGTATTACCTTATTTAGTCCTCCTAGCAATCGTATTAAATAGGTTCTAACACTAGCCCAATTTTATAGGTGAGAAAACTAAAGTAATGGCAGATCATATCACACAGTGACGAGGCAGCAAAACCTGAATTCAAACACCAGGCACTGTGAAGCAGGGCCCCACACTGATCACTGCACCGCAAGGCTTCCTCAAGGCAGTCTTCTTGAGGGTAAAACATGAACTCCCATTCAGTTCATTTCCGATCTCATCACCGGTAACTTATAATACAAAATCCTCTTAATAATATTCTACCACTCAAACTGCTTTAAAGAAAGCGAAGTCGCTCAGTCATGTCTGACTCTTTGCAACCCCACAGACTGTAGCCTACCAGGCTCCTCCCTCCATGGGATTCTCCAGGCAAGAGTACTAGAGTGGGTTGCCATTTCCTTCTCCGGGGATCTTCCCGACCCAGGGGTTGAACCTGGGTCTCCCGCATTCCAGGCAGACGCTTTTAACCTCTGAGCCACCAGGGATACAAGGAAATGATAAAAAGGACTTGCAACAAGAACGCAGCAAAGACACGTTTTCTCTTCCACCTGGACTCCATGTCTGAAGTACCTGTTCATGTGTTCAGAGTCCCTGGACATGTTTACACCTCAGCATCCAGCAGCTTCCCGATGGTCATTCATGGGCCACCTTGTACAGCTCAGACCCAAGTGATATTCTGAGGCAGCACTCAACAGGTTACCCAAATAACTTATAAAACCCCAGAAGTCTCTCCAGCTCAGAAGCCATGTGGCAGGCATTTGGTTATCTTCTCTAAGAAAAAATGCTGTGTCATTCAGTTCAGTTCAGTTCAGTTCAGTCGCTCAGTCGTGTCCGACTCTTTGCGACCCCATGAATCACAGCACGCCAGGCCTCCCTGTCCATCACCAACTCCCGGAGTTCACTCAGACTCATGTCCATTGAGTCCGTGATGCCATCCAGCCATCTCATCCTCGGTCGTCCCTTTCTCCTCCTGCCCCCAATCCCTCCCAGCATCAGGGTCTTTTCCAATGAGTCAACTCTTCGCATAACGTGGCCAAAGTACTGGAGTTTCAGCTTTAGCATCATTCCTTCCAAAGAAATCCCAGGGTTGATCTCCCTCAGAATGGACTGGTTGGATCTCCTTGCAGTCCAAGGGACTCTCAAGAGTCTTCTCCAACACCACAGTTCAAAAGCATCAATTCTTCTGCGCTCAGCCTTCTTCACAGTCCAACTCTCACATCCATACATGACCACAGGAAAAACCATGTCCATTGAGTCCGTGATGCCATCCAGCCATCTCATCCTCGGTCGTCCCTTTCTCCTCCTGCCCCCAATCCCTCCCAGCATCAGGGTCTTTTCCAATGAGTCAACTCTTCGCATAACGTGGCCAAAGTACTGGAGTTTCAGCTTTAGCATCATTCCTTCCAAAGAAATCCCAGGGTTGATCTCCCTCAGAATGGACTGGTTGGATCTCCTTGCAGTCCAAGGGACTCTCAAGAGTCTTCTCCAACACCACAGTTCAAAGGCATCAATTCTTCTGCGCTCAGCCTTCTTCACAGTCCAACTCTCACATCCATACATGACCACAGGACAAACCATAGCCTTGACTATACGGACCTTTGCCGGCAAACTGATGTCTCTGCTTTTTAATCCTGGCCTGTAGCTATTAACAAAACTAACCACTTCCCCTTGGGTCTCTCAGCACTGCAAACCTTGTGTGTATCATGTCACTTATTTACATTCTAGGTGTGTGTTTGTATCATCTTCCCCACCAGATGCTGGCTTGTGTTCATGATGTCTTATTCATCTCTGTACTCCAAGGCACAGAACAATGCCTCCAGTACAGAGCACCAGGATTTAACTCATATGAGCTCGTTAGACCAGAGCCCAGGAAGGTGATCATTTGGGCAACTGCATCAGCATACAGTATCACCTGACTCACAGCATAACCAATGTTACCTGCTAACTCTGCCAAAGCAATTGAGAGAACCACAAGACTTTCAAAGAATAAGACACTGAGGGAGCATCTGGGCTAAGCTCCCTCTTGGTGCTGGGCCAGGGAGCCTAAGGCTCATGCTTAAACACCTCTAGTGATGAAAAAATCACTACCTCATGACATCATCAATTCCAGAGAACACCATAAACCACATATGATGAACACACGAAACCCATCCCGTTCAGATCTCTCTCCTCTGTGACCAAGCTCTGCTCAAAGTGAAAGTGTTAGTCGCTCAGTCGTGTCTAACTCTTTGTAATTCAATGGACTCTAGCCTGCCAGGCTCCTCTGTCCATGGAATTCTCCAGGCAAAAATACTAAGTAGGTTGCCATGACCTTCTCCAGGGGATCTTCCCAATGCAGGGATCGAACTTGGGTCTCCCACATTGCAGGCAAATTCTTTACCGTCTGAGCCACCAAGGAAGCCCTTAGCTCTGCTGAGGACCATGGCTAATCCGCCTTAAAATCTTCAGCATTTATCTCACCAAAGTGGAGCTAAAGTAGGTGACTCAAGTAATTGTGCTGAAAATAGATCATTAGTTTTGAGCTGAGCACTCTTTAAAAGAACGTATGGCATTACACCAATGTCAATTTCCTAATTTTGACTGTATACTATAGACTGGTAAGATGTGATCACTGGGTGAAGGCTACATGAGCAGTTTCCATACCATTTCAATAAGTTCTTATGAGTCAAACTATTTCAAAATAAAAGGTTATTTAAAATAGATTATACATGTACACACGTGTATATACATATGCCCATGTATTTATGTACATATAGAATGTATTTTTAATAATTATATGTGTGTGTATATAGACACAGACAGACAGCCAGACACAGAGAAAGAGACAGAGAGAGATGGGAGCAAGCGTCACTGCCCTGGGCTACGTGCCCACACAGGACTGCTTCAGACACGAACACAACAAGATTTTTCTGTGCCCTTTACCATCTATAAGAACCACTAAAAGATGTGACTAATGCCATTAACTCCATGGTCGTGCCCTCTCACCCATTCTTTTATACATCCTGAGACCAGCGGAATCTGACCAGTTCATCTGCCAGTCCCACAAACCCCACCTCACATCCACACACCCTAGACACAGTATGAGGCAGGTTCCCACATATGAATCAACTCAGCCTTTAACCAGCAGCCAAGGTAACACTCCAAGATCCCTAGGAGGCCATGAAGCAGGAAGTAAGTAAAGCCACAAGGAGCACCCACCATGCGCTAAGCCCTCCCTGGGGTGTCCTGCACCAGTTCTCTCCTTTAATTCTCACTGCAATCCTATACTGTGCCCATTCCACAGGAGAGAAAAACTGAGGCACCCAGGAGGGAGGAAAGTGCCTCAGGTCATCGGGTTGGTGAGTGCAGAGATGGAAGTCAGACCCCAGCTGGATGCATACGTGGTGCTGGCTCACGACAGGAGAACCCCTGTCCGAGGGTCAGCAAGGATGCTGGATGGGTTTTCAGAAGCCCAATATCCATCCTGTTTCATACACACCTGTTAACTTCACAGATGCCTTAAAGGGCAACACTCGTTTCTGCCCATCTCTAGGATGGTATTCTTGAACATCTGTTAAGTCCAGGGGCTTCTTTTAGTCCCTATCTCCTTGTTAAATCTAGGTGGGGATGGGTGTAGCTGGAGAGCCAGGCCCTGGAATTTTGTTTGGAGCTCCAAGGTCCTTCAGTGAAAGCACCGGGGCCTCCCACCAGCACAGTGTTTGCGTGGTTGGCATATAAGAGATGTCTGGTGAAGAAAATGGGCAAGTATATCCAACTTGGTAAAGCATCACAATTTTTAAAAAGACACCCACTTATCCAGTGGCTGTTTCCTCTTGTCATAAATCAATAATAATTTAATGATGGGGAAGAGGAGTGTGGGTCACATTTTCTTCCATTAAGACCAGCAATCAATCAAGCCTGCTAACAGTCCAGCTAAATTTAGCAAGAGATATGGGCTTTCAGAAAGTCCTCTACAGTGTGGGCGGCCACTAAAAATATAACAAAACAATGAAGTCACCACAGAATGGAGAGAGGTCTATAAATGGTGGGGACCCTAGAGATTGGTACTTGGGCCTGCTATACCTTTAAACAGGTCTTATCAATGAGAAAGACCTAGAGAAAAATCTCTAGAGGTCATCACTCAGCTCTTCCATTATGAAAATGTAAGGCTGAAGAAGAGTATCTGTGTGAGTAGGGAAAAAAGAAATAGGAACTAGGGCGAATCCAAATTATTGGGAGAAAACTCATCTACATGGTAGCAATATTTCCTAAGCTTCAGGACAAAAACAAGCATGGTCAAGTACATCTGGGAAACACTGAACATGCAAAAGAGGGAAAATGTATCCCTCTTGTGAACACTACTTAGAAAAATTCTGGGAGGTCCTCCAATAAAGAAACATATCCAACATTAAACACAGTATTTTCCAAAATCTATTTGAGTACAGGCCTTTGTTTTCTTCTTGAATGTAAAACCCGTTACCATCCTGTGGGGGTGGGTGGGTAATGCTTTGAGAATGCTCCCATAAGGGATGAACATACTTTATGTAGTCGATGTAATTAAATAGGCCCTTAGCAGCCTGGATGAGAGGGGAGTTTGGGGGAGAATGGATGCATGTATATGTAAAATGAGCTCCTTTGCTGTCCAATTGGAACTATCACAACATTGTTAATCGGCTATACTCCAGTATAGAATAAAAAGTTTTAAAAAAATTGAAAAGCAACTATAAAAAATAAAAAGTAAATAAAATAGGCCCCTGGGTGTCATCAAAGACTGCGGCATAAAAATGATCAGTTTGTGAGTTGCTGCTGCCACGCAGGACGACCAGCAACACTGGGAACTGTCAGGAAAGATGGGAGAAACCAAGTCAAGCCCAGTGTCTTGGGTGCAAGCAGGACTTTCAGACGAGTGTGATGGACTTGTGACCAAAGCCAACATCAGAAGGAACACAAGCAGCTGTAACACTGACCCAGCAAAGCCCTGGATAGGAATTCATCCTCCTGACCCTGACAGCCAGGTGCTGAAAGACGCTCACTGCAACACGACAGCAACAGGGGAAATGAGGAAGAACTGAAAGATTCAATGGCTGGGGGTGAGCAGAGAAAGTGTAGGCACATCCGGAATGGGGAAGTGGGACTCTCTACCACAGACCCCTCAGTTCCAAGGCAAGCAGTGTGGGCTGAGCGCCACCTGTACCACAGGCCCCAGGAAGGGCTAGCTGAAAATGCGCTGATTCAATCCCAGATCTGGTTCCCCTAGACTTCAACAGGGAGTTGCTGGCTACTCTCTGAAGGTAAATGGAGAAGCTCTCACGTGATAACTTTACAAGCAACCAGGCCACGTAGTCTGACAGGTATTCATCTATTTTTAATTACAATCCCACAAATATTTTAATTCACATCTGTTCCACAGTATCTTGGACAACACACACAGAAATCAACTCAAAATGAATCACCAGCTTCATGGTAAACTTAGAAGTCAAGTATCTTAGGCATATGTTCACCCTGGACCTAGTCCAGCTTCTTCTAACAGTCAAGGAACATTTTACTGAGCAATTAGTCAATGTCAATTTCCCTGCCTGATGATGGCAATACAGCAAGAAAGGAGACAGTCCTTGATGTCAAATCTTACAAGCTTTCAGGAGCTCTTCAGGGATCTGTCATTAATAAAATTACCCCAAACCTCTTTGAATCCATTTCTCTTTCTCACTCATACTACCTTGGCTGTAACCTAAGTTTAGGAATCCTTTCGGTTCATTAATTGATAGCTAGGTAAAAGACCCTGATGCTGGGAAAGACTGAAGGCAGAAGGAGAAGAGGGTGACAGAGGATGAGATAGTTGGATGACATCACCAATTCAATCGACAGGAACTCAGGAAAACTCTGGGAGATGATGAAAGACAGGGAGGCCAGTCATGCAGCAGTCCATGGGGTCACGAAAAGTCAGACATGAATTGGCGACCAAACAACAAAGGGCGCCGTGTACTGTAAGTTAACATGTTTCTCACCAAGTGGATGGGAAGTGAAACATCAAGCCCAGGAAAGTATAGGATGAAAGAGGAGCAGATGTCAGATTCAAGAGGGCTGCATGGATAAATGTCAGTGTGCAAACCAGACCAACAAGTACTGCCTCAGGGTAGAAGAGTCAAGACAGCGGTCGTACCAGGTGAGAGGGTGAGACCAGCCAGTTTCAAGGACTGCCATCCATCTGACCTCCTTGTTACAGGCATCTTCCCTGCACTGTTGATGGGAAGGAGCAAAACTGGCTGCCTTGAATTTCTTCTCCTTTCCTCTCTCTGACCTCTGGTAGGGGGATGGTTAAAAGGTCAGACACAGAGGAGAAAAGGATTAAAAACAAAGGATGGATATTTCACTGATGGAATAAAAAACTGGAGACCCAAAGGAACGAGGATGCAGAGCCCTGGAGGAAACAGGAAGAGTGGGGGGGTGCCAGGACGGACAGACAGATGCCTATGGCCGCCCAGGGCAAGACAAGGAAGGGGTGCCATCACATGAGGCGGGCTCTGATTCGGCACACGGATGGGCTTTTGAGTGATCTGCAGCTCTCAGCACTGGGTGGGCTGCCAAGCACGGTGAGATCCTCCTCCTACAAGCAGGGTGGCCAGAGCCACGAGACACCTGGAGTGGCCCCCATGCACTCTTCACGGCTCCCTGCTCTGGGAATAGGGAGAACCCCACCAGCAGAGCAGCTGGAGGCAGAGGAGCTGAAGGCAGGCCAAAGCCGCCTTTCCCAGGCGCTCCACACAGGTGGGGAACAGGATTCGTGGCTCACAGGAAATGCTTACATCCTGACTTCACCCCGGGAAGCGCTGAACCAGTAATAGTGCTCGCTGACTTCACGCACCTTTTGTCCCCTCCAAGCCCTCTGAGTGTTAACAGGCCTGACAAATGAGTCTCTGGAGGTCTGCACTTGTGCCCGTGGGCAAGGAGCACAGACATGAGAAACGTGGGCCTCTGCCACCTCTAGGATTTCCTCACCCATCAATTAACTCCCCACCGCCATCATGACCTGGGAATCCCTAACAGAGAGTCTGATCAGCACGGGCTCACCAGCACTGACACCTCAGCTGAGAGCCACGATGCAGACATTGTCAGCAGTGGGATGGTGATCATTGTGACTCCCACAGGCTGTGAAATGCTGGAAAGATTCCACAGACCTTCATCACCACACTATGGGCATATGGGCTTCAGGAACCCCAGTTTAAGACATTCAGAAACAGGCTTCCCAGTCCAAATATGAAAGCATCCTTTATGATATTAACATATTTCTCAGAACCACAGGTGACAGAAGCTGTACTTTTCCTATTAGTTGATGAAGGACATGTATTCACATATTTGAATTTACACTCAGGCCCCTGCAGCCACCCCAATGTCCCCAAAGGAATCAGGTTTGGCTCTAACCACTGCGCCACTTCTCTCATGAGGACATAAAGTGCGGCTAACGATGTGATGACTAATCTAGAGCCAGACATCCTGGAATGTGAAGTCAAGTGGGCCTTAGAAAGCATCACTACGAACAAAGCTAGTGGAGGTGATGGAATTCCAGTTGAGCTGTTTCAAATCCTGAAAGATGATGCTGTGAAAGTGCTGTACTCAATTTGCCAGCAAATTTGGAAAACTCAGCAGTGGCCACAGGACTGGAAAAGGTCAGTTTTCATCCCAATTCCAAAGAAAGGCAATGCCAAAGAATGCTCAAACTACCGCACAATTGGACTCATCTCACATGCTAATAAAGTAATGCTCAAAATTCTCCAAGCCAGACTTCAGCAATATGTGAACCGTGAAATCCCTGATGTTCAAGCTGGTTTTAGAAAAGGCAGAGGAACCAGAGATCAAATTGCCAACATCCGCTGGATCATGGAAAAAGCAAGAGAGTTCCAGAAAAACATCTATTTCTGCTTTATTGACTATGCCAAAGCCTTTGACTGTGTGGATCACAGTAAACTGTGGAAAATTCTGAAAGAGATGGGAATACCAGACCACCTGACCTGCCTCTTGAGAAATCTGTATGCAGGTCAGGAAGCAACAGTTAGAACTGGACATGGAACAACAGACTGGTTCCAAATAGGAAAAGGAGTACGTCAAGGCTGTATATTGTCACCCTGCTTATTTAACTTATATGCAGAGTACATCATGAGAAATGCTGGACTGGAAGAAACACAAGCTGGAATCAAGATTGCTGGGAGAAATATCAATAATCTCAGATATGCAGATGACACCACCCTTATGGCAGAAAGTGAGGAGGAGCTAAAAAGCCTCTTGTTGAAAGTGAAAGAGGAGAGTGAAAAAGTTGGCTTAAAGCTCAACATTCAGAAAACGAAGATCATGGCATCTGGCCCCATCACTTCATGGCAAATAGATGGGGAAACAGTAGAAACAGTGTCAGACTTTGTTTTTTTGGGCTCCAAAATCACTGCAGATGGTGACTGCGCCATGAAATTAAAAGGCGCTTACTCCTTGGAAGAAAAGTTATGACCAACCTAGATAGTATATTCAAAAGCAGAGACATTACTTTGCCGACTAAGGTCCGTCTAGTCAAGGCTATGGTTTTTCCTGTGGTCATGTATGGATGTGAGAGTTGGACTGTGAAGAAGGCTGAGCGCAGAAGAATTGATGCTTTTGAACTGTGGTGTTGGAGAAGACTCTTGAGAGTCCCTTGGACTGCAAGGAGATCCAACCAGTCCATTCTGAGGGAGATCAACCCTGGGATTTCTTTGGAAGGAATGATGCTAAAACTGAAGCTCCAGTACTTTGGCCACGTTATGCGAAGAGTTGACTCATTGGAAAAGACCCTGATGCTGGGAGGGATTGGGAGCAGGAGGAGAAGGGGACGACCGAGGATGAGATGGCTGGATGGCATCATGGACTCAATGGACGTGAGTCTGAGTGAACTCCGGGAGTTGGCGTACTGCGGTTCATGGGGTTGCAAAGAGTCGGACACGACTGCGCGACTGAACTGAACTGAACTGAAGACACACAGTGGGTTTCAAAGACTCAGAACCAAAAACAACGTAAATAACTCACTGATAATACTTGCATTGATTAGAAGTTGATAATATTTTGATATACTGGGTTCAGTGCTATTAAAATTAATCTTACTTGCTTTAACTTCTTCAACATAGCAACTAGAAAAATGTACCATTGCAAATGTGGCCTGCAATCCCTCCCTTTCTATTGAACAGACTTGCTCTAGAGTTTCCTCTCTAGGAAAATTCCTTCTTCAGGACAGAAGTCAAGGAGGCACCTCTGCCTTGGGGCCTGAGTACCCCTCCACCTAGCCAAGTTCTGGCACCCAAGCCAGGAGGCAGCCCAGAGAGCCACAAGGCTGACTTCTGACACAGCATGACTGCTCTGTGCCATTTTGTTACAGATGATATAGCCTTGACCCACTTCCTGAAATTGCCCGGGTCCCCCCTCACTCCTTCCAAGGCAGGTCCAATGGTCTGGGAAGGACATGGTACAGCACATACATGTAGCTCCACAATTACCATCTGCTGGGTCTCTGGTGCATAAGAAGCTAACTCACAAAGGACTAAAAAGAGGCAGGGAGGACACCTGTCCAGAAATTCCTGCTCAGGGCATTGACTGAAGACTCTTACGTCTGTGTCTGCATATTTTCCACTGTACGGAGCTTAGCACTTTATAAGCAAGGTCTTGTTATAGTCTCACACCATGTTTACTGTGGAGTAAACATCTGGGCCCTGTATTAGATTTATACCCAAGGACAGAGCTTGTCCAGAAAGCAATTCCTTGTTTGTTTTCAAATAAATGATGCCAAGATGGTTATGCTTTGTGTGTGTGTGTGTGTGTGTATGCATGTGTGTGTGTGTGTGTTTGTATGCATGTGCGTGTGTGTGTTCATAAAGTCTCATCCACCAAATTCTTTCCAGGATCAGAAAAGTGTGATTCATTACATCAGACAAAAAAATAATCACTCCTTTGAAGTTTGATCCATTAATTCCACTCAACCCTTGAAATGGACTATAAGGAAGAAATGACATTAAGAATCTAATCACACATTATAAATTACCTATACCTCAATTTTTAAAAAAAAAAGTCTTCAAGTTGAAAAAGAAGAAGAACCTGAGGTCACTTGACGAGAATTTGGGGAGCCTAGTTCATACTACGCCAAATATCCCTGACCCAAAAGAGCCAGTAAACTAACAGGGAAGGCTAAAAACTAGTATGAAAGTATCATGGGCTGAATTGTGTTCCCTCAAATTCATATGTTGAACCCACAATCTCTTGATCTCAGAATGCGACCAGATTTGGAGAGAGGGTAATTAAGTTAAAATGGAGTCTTTAGGGTGGGCCCGAATCCAGTAGGACTGTTATTCTTATAGGAAGAAGAGATCAGACACAGACAAGTACAGAGAGAAATCAGCAGGAGAACACCCGAGAAGGCAGCCATCTAAGGCCAAGGAGAGAGGCCTCAGGAGAAACCAGCCCTGCTGACCCTTTGACCTCATACTTCATCCTCCAGAAGCGTGACAAGTAAACTCTGTTGCTTAAGCCACCTCGTCTGTGGTCTTAAGATAGCTTGAGCAGACTAAGACACCAAGTAACACCGGTGGGGAAAAGGCCCACATCCGAGCCTGGGGACGAGAAGAGAAAAGGGTACTTGGGGGTATTAGGTGGCAGTGGGCAGCCGTTTTGCAGAGGGAGCCTCACTAAAGCTGGACCTACAGAGGGAGGTAAGGTCTGCACCGGTGAAGGTGGAGGAGGGCAACAAGAGGAAAAGCAAAAAGCCTGGAAGGGCTGGGGCTGCCTGACTGGCCAAGTCACAACTTCCAGAACAGATGCCCCACCAGACCAAGAGTTACTTAAAGGCAGGGCCGAGTCCCGCCTTCTCCATCTCCCCAGGGGTCTCCATCTCTTCAGTGTCTGGCACACAATGGGTACTCCATAAATGCAGTGGCATACATAACTTCTCATCCAAATTGGAAGGCTTTGAGAGGGAAAGTGTAACCAACAATGACCATGTGAGACAACAGGTGCACACCCGGGCAGAGGTCAGCAAAGCAGTGACGCGTGCAGAAGTGAACTGAAAGTAGAGACACGTGGGATGAAGGGCAAAGCTGAGGACGGAGATGGTGCCTGCTATAACCTGCCTGGGGAAAAAATGCATGTGACCATCAGTTTGCTCATAGGAAGAACTCAGATGATCTCTAAGCTGATTTCTCATTCTCTGTTTGCCCCCAAGAGATGGTGCCAAAAAAAAAAAAATCATAATTATTCTGCTTAACAGACTTCCCCTGTGGCTCAGCTGGTAAGAATCCACCTGCAATGCAGGAGACCCTGGTTCAATTCCTGGGTCAGGAAGATCCTCTGGAGAAGGGATAGGCTACCCACACCAGTATTCATGGGCTTCCCTGGTGGCTCAGACGGTAAAGAATCCTCGGGAGACCTGGGTTTGATTCCTGAGTTCAGAACATCCCTGAGAGGAGGGCATGGCAACGCACTCCAGTATTTATGCCTGGAGAATCCCTATGGACAAGGAGCCTGGCTGGCTACAGTCCATGGAGTTGCTAAGAGTCAGACACGACTGAGCGACTAAGTACACCATAGCACATTCTGCTTAATAAAAGCATGTACTTCAAGAAGCTCCTAGTCTTTGTGAAAGAGAAAGATTTCTGACATGGTCATGCCCAAAACACTCCAGTGAAGTTAAACAGAAATGCTGAAAGACTTGTGCTCAGTAAATTGACTGCTGACAACACTGTCCTGCAAACACCAGGCAGTGAGGCAACATGGAAGAAATCACAGCCTGCACCAGCCCTCCCATGAGAGATGTGCTGTTACTAAAGCATCAGCATGAGCCCCAGGGTCGCACAAGATCAAAAGGAAGCCAGAGCGTAACCACCAGAGCCTATATTTTCTAGCTCCTTGGTTCTCAGAGTGTAGTCCATGGACCGGCAGCATCGGTATCACTGGGGAGTTGGTTAGAAATTCACCCCAGACCTGCCACATCAGGACCGAAAGAGGTCCACAAGTGGCGCTAGTGGCACCCGTCTGCCGATGCAGGAGACATGAAAGACGTGGGTTCAGTCCCTGGGTTGGGAAGATCTCCTGGAGGAGGGCATGGCAACCCACTTGACAGAGGAGCCTGGCGGGGTGCAGTCCATGGAGTTGCAAAGAGCTGGACATGACTGAAGTGACTTAGCGCGCACGCATGTGAGTGACTGGTGTGCAAACTGCACTTGAAGGAGCCTTTGTAAACTGATTCAGCAGCTCTGACACGCTCTGATCCAGGTGGAGGAGGATATCAGCTAGGAGAGTTGTTCTCTTCCCACATTTATTTCTTGTTTGCTCCACACTTTTTATTTTCTCTTCACCATCTGTTTCTAATCATTTTTTTAAAATCCTCCAACACCTATGTAAAGAGTCTTGATCCATTTCAAATGCAGAGGCAGCCAGGAAGAGTAGTTGATTTCTGGGTTAAGGAGAAGGGAAAGGGGACCCAGTGCTCACCAGATCCCCACTAGGAAGTCTGTTTTCTTCCCACTGTCATCTGAGGAGTACAGAGACCCAGCTGCGGCATTCACCTGAGACCCCATGGCTGAGCACGGATCAGATCAGCCCAGCTTGGCACCCTCCATCCATGCAGGAAGACTATACTTCATGTGCTTCACAAAAGGAAGCTGAAAAGGAATCTCTCCACCCAGTACTAGCAAGAGCATTAGGATCCAGGTGGCTTTTACATCCTAGAAGGCAATTCTCTGATATGTCTCAAACCTTCAAATGCCTTCCCTCCCAACCCACCAATTGTATATATCTCCATCCTCGACACTGCCAGTTTTTACAGTTTTATGCCACAGAGAAGAAAACAGAAAATATCAGATGCACGACTGTGACACTCCTGAAATGATCAACTCAGGGTGAGCCACCCAACTTTCTCATTTCTAATTCTGCTTCCCTCCTCCCACAATGATGACGGAACTTTGGAGAGAAAGACCAGGTTCCATGGCACTCTTAAAACTGAGGTTTTAATCAATGTTAATGCAAAGTGAAACAGTCATTTTGACTTCAACCCAGTTACTTATGTTTCTACTTGGCTCATGATATTTGATCTGTAAATGACTGGTGTCCTGGGAAGACTCTATATTCTATAGTAACAGAAATCTGCACTGTCCTATATAGTAGCTACTAGCCACAAGGGGTTGTTTACATTTACACTTTACAATTAAAAGTAGAAATTTCTCAGTGGCACTCACTACAGTTCAAGTTCTCAACAGTCATATGTGGCAGTGGCCACCACATTGGGCAGCGTAGATACGGCACATGCCCAACATCACTACTACAAGAGAGTGAAGCTCTACACAGTTGAAACTGACATTTCCCAACCTCCCTTAAGATACGGATACTAAATGAGTTGCTAGCAGAAATCACTGTGCTCTGGGCTCAGTCACTCGGTCACGTTCAACTTTTTGTGACGTCATGAACTGTAGTGCACCCCCCCCCTCCCCTGGCTCCTCTGTCCATAGGACTTTCCAGGAAAGAATACTGGAGAGAGTTACCATTTCCTCCCCCAAGGGGATCTCCCAACTTAGGGATCGAACCTGCATCTCCTGCACCGGTAGATGGATTCTTTACCACTGCACCACCTGGGAAGCCTAGAAGTCATTGGGAGCCCTTGAAAAGGGCCTCAGAATCAGATGGCAAGAGCACTTTGCCCTTCCCCCTTCTTTCTGCATGGGAAGAAGGCACAGCAGCTGGAACTCAGCAGCCATCTTAGGACCACGAGGAAGGGTGCACTGCACTGAGCACTCACACTTCCCTTCCCTTTCCTTTCCTCTCTCTCTCTCTACCTAGGTCATCTCATCAAATTTCATGGCTGTAAACACTAGTTTCTGATGACTCTCAAATTTATACTTATAACCCAGACCACTACTTCAGCTGCAGACTCTTATACACATATCTCCACTTCACCATCTAATAGGTCCCTCAAACTCAGTGTGTCTAAAACTGAACTGCGGATCCTCCCCTTAAAGCCTAGTCCACCCGCAACCTTTTTGCTGAGCTTTAATCAATGTATTCAGTCATATAACCACAAGCACAATCCCATGAGAATATTTTTATCACTTCCAAACTTCCCTCCTGACTCTGGAGTCAAGCATGGATGCCACCTCCCACCCCAGAAACTCTGATCTGCTTTCTGCCTTTTGAGCTGGTCTTTTCCCCAGAATCACAGTAGTAGCCTTTTGAGTCTGGTTTCCTTCATTTAGCATAATACTTTAGGGATCTGTGCATATCATTCATATCATAAAAAAATATATATCATATCAAACACTTCATTCTTTGTTATTGCTGAGTAGTATTCCATTGTACAGCCTTTCAAAAGGCAACCACTGCTTACCTATTGTGCTGTTGGGCATTTTATAAGGAAAAAGCAAGCTGCATAGCAGTGTGCCACACTATGTTTCCATTTGTGTAAAACACAGCTTTGTGTATTCACTGACAAGTTCTTGGAAGACATGTACAAGAAACTGGAACTTTGGGAGAGAAATGGGGGTGCTGAGAGACACCTTTCTTTCTATAACTTTACATACAGCTTTCAAAAATAGTAACTATGTGCAATATTACTGATTTTTTAAAAAGTTTTAAGAAGACCTCCTCCATCTAAGGTCATATCCTTTTCCCCAAAATGTGCAACTTTTGGGGGGCTATTTCTTTGACTTATCTGGATGATTAATAAGAGATTTTATCAAGAGATTTAAGCATTTTTTTCCAACTAAAGAAGAAAATCTTGCGGTTTTCCCTTCTCCTCTTCCTCACACAGAGGTTTTCTTTATTCCAACTTAATCCTTCCTTGTGCGAGCTAAGTTGCTTCAGGTCACTTTGCAACCCTATAGACTGTATCCTGCAAGGCTCCTCTGTCCATGGGAACTCTCCAGGCAGGAATACTGGGGTGTGTTGCCATGGCCTTCTCCAGGATGTCTTCCTTAATTGTTTCTTAAACAAGAAAATAAAAGTCTCCAACAGGACTGAAGATTGACATTCGAAGGATCCACTCTGCAAACTCACAGTCTATCATGTGACTGAAGCTGGCCCTAAGGCATTTTTTTTGGATATGAAAATGGAAAACAACTACAACACCTGGGCAGACCCCAACGAGTGATCTCCGAGACTGCCTGCCGGCTCGCATGCTGCCCACCCTTTGCCAGGCCAGGACCTGCAGTAGGTTAAGGTCCGACTCCCTTGCAGAACCCTCCAGCAACACAAGAGAACAGTCTCCTGAACATCTGCAGCTACTCAGAGAAGCCAACGTGCTTTTATATTCCCTTGTCCAGTGTGGAGTGGTTTTTTTTTTTTTTTTTAACATTAATCCTGTTGTTGGCTCCCTTGATAGTGTCTGACACGGGATTTTGCTCACCAAAGGTCTTCTGGAGGCCTCTGGAGGGGTTCTTGAATCCCCACAGTTGGGAGTGAGGCAGCTGACTCCTTGTTCAGCCTTGCCTGGGCTTCTGCACCACCCTTGTATAGACTTAAAACTATCACCCCCTTTTCCTCGCTCCTGAAAAGGCTTTGGTCTGATGGTCAGACATGACTACCTGACCTCATAAAGGGCTGGCCTGAAGATAAAGAGCACAGTTACCATCCAGGTAAATATAGAGGCCAGAAAACCACGGAGTGATGCAGGAATACAGCCATGCTTCCAAACCTGTCCACTTCATCATCTCAAACCATCATCTCCCAGCCCGAGGTACAAGAGAGGTGAGAAGCGCCACCCTGCAGAGAAGTTCCTTGTGACTACAGACTCCAGCCGACCCAACTGGCCACTTCAGCACAGCTGGGTCTGACAAGCATCTATTTAATGCTGCTCATTCCCAAAGCAGGAGTCAGACAACATGGAACGAGCTCTGAGTGGACAGGAAGTTGATGGCAATCTCTCTGGAGCCAAGGACACCGTTTGGCTAAGGATGTTTACATCATGACTTACTGAGCCTTCAAACACGGACAACCCTTCAGCAGGCAAGAGCAAGGAGTCACTGCTAATCAAAGCAGGGCATAACCAGGGGTTAGGGCTTCCAAGATGGGGCTCACGGCACAGTTTCCCATGGTGTATTGTCCAGGCTCTAAAAAATTACCCACATATTTGGAAAGTTACTTCACAGTCAATATTCCTTTAGTCCTTCTGATTGCATCAGAGAGAAAGTTCAGCCCAGTGCCACATGTCTTCAATACTTCCACAGCACTCTATAACTTCCCCCTTGAACACACAGGAAGAGCAGGTCACTTCTTCAGAGACTTCAGCAAATAATGGAGCCCACTTAGAATTCAATGACATTGTTGCATCCTCAATGTATTTATGTTTACAGCTTCTCTCTCTTTTGGCAGGCAATAATCGGTATTCTACTTACAGGAGTGTACAAATTATTTTATCTGAGTCAAAAAGCCGATGGGAAAAAAATAGGAAATACAGTACCACAGGAGGTACATGTTCAAGACCAAAAAAATGCAAAAACCATGCAGGTGGTAGGTAGATGGTTACACATGGAGATAAAACCAAGGCCTGTGGTAACTCAAGTGCCAGAAATGCTGGGTGAACACAATAACTAAGGCTGGTAAGCGTGAGGGGCATGTTCCAGAAGAAAGGGGGTCAGTTACCTT
Organism: Aepyceros melampus; assembly: GCA_006408695.1. NCBI lineage: Eukaryota > Metazoa > Chordata > Mammalia > Artiodactyla > Bovidae > Aepyceros > Aepyceros melampus. Next base: position 380,811 of record SJXQ01003135.1, on the reverse strand, counting down.
GACAAGAGCCCAGGGCACATGTGAAGTGATGTGGAAATGCAGCTGGACAGGTAAACTGAGGCCAAGTCATGGAGAGCCCTGAGGCTGAGAGGAGCTGTGTGGATTTTCACTGGTGACCATAGGGACTCACAGAGGTCTCTAGACCATTTTACTAGTAGAAGGGGGCCATCCTCTAAACTGGGCTAGTTTCAGGGAGGAGTGGAGACACACTGGGGCTTGTGGACTCTGAGGGAGAGATGCCAAGGAAGCAGATAGAACTGCCTTGGCTCTGCTGACCGAGTGAGGCCCTGAGAATGGACCCACACCCCCAGGAGGATGAAGCTTATCACAGTATTAGGTACTTCCTTCCCTGGTGGCTCAGTGGTAAAGAACCTGCCTGCCAGTGCAGGAGACGTAAGAGATGTGAGTTCAATCGCTGGGTCAGGAAGTTCCCCTGGAGGAGGGCATGGCAACCTACAGCAATACTGTTGCCTAGAGAATCCCATGGGTCGCAAAGAGTTGGACATGCCTGAAGTGACTGAGCACGCACAGACGGAGGCCCCACGAGGGCTGTGAATGGAACAAAACATGGGACAACACGGTGGGCCTGGGAGGCAGGTGTTCGCCAAAGCAGCTTTCTGTGATCCAGATACTTATCACCATATATGGAATGAAAACTTCAGGGTGAAAAGAACGAACAGGGGAAAAAAAGATTGGAATAGGCTTAAAGGAAAAAAGAGAAGAAAAAAAAAACCTAAAGATAGCCTAAACAAAACACACCCAGCCCCTCGCGCCTGCCTCCCTGTCTGCATGCTATATGGCGTGTGATAAGCGAGAATGCTTTTATCTCTCTTCCTTCACTGTCTATAAAGCCCAGCACCAGCCCCACGGAGAAGGCTGCACGGTGCTCTCAGGCTCTGCTGCCCTGAGGAGCCACTCCAGGAGGTGGCCAGGCTGCCATTCACTGCCCCCAGCACCGCAGCCCGCCTGGGCCCCACAAGGGCCACTGCCTTCCCAGCTGTTTGCCCACAACTGGAGAACCACAGGCCAGGCCAGCCAAGCCACAGCACAAGCAGCCAGCCGGCTCAGTAGCTTTCACCTTCACTGGTCCCTCTGCCAGTCCCCAGGGTCCTCTGCTATGGCCCAGACGATGCCTGGTAGGAGGAAACTTCCCACATGGCTATAAATTATCAAGCCACCGCGAGCATCTCTTGAGCCACAAAGGCATCAGAAGCTTCTGCCTTCCTGATTGTTCCTGCCACCCCTGTCTCCTTGCGTGACAAAATGACCCAGCAACAGCTATGTTCCAAATTTTCTAGTTGCCTAGTTCACTGAAGCCCTGCTCTCTTGCTCTTCCTTAAAATGACCCAAATAATCCCACAGAGGTACATGCCTGCTCTCCACTTCTGAGCCCTGCCCTCATCCTCCAAACTCTTTCGACCACCATCTCAATCTCTCTTCTTGTTAGTCATGTTTTGATTGATGAGTTAAGTACCACTCATGGGACGGAAGGATATCAGTCAGATTGACTCTTCCAACTCGATGCCCAGTTAAATCTGAATTTCAGATAACCTATCAAATAAATTTTTTTTAATTTTATGGATAAGTATATCCCATGCACTATTTGGGATGTACTTTTATACTAAAAATTAGATTTTTTGTTTATCTGAAAATTCAGTTCAACTGGAAATCTTATATATTTATTTGCCAGGTCTGGCAACTCCAGATATCAGCAGGCACAAGAATAAACAGCCTTGGGCAACTCTGCTCTTCCCTATTTAATCCTCAGAAGCCACCACAGAAACGGTCCTGCCTCTGGCCTGCACCTCTATATTGCTATTTTCTGAGCACTGTCTGCAAAGGTCCTGCAGGCTTTGAGAGGCCCTGTTTTGCAGCCAAGACCCCGGTAGCTACACAGGAAGGGCTAACCTCTCAGTCAAAGCAAAAAGTCACAAGATTCCTGATGGAAAGTATCTGTAGAAGAGACCAGCATAAAGACGCCCAGGGGGACATCCCTGGCAGCTCAGTGGTAAAGAACCCACATGCCAATGCAAAAGACAAGGTTCAGTCCCTGATCCGAGAAGATCCCACATGCCACAGAGCAACCAAGCCCTGTGCCACAACTATGGAACCTGTGCTCTAGAGCCTGGGAGCCACAGCTTCTGAAGCCCTCATGTCCTGTGTACAGCCCATGCTCCCCAACAAGAGAAGCCACCACAATGATAAGCTCATACATAGCAACTAGACAGCAACCCCTGCTCGTCACAACTAGAGAAAAGACTGCAGCAATGAAGACCCAGAACAGTCATAAATAAATGTGTTTAAAATATTAAAAATAAGGAGCCCAAGAGAAAACATCCCACCTCCAGGGAGTGTGAAGACACCAAGTGCAAGCCCTTGAAGGCCTGGCAGTGTCTGGCACGACAGCCTCATACCCCCAAGTGTGATCATTAGCCAACATCATCTTAGACCCAAAGAGGTGGGTGGCCCCTTGGCTTAACAAGGGCATGAACTGCTTTATAAAAGGCCTTCACCCATAAGGCCAAGGGCAGCTGGTCTGGGCAGGCCCCAGCACGAGTCCTGGCAGGAGACAGAGCCTAGCCCCACTGAAAAGCATCTCAGGGGCATGGACTCAGGCTCTGGGCCAAAGTGCCATGGATGTGTGGGGCATTCTCTATCTACAAGCCAGAAGCATGTAGAAGCAGCTGTTATTCTCCTGTTCTGGCACTAACAACACAATAATAGAGGGACACTTCATCTCCAATCCATAGACTATTTTTGCTATCATCCAGAAAGCCACTGGCTAATAATAACATGTTGAACTACATGTAACTGCCATTTTTGTAAGTCAAGAATGTTAGAAATTGGCAATTACATATGATCCAACCAAATAATAATAATGCTGAGTGCCTGCTGTGTGGCAGACTCTGTGCAAGGCCCTTTAAGAGTATTTCTTCATATAATACTTAATCTTAATTCTGTGACTACCTTTCAAGCCAAGAGATGCAGAAACGGAGACACAGAGATGTCAAACCAGGATGCACCGGGGCTGTGTGACTCCAAAACTACATTCATCTTACTGCCATGTTCTTGGGTGATGGGGGTCCTTCCACCTCCTATATGCTGTCTGTCTTTGCCTAGGGAGTCAGTGGCTGGACGTTTCCTGCAGCACCGGGCACCAGACTCCCAACCTGATACTACCTGTCTGCACACGGGGCCTCTCTGTAAGTAATCAACGCCTGGCTGCCAGAAACTAGAAGCAAAGTATATTTAACAAACAATTTCAAGAAGAGAAAAACACTTTGAAAGTTTATGTAGAGTGAGGAGGAAAGGGGCTATAAAATCTACCCCTAAAATAAATAGAAAGTAATCAAGAGAGAAAAATCAAACCAGCTGTAAAACACCTTAACCATGACTATGAGGTAATAGGTAATGAATCGCTGATAAAGGCATCAGGTACAATGTGATGCAGCACCACTGCAATCCAAAGGCATGTGCTTCTGTGGCTCTCCTCTGAAAAGACTACTGAGCCTCATAGAGTGGGGAGGACAAGAAACCTTTCGAAAGAAGAAGGCAAGGCCAGAAAGCGCTGTTCTCAGAGGCGAAGACCAACACAGGAAGATCAATAAGGAGCTGCCCGACTCCACTTTAAATAAAGAAGAAACAAATGTTCTCCTTGTAAAATAAGATTTTGAAAGAGCATACGTAATGCAGAATAAAAGTTTCCATCAGTTCCAAATGAACATCTGCAGAGATCAACGTTTGAGGAAAAAGCAGCTGACCTTCACGTGAGCCACATAGTGATGACACGTCTCCTCCAAGTGCACCAGCCGCAGCTTCTCGGAGACCTGACCCACGGACTCTCCCAGCAACACGAAGTAGACCCTGGGCAACTGGCTCTTCTCTTTTTTGGCCACATCAGCCGTCAGAACATAATTCAGGCCTGCCAATGAATAAGGTCAGAATGTGAGTGAGGACACACACAGTCACAAGGCCCCCTCCAGACACCCTTAGAGGGTCGCACGCTCCCTTCAGATGATATGCAGCCTTCCGCTGCACAGAGGACTGACGTCAGGCAGCCCTGATCAATACCATCTCACAGAGAGTATGCAGCCAGGGCCCCCTCCCAGAATCCAGAGACATAAGGCTCCCGGGATTCTCTGGGCTTCACAGGTCACAGCTCCCCCTGACTTAAACGTCATGAGTTATCAACTGAGCCACCAATATACACATCAATGGTTAGCTGTATCCAACACAATTAGTGTCCTAAAAGGCAGGCATCACAGCAAACCTACAGAATATTAAGAGAAGCTACTCAAACTCCTGGGCTTCCAAGGTGGCTCAGAGGTTACAGCGTCTGCCTGCAATGCGGGAGACCTGGGTTCGATCCCTGGGTTGGGAAGATCCACTGGAGAAGGAAATGGCACCCCACTCCAGGTATTCTCACCTGGAGAATCCCCTGGACGGAGGAGCCTGGTGGGCTACCATCCACGAGGTGGCAAAGAGTCGGACACGACTGAGTGACTTTACTTTCACTGAAACTATCAAGGCTACATGGAATACTAACTCCTATAATGAAATTTGGGGCATATGCCAACACAAGGGAGCTATCACTCCCCCCAATAACTCTGACTCATCGCACAGATGTCGAGTAGGGCTCTGTAACTGCTGCATCTATTGGACTGTGGCCATCCGTGGCCCACTGAGCTGGGCACTGTGCAAGGCATATGAGACACATCAAAGAACAACATGGGCAAACCCCCTGCCCTCATAGAGCTTTCAGAGGAGGCTGAAGCCAACTTCATTCCTGGGCCGCCATGGGGTAGGACCACAGGGTTTAATGGTGCCAACTGGTTCAACAAAATCATGACCGCCATGAGGTCTGCATTGAGGTGCACCCCTAAAAAAGAAAACCTCATCACCTGTGCTTCAAGGTGTAATGCCAGGGTGGCAGAACCGATTGTGACAAAATGCAGGACTTTAAAACATGGTCACAATACACAATTGGATAAACCCAAAAGTTCTCACCTCCATTCTCTCAGAGTTTGTCAGTAAGTATGTGACAATGTGTTTTATTAGGTAAGTATGGCTTTAGTATCAACAGAACCATTTCACTGCTCTTCTGTCCACATAACACTTTTTTACATAACACTGTTTCTTGGCAGCTTTGTGGATTCAGGGGAGCATGGTATTTTTAAAGTGAGAGAAAAGGAGTGTCTGTCCCTAGTATGACCAGATGAGAGACTGCTGAGCAGTGGGAAAACGGATGACCCCAGCCTCTGCCCTGGCTCCACACACGGGCCTCCTAGTAGCTGAGCTCTTGTACCCCAAAAAAGTAGCCTCACGTCTGCCAGCATTTAACTATACAAGCTGTGGGGATGGCTCTGCCTTTTAATAACATCAAAGGGATCAGCCACTAGGGAAGGTATGAAGGGGGAAAGTGACCTGGATAGGCATTCAGCAGCTGCCACAGGGCATATTTTTGATGCATTTAATGGTTTTCTTGGGCCTCTGCCATCTCAGGGACTTTGCCGGGCTACAGCAGCAGATTCCTGGTCAGCAAGGGCAGGTCTGCCCCAGCTTGTTTATTTCAGCAAATAGCTGATTTCCAAGGTGAAGCTGGGTCACCAAGAGGTACCTGAGACTTGGATGGTTATATTATTGAAAAGAGAAGAAAGCATACAGGAAAGTACTTCAACAGAGAAAGCACAGGAGCCTGCACAAGATTTACACACCGCTCTGACAGCAGTGTGCAGGAAAGGACGTAGGCTCGGAGAATGTGAAAGCTTTCAGGCAAGCCTAGGAACCAACTCGATCAAGACCATCATTTTTTCAGATAAGGAACTGATGCCCCAAGAAGGAACAAGTAAAGCAATTATCCTCCAATTAAAAATAATTATTTTTTTAAAAAAAGAGGAAACAAGACTTGCTCCCGGCCAGACAGTGGAATCTGGAGCTCTCCTCAATCCCCAGTGTTGGGCTATTCCTATCACAGTGGTTCTTGGTACGTTTTTACATTATTGGATCAAAAACTCACATTCTTTGAATGCACAGACAGCAAAATCAAACAAGTATAGAGATCTGGAACTGAACGTTAGCCAATTTACTTTCTCTTGATCACAATTTTCCCTGAGCAACAGCCAAACAGAAGAAAGAATAAGTAGAAATGAAGTGAGTTTCCAAGTTCCATTTAGCAAGGTCAGGACAGGAGATGGGCATTGCTGAAGATGAGCCAGAAGACCTTGCTAAATGGGGTCCCCTCGGCACTCCCCATCTGGCCATCCTGCCAGGTGAGGGAGCCACAGCTGCCCTTCCGAGGCTGGGTGTGAAGGGTGACCATGGAGAGAACAGAGCCTTGGAACCATCTCATTAGCAATGAATGGCCAAGCCCAGAGAAAACCAGGTGGAAACAACCACAGGAAGACAGAGCAGATAGCATCGTGCCCCACCCACATCCTCTTGGCTTTCACCATTCCTCTGCCGTCCAACCCAACTTCTAAACTGCTGGCCCCTGCAACCCCTTTTCCCAAGGGCTTTGGTGGCCCCACCCATTGGAACAGCCGGCCAGGAGCACCAAGGACTAAAGCCCCTGGGACAGCCCTCAAGAAAGCGTGACCCCAGCTCCCCCATCCCTTGAGTGTAACTGTGAGATGTGTCTACTCTGGCTCCCAGGCTTCCCCAGCAGGCTTCCGCTCTGGCAGTTCTGTTAACAGAGGTAACAGTTTCAATAACACATGCTCTATTCTGCTGCCGTGATGGTTTCTGGTCAACTTGACTAAGCCGTGGTATTTATTTGGTCAAACACCTATCTGAATGTCACAGTGAAACTACTTTTTAGATGAAGCTGACATTTACATCAGTTACTGCTTAGTCGCTCAGTCATGTCTGACTCTTTGTGACCCCATGGACTGTAGCCTGCCAGGCTCCTCTGTCCATGTGGATTCTCCTGGCAAGAAGACTGTAGTGAGTTGCCATGCCCCGTTCCAGGGAATCTTCCCAACCGAGGGATCGAAGCTGGGTCTCCCTCATTGCAGGTGGATTCTGTATCGTCTGAGCCACCTTCGAATAAAGCAGATTACCATTCAGGATGTGGGTGGGCCTCACCTAATTAGTTGATGGTCTTAAGAGAAAAAGACCAAAGATGCCCCCCAAAAGAATGAATGCTGCTTCAGACTGCCTCTGAGCAGCAACACCTTATACCTACATATACAGTATCCAATATCCTCATGAATCTGTTTCTCTGGTAAACCCTGAGTTCTGCAGCTACCTTCCCTTCTTTTCTCAAGGTCCTGCTTTCCTATTGGTATTTCCTGGGATCCCCCCCCCCGAATCAACAATGTGCATCCAAATCTTTGCCATAGGCTTTACTTCTGCAAGAATTTGGATTACAATGGGGCAAGTCCAGAAAACAGAATGAATTTGACCCTCCATATGTGCCAAGAACTGTGCAGATATTTTACAAACATCAAGCTTAGTCCCCCAAAATCCTATCTAACTGCAGAGTCACTGGCCCAATATATTCTTCTTGCAACTCAAGGGAGAGAAACAGCTCTGAGTCACTAACCCTGATCTGAGGACCACAACTGCTGTTCTGCTCTGGGCAGAGTGTACTCATGCCAACAAGCTCACCTATCAGATATTTCTAAAGTGTGAAAGTGTACAATCAGACAGACCAGATTCATCTGATTCACCAAGTGCAATCATTTGGGAAACACTTCATCTTTTGAACTGCCCACTCAGAGCTTCTCTTTGATTTAAAATGTACTTTGGTATTTTAAATTATACAATAAGAAGTTAGCACCTTATGAAATCTCTCTTTTACATCAAAACCAAGAGACACATCATGGGAAACCCAGCCTGAGGGAGGAGGTAGCTGTTGGAGTGGGAAGAAGGGCAGATCATCCTGACTCTGAGCTAGACCGCTGGTTTTTAAACAGCCCTCACCCCAGGGGTGTCTAAAAGGAAGCCCCCCACCCCCCACGGCCCGGGGCAGCAGAGGAGATGCTGGAGAAACAGCTGGACAGCATGCTTGGCTCAGCAGCCCGCCTTGTGGGAAGATGGAGCATCAGGCTGGCAGAGTTGCCAACGGCCTCCCCAGCTCAGTCAGCCAGGCCCAGGGAGGCGCTGGTTCTGATTAGGGCCTGCTCCAACGGCATACAGCACAGCCTCAGCTCTCCTTCTGGCAGCCTGTGCCCTGCCATGTCGAATGATGTCATCTTGATGGAAAAGCTGATCTGCCTGGAGTCATGCTTCCAGCCTCCTCCTTTCCCTACCCCCCAGCTGGTTCCCCAGGGCCCCCCACACCGGCCCGGGCCAGCAGCAAGCCAGCTGTCTCGCATCAACGTGGCTCTGGTCGCTCCCGGCGAGTTTTGATTCATTCCCATTCTCCATTAGAACATGATTTCAGCTACGAAATTCTACCAATAAATCCTCCTTCCAGACTTATTCTGAGCTTCCCTTCAAGTTTTCCAGGAGAAAGGGGAGAAAGAGACTGCTTCTACTTTCCTAACTTTCCTAACTTTTCATACCAACCCCCCAAGCAATGAGGTGGTAATTACAGTAGGGTCCCCTCTCCTCACAGAACATGGACTTGCCTCATTATCTCATCTCCATGCTGCTTGAGAGACCAGAAGGAGCTCAGAAAATGTTCTCCATGTGCAAACGCTCTCCGGAGTAAAAATGCACCCCAAGAACCAGAGGAAGAGTCTGGGTACAAGCTGCCTGGTGTCAACCCTATTTCTGCCACTGGCTTGCATGACCTTGGCGCCATTTCTCAGGACCTGGCTGTACTGCCTTTCTGGGGGCAGGACAAGCCCCCTGCTCACTCTCAGCCTCGCCAGACTGCATGAGAGCCACGGAAATATGGGGGTGCTAGGTCAGAGCACAGAGCACAACCACTTAGGGCTCAGCCCTGCCTGGTTTCCACCTAGCTTTCCGGAGATAGTCCAGAATTGCCTGCTTGAGTCTCAGCCTCTGAGGACTGACAAATGTGTTTAGGCTTCAGCCTGGCCAGCAAGTTAGGTACAGGCTTGGTCTGCAAGTAAGGAGCAGAGACCCTGCCAAGATGGAGAGCTTGAGGGAGGCTGCAGGGCTGCAGGAGGAGAAGGGACTTCTCATCAGCTTAACCCAGCGACCATTTTCCACACAGCTGCTTCCAACAACAGTTAATTCTCATTTCTTCCCCCATCCACCCCCGGGCGAGCCCTAGCACCAGCTCACAGCAACTCTGAGATACACCAATGGCACCAACCAGTGTCCCCACCTCTGAGGTTTAGATGCCAGGTCCACAAGGTCCCTTTTCCAAGCTTACAGGTTCTGATGACCCCAAGCAAGTGGTCCACCCCACATATAACATTTTCCCTTTGTTGTCCTTGACCAGAGGTTCTCACATCCAAGTCAGCTGCAGGTCTGTTAAAACCTAGGTTGCTGGGGCTTACTCTCAGAGTTTCTGAATCACGCAGAATTCACATTTCTGACAAGATTTCATGTGCTGCTATTGTGGCTGGTCAGGAACCACCCTTAAGATCCCTCATACAGACCTACAAGCAGCTTCCTGCAGTCACTACCAGGCCCTCCATGACCTGCCTAACTGATTCCCAGTGTTAAATTCTCTCTGTTAAAATAACTGGTGTGGTTTCCATTCTCCTGGATGGACTTTGCTAGGCTGTCATGGGAGCCAAGGCAGAGTCACCCCCACAGAGAACCGCTCTATTTCCCGTAGTACCACCAGAAGCCACAGTGGCCCCTCTAGTGTCTTGGGTCACCAGCTGGCCCCGAATGTCCTGTGCCCAAGCAGGAGCCGTGGGTTTTCCATTACAACACAGAAAATGAAGAGGTAAATGGAGTCCTTTCTCTCTGTGTATGTCTGAGCTCTACCAGGTCCCAAGAGAGAGAAAAAGCTAAAGAAATGACTATAAGTCAACTGCTCACAGTCCCCCCAAAACATTCTCGGGGTGGTCCCCAGCTGAAGATGCCAGCAGACATATACCACTTCTGACAACTGTTCAGAAGTACCGAGCATGCCACTGGGCACCTCCTTATTGCACTGCCCAGGCTGTCCTGTCCAAACACAGCCATTCTGCTGACAAACTCTGCTCTGAATACGCAGACATTCAGAGGTGACTGGAAGATGCCCTCTTGCCAAGCACACCACGGCCAAAACCACCACTAACATGTTCTTGCATCTTCCTCCAGCAATGAGAGTGAGGAAGGCTTGTAACCGGAGTTCAGCCCTGGCTCCCAATGCAGAGGCTTGGGCGATGACATTGAGCTGGCCAGCACCAGCTACTGGGCTGGGAGGAGAGCAGAGGATATCTGTACACTGAAGGTATCCCCATCTTTCCTGCATCTGGAAACCGGGGACCTGATCTTCCTGATGGTGCAGAATCCTGGGGAAGCTTCTATGGAGAACTCTACCCACATCTGTATCCACAGGGCTACTTCAGAGCCACCATCACAGCTTCCCATGGTTCCCTCCTCAAACCTTCTATATTCCACTGCCAGCTCATTTAGGGGCAGATTTCTACATTTCTCCCTTCACTGCAAAATCTAAGCTATCGCTCATTTCCCTGAATGCCAGGAAAAGGGCCAGAAAATGCCAAGGATAGATACTTCCTGCATTGCTCTGCAAATACCCAAATTCTCCAGTTACCATCCTCTTTAAGCCTGACTCTTAAATAAATGTGTACAAACATCCCCTTAGACTGTCAAGAGATACTGGATTTTATCAACGACCCCCATATGGCAGATGGAGAGTAAGGAAGTGACATGCGGTACTAGGGGAGAAGCACCGGCTCAACGCTCCACACCTTTAAGCGGACCTTAGCCAGGTTTCTGCCCCTGGGGGCAGTACTGGATGTCATCCAACAGCCTGTCTCTTCCATCATCCTCCACCACTGAAGGGCCATGACTAGCCCAGACCTACATTATAATTCTGCTTGGAGATCACTGAAAGAGGCCCTGATGACCAGGGTCACTGAAAGGGGCTCAGATGACCAGGGTCTATGAAAGGAGCCCCATGACTGAGGTCTATGAACGGAGCCCCAGTGACTGGAATCAATGAAAAGGGCCCCAATGACTGGAGTCAATGACTAGAGCCCCAGAAGGAGATACTTGCTGGGGGCAGCATGAGAAAACACCCACATCCCCCCCGGCTCAGCCCTTGAATCTACGAATTAGAGTTTGCTCTTGCACTTATGTCATATGCTCTGAAATCACTCTTGCTCCAAACTTGCATTTTGGTTTCTTCTCCTCTGTTCTGCTCTACCAACTTGCCTCCATTTTCACCACAGTGATGTGGTTAATGAGTCTGAAAACTGTGTATGCAGCTTCAGGATCAACATAGAGATTCTTTCTAATTCCCCTTAAAAGCTCCATGAGGACATGGCTGGCTCATGCAGGCACACAATAAATATTTGACAAATGAACACACACATGAACTATTAACTGCTTGCTTTTCTTAAGAGTTCTATAATAGAATAGTTCTGCTTATTTTTAAACACATCAGAAGTAATCTTCAACTCAATAATTCTTTTAAAATGCTTTTTAATGGAGTCCAATTATATCACGAGTTGATATTTGATAAAGGACATACCATCTAATTAGGCAGAGGATATGAGTCCCAAGACCATCAGACTATTTTTTTTCCTAGAGACTGCAGTGCCTTAAACAATTAGGGAGGTGGTAGGGAATTGTTTTTGGAAAGCAATAGTATCATCAGACCAGAATTCAACTTTGGCTTCACCAAGAGCTGTACGATCTGGACCGAGTATCTTTCTCTCACTGGATCTGCACACAAAAAGTTTGTTAGTTCTCTCTCACTTCCCAGGTTCCAAGTTCACAGTAAATTCATATTCAATTTTGAAATTTCTGAGTTCTTTTTCAAAAATCCATAAAAAAATGCAAGATTTCACTAGAGTTTATTCAACCCACCTAAAGATCAAGAGAAATGTCAATGAAACAAGCCAGAACAGCAGTCTCCAACTTTTTGCCACCAGGGACCAATTTCATGGAAGACAAATTTTTCTATGAACTGGGGTAGGGGAAATGGTTTGGGGATGATTGAAGAGAATTACACTTTTTGTGCAGTTTATTTCTATTCTTATTATCACATCAGCTCCACGTCAGAGCATCAGGCATTAGATCCCAGAGTTTGGGGACACCTGGCCTAGAAGGACTAGCATATTGTTATCTAAGGTAGAGCATCCAAGATGCAGCTGAGAAAGTGACTAGTGCAGGCACATGTGTTCTGTGTCTCGGGTTCCCACACACTTGCACTTGCCTCCAGAGCAGAACATCTCAAACTTAGATGTGTACCAGCGTCCTGTGGGGATCTTACTGAATGCAGATTCTGGTTCAGAGTCTAGAACAGGGCCTGTGATTCCACACGTCTAACAAACTCCTAGGGGATGCTGACACTGTTTGTCCAAGGACTACATGTAAGGAGGGAGAGGAGACACTCATGACATTAAAAATGTCTAAGAAAGTCAAAGAATCTAGGTCCTTAATGGTGGTGCTGTGGGGTTTTTTTGTTTGTTTGTTTGGTTTTTCATTTCCTTGGAGCTCTCCATCAGCCTTTTTCTTTTATTCCATCAGCCTTTCAAGTAAAAACAAAAGTCTTCTTAATCTGCACAACTGCTCCAGATTCACTTCCTTCAGGTGATCACACACTGAATTCTAAGCCACACTGATCCTATCTTGTTCAAGGGCTTGATCCAATCTCGGAAGTAAGCCAGCAAGTCGACCTCCCCTTGTTAGAGAAATGGCAGGGATGGCTGCCAGTGGCCAGGGTTTACCTGCCTCTCCTCCATCATCTGAAGCTAACAAAGGCAGCTCCCTGCCTTTTGGAAGCCTGACCTTTGTAAAATTCAGCATGCTAATCTCACCACTCATCCTGTCTCTGATTCCACAGTAAAGAGCATGAGCCCTCAACATCTGGCTGGTGCTGCAAGCTCAAGGGAGAGCCTCCAAAGTCCCACTACTTTTTTTCCTAACTACATGGAATGTTTTGGAAGGGCCAGGCTACCCACTGCATGTCCACAAGACCCACCACCTGTCCTACCTGTGGCCCAGTGAGGTTTAAGTATGGTTCAGGGACATTTGGAGAAATGATGCTTACAGTCAAATATTATTCTTCTGAGAGCTGGAGGTTGCGCTGAATTGGGAAAATAATGGTAAGAGCAGAGGGGGAATCTCAGGGAAAAGGGCATCTAGCCTGTGGACCCGCTGCCTGTAAACGCAGCCAGGTGGCACTTCAGGAGGGAATTCCAGGGCAGCCCCTGGTTGCTCATGATCCCACAATCCACTCCAGTTAGGATGGCTACGCGGAGCCCTGACTTGGTCTTGTGTGTTACCTGTTTCTCCCGGAACGTGTTTGCCGTGGAAGCTAAAGCAGGCGGTGACATTCAGGCAATTCACAGGCTGCTGGCCGTCGTGACACTGAGGCGCTGTGATGTTGATGGAGGCAGGGAGGAAGATGGAGACATCCACTGTGATGACGGGTCTTGCCCTACAGGTCAGGAGGAAGCAAACGATAACTAAGCCAACAGGACAATTCCTAGGGCTTCAGCCCAGCATCTAAGTAAGGTACAAAACAGCCTGAGTGAGAGAAAACGGCCAGGGTGCTCTGCAGATCCTATTCTCTGGTGTCTCAGCTTATTTCTCAATAAATGAACAGTTATCTTCTCAATAATAAAGGCCAGCTAGTTGTTAATAAAACACATCTGGTTGAAGCCATAAATGAACCACCAGATGTTGGGAGATTATTTTAAAATTTCACCAATTAACTTTTGATTTCCATTTTATTAGGAAGATAGGAACAGATTTAAGAGGTGTCCCTACAGGAGGATGCCATGACTCAAGATTAACAGACGCACAAGCAGGAATCCCCCAACACATTTACTGCCATTACTGCCATGAACTGCAAAGTCCCATTCAGAAACCTTCCCTCTTCGTTTACTCCCATCAATTAATTAAGTACTTTTTCTAAAAGACCTTTATAAATGCGGTCCCAGCTGGTAACAGCAAAGCATTTCAGAGCTGAAGAAATCACCCTGCCTAATAGCTGGACAAAGTGAAACCCAATAAACATGCACACTCCTGTCACCGACAAGGACCACCCCCCAATGCTTGATGGATGGACAACATCATTGCTAGCCTTCTGGGGACTCCCCACGGGCCCCCTATTAGAAGCAGGGAGTGAATCACACCATTCTGCTCTGGTTGCAAACATCTGCTGAGGGAAGATTCACCTAAACTGTGGCTTAACCTTCTCCCCTCCAGGCCTCACAAAGAGACCCTTTTACCCCCAAGGAGCCCCAGCCTTCCGCCGCTGGGGTGATATAACAAGATTAAGGGGCTTTAGCAGCTTGAGAACAATGACCTCACTTGTGTTCAATGATCCTGCAAAGAGCGCCCAGGGGGACAAGACAGATGGAAGCCAGGACCAACACCAACTCAGAGAAAATAAAGCATTAAGGAAAATCTCAAAGAAGAAAGGAAGCAAGGAACTGCGTGGCCCAGTGGAGTTAGGGGATTTCACTACTGCCAGCACTGCCTTGAGATGTGGCTTAGGAGAAGAACAATTGTGACAAGTAGAAAGGAACTAAGGGCAGACCCAGTGGCAAGTCAGACCACGGCAGTGCCTGGAAATTCAATATTTGGTTTCCAACTTCCTTCTGGGTTCATCCTTAGAAGATGCTCAAGTGTTCCTTAGCACCCCAGCACTTGGATTTCTTCCTTCTCTGTGTCCATACCTCACCTCACCTACTAACTAAGGCCATTGTCAATGTCCAAATTCACCCCATCAGCCTACAGGCCCTCCAAGGGCTGGGATCCTGCTGAATTCATCCTCATATTGCCTAGTGAGTAGGTGTTCAAAAATTCTTGTTAAAAGAACTCATTTACAAAACAGAGTCACAGACACAGAAAACAAACTTATGGTTATCAGGGGATAAGAGGGCAAAAAGATAAATTGGGAGATTGAAATTGACATAAACACACTACTATATATAAAATAGATAACTACAATCTTTTGGACTCTGTGGGAGAGGGCGAGGGCGGGATGATATGGGAGAATGGCATTGAAAAATGTAAAATATCATACGTGAAACGAATCATCAATCCAGGTTTGATGCATGATACAGGGTGCTCGAGGCTGGTGCACTGGGATGACCCAGAGGGATGGGATGGGGAGGGAGGAGGGAGGGGGGTTCAGGATGGGGAACACGTGTACACTCATGGCGGATTCAAGTCAATGTATGGCAAAACCAATACAGTATTGTAAAGTAAAATAAATTTTTAAAAAATAGATAACTACTAAGGACTTAACTACAAAGCACAAGGAAATTTACTCAATACTCTGTAATGAGTTATATGGGAAAAAATTTTTTTAAAGATAAATGTATATATATTGCTGATTCACTTTGCTGTATACCTGAAACTAACATAACATTGTGAATCAACTATATTCCAATAAAAATTTAAAACAACAACCACCCTTGTTAAATGAAATCTCTCTAGTTCAAGGAATCGAAAACTACAGGAGGGGCCAAAGATTCATCAAACAGACAGGGGTTATCAGCAGATCTGGAGTCCACTCTGTGAGACTTCACCTGCCTAGCACATGCCCTGCCAGGCCATTGTGCAGAAGCAGCCCAGCCCCTCCCACCTTCCCAGGGCCCCTCCTTGGGGAAATGCCTGCTTCCTCCTCCTGGGATAGAGCCTGGCAGAGGAAGGCAAGGCAAGCAGGAAGCAGAAGTGAGCAGTACAGATAAAAGGACTTCGATGAGGGTTGTTAAAAGAAAAAAAAAAAAAAAACCAGAATCCTTTGAAATGACAGGCTGGGACCTTCACAAGCACCTCTCCCTCCAACATCCATCAGCTCAGTTCCCCCAAACCTTTTTGTTTCAACTCCAAGTATTGTTTCAGGACCAGGAAAAGCCCAGAAATCTTTCATAAGCCTCTCTGATCACTTCCTCCGACCTTCCATGGCATAACACCAGAAGCCTGTCACCCTAACACCAGACCTGTCCTCTTGAGCTAATCCCAGAGAACAAACTTCCTGAGGGCAGAGTTGGGCCAGTCCACACCCTGGTTGGGGTGGGAGACTAGGTTTCACCGGCTGAGATGAAAGCAGAGGGGCACCCAAGGGCAACACTTCATGCACTGAGACTTTAAAAGAAGCTGGTGGCTGCAACGCTTTTTTTAAATTGAAGCATAGTTGATTTACAACGTTGGGTTGGCTTCAGGTATAAAGTGATTCAGTTAAGCATATATACATGTTAAACATATATACAGTTAAACATATATACATATGTCTATTCTTTTTCAGCTTCTTTTCCCTTATAGATTGTTATAAGATATTGAGTAAGTTCCCAGTGCTACACAGTAGGTCTTCATTGTTTTCTGTTTTATATCTACCAGTGTGTATATGTTAATCCCAAACTCCTAATTTATCCCTTCCCTAATTTCCCCTTTGGTAATCATAAGTTTGTTTTCTATTTCTGTTTTGTAAATTTATAGCTTCCACATATAAGTGATATCATATGAGATTTGCCTTTTTCTATCTGGGTATGATCTGAGTCTGATCATCTCTAGGTCCATCCTTATTGTGGTAAATGGCATTACTTCACTCATTCCTATAGTTGAGTAATATACCATAATGTGTGCACACCCTACATCTTTAATCCATAGAATACTTCTTTCTGATGATTCTCAGTTTAAATTCTGCTATCTAATTTGATCATGGTATTTCACTTCCAGGTAGATAATAAACCCAGTCAGGACACCCTGGGACATGATGTTACTCCAGTGACCCTGGGCTTTTGTAGGGTCAGTGCTGCCTGCATGGCTGAGACAGGAGGAGAGAGAAAGAGACCACACCCTTGGTGAAGGTGTTAGACCACTAATCATCCCCAAAGTAATCCATTACTCCAGGGAGCTAATTCACATTTTAACGTGAAAGTCACTCAGTCATGTCCAACTCTTTGCGACTCCATGGACTATACAGTCCATGGAATTCTCCAGTCCAGAATACTGGAGTGGGTAGCCTTTCCCTTCTCCAGAGGATCTTCCCAACCCAGGGATTGAACACAGGTCTCTTGCATTGCAGGCGGAATCTTTACCAGCTGAACCACAAGGGAGGCCCAATTCACATCTACATAGTTGAAAAACCAACCTCAGAAAGGTTTTCTCTTAACTGCAGCCCAAAGCATTCCTAACCTACATGGCTCTTGACTCTCCCCCTTAGAGCAGAACAGGCATGCTGTGTATGGTGTGTGTGTATGGTGTGTGTCACTGTGTGTGTGTGTGTGTGTGTGTGTGGTGTGTATGTGATGTGTGCGGTGTGTGTAAGTGAGGGGTGTGTGTATGTGTATGTATGGTGTGTGTGTTGTGTGTGTGTGGTACATGCACACACACAGGCATGGTTTCCTGGCTGTCCTCCATGTTCTGGTCTCTCTAAGACCCTAAGGTAACTCCAACTCTATCCCTACTTGCCTGTCAGCAAAGTCATGCCTGGGATGCCCCCTTAGCTTCATCAGCCAGAGTTTCCAGACTCCCGGCTCACTGCTGCTCAGCCACATGCAGCACCTCATCAAAGGGTGCCAACCTGCCCGGGCCCCTGGATGCCCTGGGCAATCCTGCTGCCTGCTCCTCCCTCTCTGAGGGGCCTCACCTCGACTTCCCTGCTCACCCTGAGCCCCTCAGACTCCTGGAAGAGACCTGAGGTGGTCACCCTCATCCACATCGCAAACTGAATCCTGCACTGAGCCCAGTCGCACCCACAGTCCGGACACCAGACACTCCCTCCCTCACCTCCCCAGTCCCTCCTCTGCCTCCCCTTCCCCCTTCTACCTCTTCAACCTCTCCAGGCCCCGAGAAAGGAAGGGGGTCAGGGTGAGGTTCAGACAGATGAGGTGAAGCTGCCGCCATTCCCACTTCCCCCTCTGCAGTCAAGCTTCTGGAAAGAAGGTAAGATGTACTGTTTTCCTGCTTCTCCTCCTCTCACCCACCCACGGCCATCTGACTTGGGCCGCCTTCTGCAGACCTGCCACAGCAAGGGTGCCACTTCCCTCACCACCACCTGCAACCCCACTCGGACCTCACCCTCCCCGGCCTCTGCTGAGCAAGGCACGCTCCCCCTCTGACAGGGCAACCGTACTCTATTGTCCTCAAGGCATTTACCGCAACCTAGAATCCCTCTTCTTTAAAACTGATAAAACCTCCAGGTCACTTGGTTTCCTTACTCCTAAAATGAGGCTCCTAATCACCATACCTCTGTCATGGAGTTGTTAAAAAGACTAAGGGTTAAAACGCAGGGGAATCCCTTGTGGTCCAGTTAGTACTTCACACTCTCACTGCCAAGGACACAGGTTCGATCCCTAGCTGAGGAACTAAAATCCCAGAAGCCAAGAAGTGTGGCCAAAAAATGAAATTTTTAAAAAAGAGTTCAGATATATTCTTCCAAAAATAGACGAACAATTGCAGTCTATTCAGTCAATGGAACACCACTCGGTACCGGGAAAAAACTGCACAACACACATTATAGCTGCGTCTCAAAAGCATCACACTGAGTGCAAAAAGCCAGAAACCAAAGGGTTCATACACTCTAGCTCAATTTATATGAAATTCCAGAACTGACCCAGGGGGACAGAAATCAGAAGGGCAGTCGTCTGTCAGGAGAGGGTTGTGACTAGAGAGAGGCAAGAGGACACTTCTTGGAGTGACAGAAATGCTCATCTGGATGGGGGTAGAAGTTACACGAGTGTACACACTGGGCAAGACTCATCAAGCACCTGCCTAAACTGCATGCAGATTATACCGCAATGCGAAAAGCAACAAGAGCGAGGAGCTACTACACACCAGGGCTTAGACAGTGCCTGGCACAGGTAGGCGCTTATCAAACGACAGTTCTCTTATCATTAACTGGGTTGGTTGCTCCCCACGGTACAGCCAGGGCTTCCCTAGTGGCTCAGTGGCAGAGAGTCTGCCTGCCAGTGCAGGAGGCACAGGTTCGATCCAAAAAGATCAAACCAGTCAATCTTAAAGGAAATCAACTCTGCATACTCATGGAAGGACTGATGCTGAAGCTGAAGCTCCAATACTTTCGGCCACCTGATGCAAACAGTCGACTAACTGGAAAAGACCTTGATGCTGGGAAAGACTGAGGGCAAGAGGAGAAGGTGGCAACAGAGGATGAGATGGTTGGATGGCATCACTGATTCAATGGACATGAACGACAGCGAAGGACAGGGAAGCCTGGTGTGCTGCAGTCTATGGGACTGTAAAGAGTTAGACACGACTTGGCCACTGAGCAACAGTGAAGTATACCCAGATCTGACACCCAGCTGCTTCTTGACAGGCCAACGCACAGGGGCAGATGAATGAGGGAATGGGCCACCGTAAGCTCGGGACCCCTAGGCACCCCTGGCATGGTGTCACGGCCGTCTGCAGACTTCCTCGTCTGAGCCGGTAATCCCGGGTCTGGTCCTAAAGTCTCCTCTCTCCAAATGCTCCCAGCTGTTCTCCTCTGTGGACTCTACATCTGTCCCTGTTAGAGTTCATCAACCTCATCTGATTCTACCCTCCATGCCAGGCTAGGGTCTGGGGTCTCCCATCCATGGGTAACACCTATGTGTGAGGAAATCCCTGGAGAGCATTGTCCCTCACAAAAGAGGACAGAAGAAGACAAGCCCCTCTGAGTTGGAACTCACAGCTGCAAGCTTAAAATACAAGGATGATGAAAAAGCAGAACCCATAAGATATGCCTTAAGCCAGAAGCTCCTGGTTTGGAGAGCGCTTGGTTTCCACTAACAGCAGCTGGGGAATGTGTTTTATTCAAGGGGAATCCTGAGAAGCCAGAGCACACTGCTCGGATGAGTGAGCAGAAGGAAAATGACTTTCTGAGGCCACCAGCTAGAGCTTTGGTCTCTCAACTCCACAACCATCTGTAGCCATGAAAGCTGTTCCACCTAAGAAAATGCCAATGCAGAGAACAGGGTGATAAAGGAGAGTAAAGGATTCATCCCCCTGGAGGAGGAAATGGCAATCCACTCCAGTATTCTTGCCTGGAGAATTCCATGGACAGAGGAGCCCGGCCTGCTCCAAGGGTCACAAAGAGTAAAACATGACTGAGCATAAGCATAAAATTGAACACTTAAACCAGGCACTGTTCTAGCTCATTGAGCTCTGATAAAAACTTAGGATATTCAGTGAGGTGAGCACTATTGCCTTTTTAACAGGTGACCATCCTGAAACAAAGTTTACCAGCCTTGCTCAGGAAACTCACCTCTTAAGGGCAGAGTTAGGGTTGAACCCAGGCCACCTGGCCCCAGAGTTTCCACTCTCAACCTCAAGACTATTCTGCCTCTTCAACAATGTAATATTTGGGGGGGGGGATGCCATATTAAATTTATTCATTTCTATCCAACATGATTGGCCATCTTGAATTAACTCTCGGAATTAAAGAAGGAAAGAATGAAAAAGAAAAAACTTGAAAGCTAAAGGCCTTAAGGCTAGGTATCTGATAAGAAAATATCATCCAAGCCTCTGTTTAGACCATTCTGAGAGTAGTTATCATCTTTTCTAAATCTTTAGAATATGTACTATCTATACTATTCACATAGCACGTATCACATATTATATTATATCGATGATGTTTTGTAATATATTTATGGCTTGGTCTAACGAATCCCCTTGATTCAGAATGCCTTAAATATTATGTTTCCCCACAGTTTTCTGCCCATTGCAGTGCTCAATAAAGAAGCAGTGGATTTTTAAAGTATCAGAATCTCTGGAGTAACAGAGTCACTTCTGGCTTAGGAACTTTTCACTCAATCTTGAAAATGTAAATCATCCATGGATCTTCTGAAAGACAGTTCTGGCTACTGCCAACTTGACAAAGCCTGCAAATAGCCTTTGTGGGTAAGTGTGCGCAAGGCAAGTAACTTGAACAACTTGATGTTTTTCATTACCTAGAGTTAACTGGTTCCCTTAGAAGTTCCTAAGCCCCCATCTGAGGTGGTCCCTCCTTCCAGAGGAGGCTGTGTAGCCCTGAGGCAGAGACTCAAGAGAAAGGCCCTGCTGAATGAGAGGAATCCAGGGTGTGGAACTCCATGGCCTCTGGGATCCCTTCCAGCTCTAAGATCCTACTAGCCTATTTTAGAAAGTTCTGCAATCAGGTTGTTAACAAAACCTAAGAGTTGGCTCCCACTCCAAAGTGTAATTCTGCCTCCTCTGACTCATACAGACAGAAATACTTGGAGAGGGTTCGTGGGTGGGACGGCAGCCCACTGGCCTTTGCAGGAGGCCAGATGGCATGGGCTTCACAGTGAACTCAAGTCCCTCACCCTCTGCTGTCACCAAAAACTGAGGGGGCAGGAGGCTCCCAGGCCCTGGGGGGCTGGGGACCAGGAGGTGGGGAAGTGGAAATGAAGGCTGCAGGTAGGGATGAGCAGATGGGACGAGGCAGTGTCATGGCGCCATAGGAAATGACAGCTTATGTATAGCACATTCACGGAAAGGGTTGCTCACGGCCAAAGGCAGAAAGCCCTGCCTAGAAGCTCCAAGGATGCTATCCTCACACGTAAGCCACTCAAGGCCCACCAGCTAGAAACCCTGGGATACAGGATAACAAGAATAGGGAAACAAAAGTAGCGGTCGCAATTACCAAGCACCTCTGCATGCAAGGAGCAGGGCAGAGTGATAAATACCTCCCCTGCACCGCCCCCCAACCCAATTCCATCCCTCGCCCACAGAGAACCGAGGGGAAAGAGAGAAGCATCTCACCTTAGGAGAACCACACTGTCCGACATGAAGGCTCCAATAGTTACATCTGAAAACCACAAGTTTATAGATTTAGAATCTTGCTGAAGCCCATCTCACCCACCCACTGTCAAGGTGCTCCAACGTGATGGAGGCCAGTCTCAAGGTCAGGGGCTTGTAACGGCTTTGGAGGAGCTAGAGCCACACTGTCACATATGGCAGCCCATTGCCAGGTGTGGCAGCTGAGACCGCAAAGGGTTCTGGTCTGCACTGAGACATACATGTAAGACAGAAACTGATTTCAAAGACTTGGTACTAAAAAATCTAACTATTTCACTAATAAAAAAATTTTGCATTGATTGTATGCTGACATGATAATATGTTGATACATGGGGCTAAATAAAACATTATTAAAATTAACTTCATCTGTTTCTTTTTATATCATTTTTTTATGTGGCTACTAGAATGATTTAGATTATATAAGTGGCTCACATTATTTCTTTTGGACATCAGGGATTCAGAGGGGGGACACCTGGAATCAAATGATTCCTGGGAGAAGCTCTAGGTTCTGCAAAACATGAGAACCGTCTCCATTCCACCCCTCCCTCTTCATGACCACAGAGACTGTGTGTTCTTGTCTGCACAATGGAAATAATGATGCCCAATGTTTTCTTCAAAATCTGACAGCATTTTATAATATTTAAATCAGAACACATTTATTACATACTTGCTCAATATATAGTTATTAAACACACTAAATCAGATATGAAAATCAGAAAACTCATGAAAATATTTGGCCAACTATAAATCAAGACAAGTGTTAGTTGGTAATGTTTACTCCTAAATAATTTTAATTTAGGAACTGTTCATTTATGCAACAGTTCTCTGCCTTTTCTCCCCTCAAGTATAATAAAACCCTTCAGCCCTGCAGTCCCCATGACCACTTACAGAACCAAGCATCTTAACCCAAAAACGTCTGAATCCCTCCATCTACAAAATGCGCTCAATTAGGAAAAACAAAGAATGTATCCATGGACTGCGGGACTGCTAAAATCCCTGCCCTTGGGTGTGCATGTTAATTTTGCTATTTTCTAACAGTCTTTTTTTAATTGCCTGGATATTTGAACATAAAAGAATCTGATGCACTTGCCATTTCTCTTATGAAAAACTGCAAGGTAAGAAATCCACATGCATTGTGAAGTGTGACCACACCTGCTCACTGTGCAAATATAGGGGAGCAGCCTGAGTCCTCATTCACACTACAGTGTGGTCTCTGGCACCCTAAGTTCTCTGAGGCTCAGCATCCTTGTCTGTAAAAAGGGGAGACACCTGTATCTCTACCTACCTATGGGGGTAACTTTATAATGCACATCGCACAGAGAAGCAATGGACAGTATTATTTAGGGACAGCCACAAATTGCCCAGAATAAGAACTGCTTTCTCAAACAAAAAGACTTAGGATGGTCTACAAGGAAAAGTGAAGAAGTGAAAGTCGCTCAGTCGTGTCCGACTCTTTGCGACCCATGGACTATACAGTCCATGGAATTCTCCAAGCCAGAATACTGGAGTAGATAGCCTTTCCCTTCTCCAGGGGATTTTTCCAACCCAGGGATCAAACTCAGATCTCCTGCATTGCAGGTGGATTCTTTACCAAGTAAGCTATGAGGGAAACAGACCTCAAAACTGACCCTTTTCTGTTCCCACTCCTCCTGGCTCTGTAGATTTACAAGGATGATGAAAACTCCTGTCTGTGAGAAACTTGAAATTTAGTACCCTGTACAGAACTTCATTCATTTTCACAGATCCTTCTGAGGCATTTTAAATGGAAAGAAACATTTTCTCAAGCTAGCATGATGACCTATAGTTTCAGGGACTTTTTTTTCGGAATTCCACGATGATTTGTGATTTTTTTCACGTCTTCTCTTTGCTTCCTCACCTTGCCTACTCCATCCCCTTCAAACAGCAAAGGGTCCACTATTCCATTGCCCAGTCAATTTCACCTAAACCCGATATGTCTGAGGATTGGGGTTTGAAATCGTATATTTTTACTCAATTAGCTTCAACCACCACAAGGCATTGATTAACCCCGAAGATAAGCCAGCCAGCCTTGAATGGCAAAGGTCTGCTTTCTGTGTCAGGGGAAGGACATGGTTTTCTTCCTGCTCCAAGTGTTTCTTTCAATACTTGTCTTGTGTGTGTATGTTTGGGGGATGGGGGGTTTGCTCCTTCTCTCCCATCAAGAGGAAGACACCTCCAAATATGCTCAAATATTACGGAAAACATGAGGTTTCACTCCTTATATTCTAAATATGGAGAGGGCTTTTTGTCTTCATCAGAAAGACTTGCTGCCACGGAAATCACTACAAAAATCCACCCTCCTGGTGCTTAAACCCTTCAGAGCAGATCATTTTAAAACTGAAAAAAAAATTAATTTTAATACTGCTGCTGTTGCTGCTAAGTCACTTCAGTCATGTCCGACTCTGTGTGACCCCAGAGACGGCAGCCCACCAGGCTTCCCTGTCCCTGGGATTCTCCAGGCAAGAACACTGGAGTGGGTTGCCATTTCCCTCTCCAATGCATGAAAGTGAAGTGAAAGTGAAGTCACTCAGTCGTGTCTGACTCCTAGGGACCCCATGGACTGCAGCCTACCAGGCTCCTCCGCCCATGGGATTTGCCAGGCTACTTTCATCTTAAAAAGCAAACACCAGGCAAAACACCCTGTTCTACTTGTGTGAATTTTTCTAAGCCTAAATAGATGTGACCACACTTACCAGACTGGTTACTTGGCTTGTCTCATGTGTCTTTCAAGAAAAATAGCTTACCAGGATAACTATTTCCATCCATGTCAATGCCTCCCGATATGGACTGCCCAAACATCCGCAGCACCGGACTTATCTTCTGCCCCGACAACTTCTGCAACAGATAATAGAGACACTGAGCCACCAGAAGGAGCACAGTCACAAATAAGAACCCGTGACTGCTTTAGCCCAGCTTCTCTCGGACATTTGGTCTTGAAGTTGGTCAAAGAAAAAACAAAACTGTAGCCTGAATTTGATCGGGGGCTTTAGCAGGCAGTTGAAGACCCCACACTCCTTTATTAGTACTTGCCTGAGTCAAATGTCACCATTTACAACTTTTTCTAAGCTCGGTGAACAAACCACCTAGATGAGCGTGTTCGTGTTTTGATGTATTGAATGAAGCTCCAAATGGATTAAGGTCAACTGCCATTTCTAAGGGAAGTTCTGTTTTGTTTTTATACAGGTATAGCTGGCTGGAATCCTCAGAACACATTTTCCTCACATCTCTCTACCTAAACATGTACTAAACACGGAACACTCCTAAGATGCACACGTGAGCCCAGCCCTAGGTGGACAGGAATCAACACATCTACCTAGAAAAGATGACCACGTGGAAACCGCCTCTCCATCAAGCCAACCAGAAGATGTACAGGCTGCTGAGACTCACAGACAGGACGAAACAGCTCTACCTAGTACATCTAAAACTCCATGGTCCTGAATCTTTTGTAAACTGAAGGAAATTAAAAAAAAAAAAATCAGCTGAAGCTGCCCTGAAAGGCAGCCTTCAACCAACCATTCAGCATTGACAGCTCTTCTGCCAGCAGGCCATACCAGCATCTGTACTTATCTCTTCTTCATCGTCAAGTTCAACCTGCGCTAACACAACACACGCTGTACTGGTTCAAGAATATTTATTGTACACCCAGCCTTTGTCATACACCCATGCGTGTGTGGCACAGCTCCACACAAAGATGCCAAACTTTCCAAATCAGGAAAGTGTCATGTTTGGGATCTGACCTGTTATTTCTTCCCTTTCTGTAAACAGTCTCCCTGGTGAGGCTTCCCTCCCAAGGCCCTCATTGTGGATGGTAAGAGAAATGCTTTGTATTCATGCCACACAGCAGCCTCCATGTCAAAACCAGGTATATATATACCCAGGGCTCACTTGGGACTTTCTTGCCTTATCCTGTTCCTTCCTGCAAAGAAGTCACAAGTATGGGGAGGGGGGTTTTCTATAGGACCTACTTATGAGATAGCAGGGACTTCCCCAAGCCAATAATTGCAAATAACCCTCCTCCTGCCACTTCAGTGAAATCATCCAACAGGAAGTGTGCAAACATTAAAGTAAAAACCAGAGCACTGTAGGAAACACTGAAGAAAAGTATCTTGCTAACAGACAGAGCCCTACGTTCCCCTGTGGCTCCATCTAAACATGCATGGATGTGCGTCTGTGTGTTTCCTAAAAGCCACATTTTGAAGCGGAGCATCTTACTCTGAGGTCCAAAGACGTGAGCAGCAGCTTGCCCTGAGTTTGCATTTCTGAGGTATGCTGTGGCTGGGACAAGCGGGGAAGAGTGAAGGGGTGGTCCTTTTGGGGGTGGCGATGCAGGCTTAAGTTATCCCACAGACATCTGCAGGCCATTATGCCATAAAGCCAGGAAGATAAGTCCGCTTGGTGCTAATAACTCTAAATGAAAACCAGGAGCCTTGGGAAACCTCCGCTTCACCAGGTTTTCATGCGGTGTCCTGATGGCAGGAGGGAGATCACAGGGGCCGCCGGGACATGCCCGGGGGGCTCAAGTTGAGAAAGGCACAGGAGGATCTTAAAATCAACACTTTTCATGGTAAACTTGAGGAAGAGGAATGAGTTACAGAATAATATGGAAGAACTTCAGACCCCGATCTCACAATGTATCCAGCAGAAATAATACCAATCTGGGCCAAAGAAAAGCAATCCCCTTGCCCAAACTTGTTTCTGATTTCCTCCTCTAGTTCACCCACACAATGCCCCCTCTGTCCAAGCCTGGGCCTGGACAATCTGGCATTAAAGGATTTTTTTCTTCTTTTAAAATCAAGAAACTTATCACATATACATTAGGAGCTTGGAAACATGTAATCACCAGTTGCTTCTTTTTTTTTTTTTTTTTAAAGAGCCCCAAACCACTTCTCTTTGTTAGAGCTAACGAGGCAGGCTGCATGCTGACAAAGGCAGGACGGATCCAGCTGCTGATCCCTGCTTCCTATAAAGACAATCTGCGCTGACCACAAAATGTATACTTCAGTTGTCTGCAGGGATCCCTCCCAGCAACACCACAAAACACAGGAGGGCTGCGGGAGGAGGGGAAGCGGGGTCTCTCAACTTGCAATTGCCTCTCTGTGCAATTAGCTTCCCAGGTCCGGCAACAAGCTTCCAAGAGGAAGCGTGGAGAGTGACCTCGATGGCTGTCCAAGGATGGCTACTCCCTGGATGACTTTCAGCTTGTGACAGTGGGAACAGAGCCCCCTGACCCACAGTAGAGCAGCCCCTGGGGACAGATGTGGCCCCTACATTTCCCCCGGAGGCCTCTGCCTCCTGCCACATCAGCTGAATCCCCTAGGAGTTTATTCCCACCATTACTCATTTCTCACCCTAATCATTGCTGGCTCAGACGGTAAAGCGTCTGCCTGCAATGCAGGATACCCTGGTTCAATCCCTGGGTTGGGAAGATCCCCTGGAGAAGGAAATGGCAACCCACTCCAGTATGCCTGCCTGGAAAATTCCATGGACGGAGGAGCCTGGTAGGCTACAGTCCATGGGGTCGCAAAGACTCAGACTTACTCATTTCTAATGCACAGAGCATGGTCCATGTAGACGAAGGCCCCTCAGAGTAAATATGCCTCCCAGCAGAATAAGCTTCCCTAACTGTTTTCCAACGGAGCTTCTCTCAGTGTTCCTTTTTCTGATGTGGAGTTGAGGGTAGTGGTTGCAATAAGAGGGTTGGGAGTTAGACTGGCAAAGTCTCAGTGGCCAAGAGTGCTACTTCCTAGCTGGTGACGATGGGCAGGTCAATCACCTCCCTGGGCTAGAGTCACCTCATATAGGAAAGGTGGATGACACAGGTGCCCACATCACACGGCTGTGTGATGAGGACTGAAGGTAAGACAGCAGAGCAGGCACTCAGGAAGCATCCCTGCTCTCACCAGCACCTCCCTCAGCACCTACCTCCTGCTGGAATCACAGAACCAAGCAGGGGGCCCAGGAGAGGAAGCCTGGGCTCAACCGGCAGCCCTTGACCCTCAGTCAGCTGACTCTTATCTGCTGCAGGAAGCACAACTAGGAATGGACACACTGGACTTAACGTGTAGGTACTGCCCCTTAAAATCAACCTGTAAAGTCTTTTCCTACCTAGAGACTTCCCTACATGGACAGGTTTCAATACCTCCTATTTCATTTTATAGAACATTTTATAAGAAGACGACTCAGTTCAGAGTTTGGTTTCCTTCCCGATATTCAAGATATGAGGCAAGTTTCTTGGTGATGAGAAGTGTCAGCTTGAGTAGAAGGAAGCGAGAAAGTAATAAACGTTCAGTAAATCAGTATGGGCTGATTGGAAATTTCTCGACGTGTGCTCAGTCCCTTTCCGTTGCTGACTTGCTAGAAGAACCCAGGCCTGTGCCACTCTACACACAGACATCCACAAACATCCTGATCATGCTTCTGTCCAGAAAGTGACTTCCTTTTTTCCCAGGGGCTAGGCTTGACACCATCAGCAAGATTGAACTTCAAGCAAAAAAACAGAACTCCCCACTTCCACGTTCCCAGGTCCAGGGGAGCGAGGCCGGGGCTTTGACAGTTTTAATGTCAGTTGTGACAACAGCCCCGTGAACAGCTTTCAGGTCCCTGCTCCACGGACCATTGTCGTTCTAGGTTATATTTTACAGGATAATCTGTTGGCTCAGCATAGATGGTTGACAAAGCAGTAACCAGAAAAGGCAAGCCTCCTCTTCCTCCATAAGCCACTCTGACTCTGGCTAAGAATTTGGATACTATCTTCTATAGGCAGAATGCCTCCCTAGATATGAGCAAACGTGCAGTCTATAAATATGTTCAGATTTAAGAAGCAGTATCAGTGGTTTGCGTCCTTCACTGGAAGGGGTGAAGGTGAAGGCAAGAACAATGCTGGGTGTTGTGTGTGTCTGTAGAATGAATGTATGAATAGCGACCAAGACATTCTCACGCCAATTACCATGGAATACTGAGGGACCATCCCCTTGGCGTCACCGTGATAGATGTACACTGCTCCCGAAAAGTCGTCCTCCTTGGGTGCGCCGATGGCCACATCTGGGAGAAGAAAAGCAGCTCTGGGTTAGAAAAACCATGTGGAATAATGTTAGAGTGGATTCTCTAATTCCCACAGGATGTCTAGAGCGTTCTTGATTGTTACTTTGTTCAGGCATTAAACTAGGCACATGATCTCTTAGCAGCAGAAAAAAAAAGTAGAAAGAAAATTATAGAAGCTGAGAAGAATTTAATATCAGAACAATTTCTACCTCATCTTCACAAGATAAATTATTAACTTGTGCAATAAAAGAATGTGAATATCAACCACCCACCCTAATGTCTGTCCATCAGAGAAGAGTTCCATAGACAATGGTTACTGCATAGCTGAGAAAGTCAACTCTATCCTTGGGTAAAGGAATTATATAAAACAGTATTCACTTTATAAATAAAAAGAACAAAAAACTCTGTGTTACTCTCATAAACTGACAACTCTTGAGACAAGGCTGAGATCTTTCTCCCTTTCTTCAATTTGCTTCTAACAAAAGTCATGTGTCTGTAGACGGGAAGTCAAGGGTGAGGGGCATCACCCACCCAACCTCAAGCAGAGGTCCCCAATATCTGAATGGAGCCCTCTGCGGCCAGTGGAATTATGGTTTCAAAGGAGCCTGGATGCCTGGCCTGAGGCCCATCTTCCACCTCCCACCTCAGCCCTCCCTACCAGTGACGTGGCCCCCACCAGTCCTGGTGTCTGAACCCAGCACATACAGTGATGGGAGGACGTACTGAACAGACCAAAATAGAACTTCAGGCCAAACAGAACCAGAGGTCGTGCAACACACCTCCACTCCTCCCAAAACTCACACCTCCAGTCCGTCCAGTATGGTCTCAGAGCATCGTGGAGCATCAGAGGCTCAGAAAAACAAGTAGGGTTTGTGGCAAAAGGAAGCTGGTTCAGACTTGGCTGCCACAGAAGCCCCTATGCACTGAGCTGACGAGGAAGGATTTCACAGAAGCAAAACTCCATCAGAGTCAGGTCTCAGCCCTGCGTCTACATGGAAAACATGATCTCACAGGTTTCTGCCTCGAGTGCATGGACGGGCCT
>SJXQ01003135.1:309704-350747 GCA_006408695.1 Aepyceros melampus | reverse complement strand
GGGTGGGTAGATCCTAGAGCGCCCACACCAGGGCCAGGTAAGAGGACAGAAGCCAGCTCACTGACCTGGGAACCCGTCATCGTCCAAGTCACCCAGGCTGGCAATGCTCTCCCCAAAGTGAGCGTTGTAGGCACCATCTCCGCTCAGGGTCAGCTGCTCCTCCAGGACTCCCTGGGAAACAGGATGGAGGGAAAACGGAAAACAAAACAAAAACAAACCGAACAACCAAAAAAAGAATGAAAAAACAGAGCTGGGAATGCTGCCCTCCCCCGCCGCACACCCATGGACAGGAAACACCTGGGCAGAATCCCAGGAACCCAACGTTCCCCCAACCCACGGGTGAAAGAAGCCCCTTCCACGTGGGCGCCATGGGGGTCTCTGGTCACCTGAGACACATTTTAGAGGGAAGGAGACGTGCTGTTGGCCAATGACTAAACCTCTCCCGGTCCTAACACTCTCCACCAACCTATTTACCTGCCTACTGGCCTGTCCTCCCGGTCTCCTCTCCCCACGGTATCCCCAAAGTTGTTTTAAAGGAATACACATTTTCATTTCTGATCTCCTGTTCCTTTGGTACATGTTTATAAAGCTGTTTTGCAGGATGCATGTATTAGTGATCTTGACAGAGGGCCTCATGGTCCAGAAAAACTGACAGCCAGTAGTTCTTGGTTAAGGGGTGAAAGCGGTGTTCAGTTCAGTTCAGTTCAGTTCAGTCACTCAGTTGTGTCCAACTCTTTGCGATCCCATGAATCACAGCACACCAGGCCTCCCTGTCCATCACCAACTCCCGGAGTTCACTCAGACTCACGCCCATCGAGTCGGTGATGCCATCCAGCCATCTCATCCTTGGTCGTCCCCTTCTCCTCCTGCCCCCAATCCCTCTCAGCATCAGTCTTTTCCAATGAGTCAACTCTTCGCATGAGGTGAAAGTGGTGTTAACAGGACACAAAACCATGCCCGTTTTCATATCAGGGTTGTGTTTCTTGAGCAAACACCAACCAGCAGAGGGCAGGGTCAGTGGTATGGTGGCAGTCAAGGACACACCCACTTTGCCCCCAAATCGCTGACACTTGACCATCAGAGTGTTAATACACAATTGAATGTTTTGAGGCACAAGAATGTCTCACCCTGCTCCTGGGTAGAGGCACTCAGAGCCACGGAACACCTACAAGCCATCCCAAAGCTTTCATTATGACTAAATCTTTTTTTTCCATTATATACAAACACCTTTCAAAAAATAAATATGTGATGATTTCTTAAGTCAGTGAAACTCCCATCCCACAACACAAACATGTGCTGATTTCCTCCCATCAGCCTGGTGAAGAGGAGAAACACTGATTCCTGCCATATACCAGGCACTGTATCTTCACACCCTCATTTAAATCACACAGTGACTGTATATGGAAGACCTTATGACTCTGCCTACTTCATAGATGAGCAAACTGAAGTTCAACAGAAATAAGCATACCCTGGTACTCTGGTAATCCTGAGGCATTAAGAAACATTGGTTGGCCGTGAGTTGCGTGGGTGCCATATGCCTGCAGAAGGTCTGGGGAATGATCCTGCTCATAGATCCCATGCCCTGGGGCTGCTGGGCTGGTCACCTTATTGCCTGACAAGTTCACACCCGTGCAAACACCGAGTCAGTCTTCTGCAAACAAGGTGGCCAGCAGCCACTGAATGCTGACTATTCTCATCTCCATAATGACTGCCTCCCTTCTCCCCTTCCTCCCCTGTCTCCCTTCCTGGAAGGTCAGTATAGAAGCAGGTACCATTGCAGCAGGTACCAGGAGGCATCTCCCCAAAGAGCTTGAAAACATCCAAGAAAGTCCAAGGCTCTAATATCCCCTGGCTCCTCTTTAAATCACTTCCCTTTCTTTCTGGCACCTGCCCACCTACTTATAGCTAAATACCACCACCCCCTCCCAATGAGGATAACTTAACTAACTTAACATCTTGGTCACAGCTTAAAAGTATACTTTTACTAACTTTTTTGATTATGAAAGAATTACATTCTCACTATTTGTATAAAGATAAAACTAAAATCTACCCAAGCACCACCACCCAGTGCAATCTGTTACTAACTTTATTTATTTTGTATATTTTTAAAGGCTGATTGTATATGCAGTTTTTATCCTCCTTTGCCATTGATTATCTCATAAGCATTCTCTCAAGTTAGCTAAAAGGCTGGTGGTCACAGGATTTGTTCATTGAACCACTTCCCTCGTGTTGAATACTCTTTCTTCTAGATGCCGAAAAGATTTTGCTTTCTCTTTGGTCTCTTTCCTCCCACAGGTACACTGTAGTCCCTCAGCTTCTGCCCCCATGCACCCTCCACTGTGCTGCAGAGACATCTTTCTGACGCAACCATGTTCTTTTCCCAGTTCTCCAGATTAAGGAACATCGTGACTACAGCCCATGGCCACTGTGCTGGTCCCCACCTAACCCCCTCTCCAAGTCCCACCATGCTGAACTGTGGTCCCACTGCTTGACACCTCAATCTATGTTGCCCAGCTCCCAGCCCACTCCCACCTGTCTGTCTAACTCCTATTCTTCTTCAAGGTTCCTTCCAGCCATCATGTCCCCTGAGAAGGCTTCTCTGTGTACATACTTCCAGGGAGGTGGCATAACCTAGAGATGAGGCATGCTAACTCCAAAGTCAGTTTGCCTACGTTTCAAATCTAACCCCCCCACTTTTTACCTGTATGATTTGGGGCAGATGATTTCACCTATCTGAGCCTCAGTTTTTTCACCTGAAAAATGGGGACCTCTTGAAAAAATGTGCATATGTCATTAAGACCATTCACAGGAAGCAAGAGAAACAGCTCCTGGTACATGAGGAGTGCTCAATGCTAGTCATTTGGGTATTTCTGGACCCCTGTATATCTGCAGTCATCACACTGCATATAACTTTCCATAGATGAAACACGGAGCTTTCTGAAGGCAGGAAGCAAGTCTGTTCACCTCCACTGGGTGATGGGCCTCAGTCACTACTCCACAGGCCAATGTCTCCTTCCCTTACCCATCCACACGTTGCCCAGCTCTGTACTCACGTTTCCTTTGTTGTGTAGACGGTGACCTGCCCTTCATCCCTGATCTCAGAAAACATGGGGGCCCCCACCAACAGGTCGGAGAGGCCGTCTGTGTTCAGGTCAACTGCGCATAAGGAGGAGCCGAAGTAAGAGCCCATCTGCAACCAAGTCGAGTTGCGACAAAGCGTTCAGTGTCTGCCGCACACACAGGCCCCCACCTCCCTCCAGCCCCAGCCTGACGAGCATCTGCTCCTGAGCCCCGCAGAGGCTGGCCAGCTGTGCTGCCCGGGAAGCAAGAGCACTCGGGCAACAATGGACCCCAACTCCCCAAGCCTCCTGGTAGCCGCGTGGGGACCTCAGTCAATGGGAGACCCATGCCACTGACTTGGAGCCCCACCAAAGGGGAAACAAATGAACCAATCCCTGGAGCACGAGGCTCTGCTTTTACAAATGCAAGCTAAGGCTGCAGACATAGGTTACAAACCATAATAAAAGTGCCTCATATATCAGACATTTGACAAAGCCAAGCAAGTTAGGAATATGGAATTTCACAACAGAAGGCAGGCATGAAAATAAACTGTTACGTGAGAAATAGATTACCCTCACCCAGGTCTAGGCAGAACTCAAGACTGGCTAGGAAGGTGTGAGCTGAAGTAATAGAAGAACGTACAACTCATAAGATTATTTGATGAATTAGGGAATACAGCCAGGTTATACTAGCTTAATCATAGCTCTATCCGGTACCTGTTATTTTTTTTTTTTTTACCGTTTTTTAAATTGAGGTATAGTTGACACACGGTGTTTAGTTTCAGGTGTACAGCAAAGTGATTCAGTGATGGATTATTCAGACTCTTTCCCATTACAGGTCACTACAAGATACTGAATATAGTTCCCTGTGCTATATATACAGCAGGTCCTTTTTGTTTGTCTATTTGATATAGTAGTGTGCATATGTTAATCTCAGACTCCTAATTTATCCCTCTCTGCCTCCCCCTCCGGTAACCATAAGTTTGTTTTCTAAGTCTGTGAGTCTGTTTCTACTTTGTAAACAAGTTTCTTGCATCACTTTTTTTAGATTCCACATATACATAATATAATGCAATATCTGTCTTTCTCTGACTCAGGACCTGTTATTTTATTTTATTTTTTTTTTTAATTAATTTTTATTTTTTTAGTTTGTTTTGCTTTACAATACTGTATTCATTTTGCTATACATTGACATGAATCAGCCACGAGTATACATGAACTTCCAATCCCGACCCCCACCTCCCCTCTCCCGCCCCACACCCTCTCTCTGGATTATCCCCGTGCATCAGTCCCAAGCATCCTGCATCCTATATAGTAGTGTGCATATGTTAATCTCAGACTCCTAATTTATCCCTCTCTGCCTCCCCCTCCGGTAACCATAAGTTTGTTTTCTAAGTCTGTGAGTCTGTTTCTACTTTGTAAACAAGTTTACTTGCATCACTTTTTTTAGATTCCACATATACATAATATAATGCAATATCTGTCTTTCTCTGACTCAGGACCTGTTATTTTATTTTATTTTTTTTTTTAATTAATTTTTATTTTTTTAGTTTGTTTTGCTTTACAATACTGTATTCATTTTGCTATACATTGACATGAATCAGCCACGAGTATACATGAACTTCCAATCCCGACCCCCACCTCCCCTCTCCCGCCCCACACCCTCTCTCTGGATTATCCCCGTGCATCAGTCCCAAGCATCCTGCATCCTGCATCAAACCTGGCCTGGCGATTCTAACACATATATATGGAATTTAGAAAGAAGATAATGATAAACCTGTATGCAAGACAGCAAAAGAGACACAGATGTATAGAACGGCCTTTTGGACTCTGTAGGAGAGGGAGAGGGTGGGATGGGTTGGCAGAGTGGCAGTGTAACATGTGTGATATCATAAGTGAAACGAATCGCCAGGACCTGTTATTTTAAATCAGGGGTCTCAAACACAAAAGCCAATGGGATCCAGACAGGTGATATAATAGGTGTAAGAGAAAAGCAAATGATAGCACAGGCATACTGACAGGTGACAAGTGACGCTCGGCTCATTTGTCTAAGAAACAGAGAGTGATGGAGATTGTGGCAAATCAGAATCCCCGGGCCCAGTGAAAGGAGCAACTTCCACCCAGGGGACGTCAACTCCTGACTGACCCAGAAAAGGCCGACTGTCTCATTCTTTAAGAGAAACCAAAGCTCTAAAATTGTATTTGAATTGCCTATTTTTAAAATGCTGACAACCAATTCATATTAAAACATAATAAACAAACATACCATGCAGACCAAATGAAAATTTTTGTAGGCTGTGTCCTTTCCAGGGCCGTGACCTCTGTTTTTAATTAAAAAAAAAAAAAAGCTATCCTTTTAAAATAAATGTTTTCAAGTAAAAGGGCTCTGGTTTTACAGACATGAACAAGCATTTTCTTTTGCTGTTTGTTGGCAGTTAACCCAGGGGAGTTTGAGAGAGGTGGAGGGTACTTTGGTCCATTTCCTGCAACTCAGCCTGGGACAGGACTCAGAAGTCCCTCCCCAGTCACGGGTCAATGCCACTTCCACCCACTCCCACTCACCCCTTCCCAAGGGAGAAGAGCATGAGGAAGTTTCAGAATCATGGAGGTGGGGGCAGAAACCAGTTGATGGTCACCAATTCAGTGGCCTTGCCAATATCCCTATCTTGACTTTCATAAAAGAAACCGCTAAGACCCAGGCAAGGCCATGAAGACCGAAGCTGCTGGCAGTTCTCTCTGGCTGAGTCCCAGGGGAAGTATTTGTTTCATTCCAATGGACTATTTAACTTGGCATCTTCATCGGTGTTCAATCAGAAATCCCCGTACATGAAGTTTCCTATCTAAGTTTTGACATATAAACACTTCACATGCTCAGTTAATGCAATAAAACTTGGATATGGCAATGACATGCTTTGGGGTGAGTGTTCCCAGATCAAAGCTCTCCCAACAACCTGGAAATGTGGGGACACAGGTGGCACTAGTGGTAAGGAACCCGCCTGCCAATACAGGAGACGTCAGAGACGCGGGTTCAGTCCCTGGTTGGGGAAGATCCCCTGGAGAAGAGCATGGCAATCCACGCCTGTATTCTTGTCTGGAAAACTCTATGGACAGAGGAGCCCAATGGGCTACAGTCCATGGGGTCACAAAGAGGCGGACACTATTTAAGTGATTGAGCGTGCACGCACATGTCTCTATTAGCAACAGAACTGCACGTGCATTGGTGATTTCTTACGTGCACCTTACAAAGGATGTCAACCAGTGGAGACCAGGACCCTTTGGGGTTTTGTCTCTCTTACGGTGAGGCCAGGACAGAACTCTGACCAGATTCTGGTCACACAAAAGCAGAAGTGGACTGGGGGTTTCCGAGTCAGAACCTTCCTTTAAGCGTGGCTCCAGACACAGGGGTAAAGCAAAGACATCCTTTGAAAGTCTGGGGTCATGTCCTTTCCCACTCTAATAACGGAGAAGTCAGAGGGACAAGAATTTCTCATTTCTTTTGACAAAAGCAGAATAAGTCATCGAAAGGGAGTAATGGTCTGTTTCAAAATCAGCAAGATGATGACGGGGGTAAAGCTGGAAGATGGTGAAACAAGAGGGCACAATGGAGGACAGATGCCACCGCAATTCAAGGAGAGGGCAAGAAGAGCCTGGAGGGAAATGAACAGTAGCTCTGTAGCTGGGAGAGGACACAGCTGGCCCTTGGCCCCCTCCTCAGGAAGCCCCATTGTGTCAGAATTGAGGATACTCGAGCTGATCTGCTGGTTTGTGCTGCAACCCACATCATCACATCCTCAGGAAGTTTCCCTTTCATGCCACCACTCTCAAATATGTTCCCCCAAACCTGCCCACAACTCAGGCAGAGATGGGCGGCCATGACAGCTATCATGCAAACCAGGAGGGTTCTGAGAAAGAGAAAGGGCACAATTATGGACGGCTGGTTACACCAGGACGACCGGCATCACCAGGACGACCGTCTATCCTGGGCACATGCAGCAGAGGCGGGGATACAAGGAGCAGAGAGGGGAGGCACAGTGACCGCTGAACCTGAAGACACTCTAAAAATGGGGTGACGGGGGTTCAAGGCCCACAACTCATTTTAAAGAGCCCTTAAAAGATAGTAGTTATCTAAGATGAGAGATGTGCTAACAAACCTCAATGTGATCATCATTTCACAATATATATGTGTATCAAGTCATGCCGTACAGCTTTAAAGTGTTATATATACATCAGTTACATTCAATAAAGCTGGGGCAGGGTGTGAGGGGAGAAGGAATCCTTAATTTCATGCTTTCAAGCCCAGCATACTGGAAGGGGAGGAAAGGGAGGGAGGGTTTTCCACAGGAAAACTCACCCACTGATTTTTTTGGAGAAAGAACTAAAACGTTAGCTACATTTACCCCTACTTGCTCTTTGGAACACTTTTTCTCAGAAATGGCATGGGGGTTATTTCTTTTCTAACTTTAGAGGTGCTTGGAAATCCTTTTTTTTTTTTTTTTTTGCAGAATCACTCACAGACTTTTTCCAGTGTTGTTGCTTTGGGGTTTTGGAAATGTTAAAATAACACAGGCCAGCATAGTTCCCGGGGGAAGGCAGCGCTGCTCTCAGGGAAAAGCTCACAGAACCGGGTCGGGTGATGTACATCTTATTGAAAAGGTTATGACAGTTATATACTAAGAATACACATGAAGGCTGTTAAAACTGCAAAAAAAAAAAAAAAAAAAAAGCTCTACTTGTGAGTGGGACTTTTGGAACTCAGAATATGATTCCCCAGCAGAACAATACGCGATGGTGCCAGGCTGGCAGGAGGCAGGTGAGACACAGCAGGACCGGAACTGGGGCACGTGGCCCACCCAGGAAGGAAACAGTCATCTTCCACGAGCCCCTCGCCCCGACTTTTCTTAGGGTAATGATAGGAATGTCAAAAGGTGATTCTACCTATCTCCTCAAATCTCCCTCCCAAGTCCCAGGTATTCTGTGCTTCTTCCCAGAGCTCACTAAGGCCTCCACCAAGACAAGCCTCCAAATCACCCCCTTCACTCCCTGCCTAAACTTGCCTCCTCTTAGTGCAGCCAGTCTCACCAAACAATCCTGCCAGCCGAAGCCAGGCTAAGGTGTGTACCACTGATAAGCCCATGAAAAATGGTACTTGTTGATCAAAGGAATCTCTACCTGGCTTAATTTCAGAACATGGTACAATATAATGGAAACTTACAGGAAGTGAGGAGAGAATTAGCAAGAGGGTAAGGATAACAAAATGACACAGGCAGATAAACCTTGCCAGGACTAATTTCAGGGCAGCCTTCCCCAGCTATTTCTATTTCAAAGTCCTAAAAGGAACCGGGTGATCTTTGTTTGGTTTCTGTGGGGCAACGGTCCCTATGGCAATGAGGGCAGAGGGCTCGGGATGTAGAAGGAGAGGCAGCTTTGGGTTGATGAGATAAGGGATAGGGAGAACCACTTGTGTGCAGGCCTCCTCTGAAGATAATCGGTCATATATCTGTACTCAACAATGTCTGATCTTTCTGGAGTTGGTAGAAAGGCAGACAGAGAGGGACAGAGAGGCAGAGAGATAAAGGCAGAGAGAACAGGGCACACAGTCCTTCTGAGGAGTATCTGAACCATGGACAACCTTTAAGACTTCTGTGCTATAACTTGGTCATGTACAAACTCATCTTGCTACCTGTCTCTACAACACACATGAATCCAGGATTCTGCAGGTCACACACGATGCTGAGAAGGTCAAGGCTCCAACATGCAGTAGAACCAACATGTAAATGCAGGGCACAGACAGGCTTTTAAGTCAACTTTCTAAATAAGAACTGATTCCCGCATGATTATACCTCACAAACAAAAAGACACTAATCCCAAGGATCTCACCTTTTTACCTGAAGCTTGAAAAATCTTAATTAAGGTGCCTGATCTTCGGTCAGCTCTAAAAATATAAACCTATGGAAGGAAAAAAAATCTAGGTAAGATGCATGCAATGACCAGATATTTATCAGCATTCTCTTGGAGGTCCTATTTAAAGGCTGAACAGACACACAAGTTTGCCTACACTAGCTGATGACAAGTTACTTTACCAACTTTACAAAGAAAGTATCCTTTAATCCTGAGGCAGAAATCACCCCTATGCCTCCTGAACCACATCATCTACAGAGGCTGTGCCTAGTAAGACCCGAGGAGCTTCCAAATTGCTACCAAAAAAATCAACTCCTGGGAGAAATATTTTCTTCCTTGATACATTTCCTTCACTCCAGTTAGTTAGGGCCCTAGCAGGTGTCACAATAAAGTCAGCCCTTGGTGTCAGTAAATGGGGTCCAGAACCCCTGGGATAGCAAAATCCACAGATACTCAAGCCTCGTATGTAAAACAGCATAGTGTTTGCATATAATCTATGTAGTCATCTCTACAGTACCTAGAATATCTAACAAACATAAATACTATGTAAATAGTTGCAAATACAATGTATAAATACATTTGTACAGCAAATTCAAGTTTCGCTTTTTGGAAATTCCTAGATTTTCTTTTTCCTATTTTCATTCATGGTTGGTTGAAACCACAGGTGTGGAAACACAGATACGGAGGGCCGACTGTGTAAGACAGAGGGGTAGATGGGAGTATTTTAGACAAAGCAGTTTTCCAAAGTGGTTCCACAGAACATTAGTTTCAGGAGATCTGCTTGGATAAATATGAGTTTGGTTTGCGAAATGACAGAATTAAACAAATTCCTTTACTGGGGACCTTTCGGAGCCTTTAGCATCGACATGTACACTGATGACTCTCCACCACAGCGAGGACTATTTGCACAGAACTTCCTAAATGACATGAGTATGTAAGTTCTTTTCCAAGTGGCATCTTAAAGGAAGAACAAATGTCCCATAAGAATCGGTGCTGGGGAGCCTCCCGTGGGGTTAAGGAATCGCCACCTTACTGCAAATGCTTTCTTGCCCTGACACCAGAAATAATGACCGCCAAGATCCTGGAGGCCAGAGACCCATCCTGGGGTCCTTAGGAAGCAAGTGTGTAGCAGCTCCCATGCCTGAGAATATGGAAGGACCGCCAGCTTTGCTAACTGCGACCGGTTTCCCCAGTGCCTCTCATGTGCTCTGGCTAAAAGCAGCAGTTTCATGTCTGTCCTTGTTAACTAGATCCACGATGCCCTCTGTCTGGTTCTATCAGTTTTAAGTACCACTCTCATCCTAAGACTTGACAGGGACTACACAGTTATCCCAACCATCTGAAGAAAAGACAATACAATTAGATCAAGTTTTCTTGACTGGTGATTTAAAATCAATTGGTGATTTAAAAAAAAAACAAAACACCCTGTTGTCAGCACCAAGGCATCTGTATCACTGTGAACTGGTAGGCAGGCATGTTTGCCAATGCTACAGAGATGCCTGGTCACACACAGCTCCTCCCAGAAGAGATTATCTATATGGGGACAGCTCTTGGTCAGTCCCTCTATCATGTAGAGGAATTCATGTAGAGGAATTCAGGCTCAGAAAGACCTATGCCTTGCTTGAAGTTATCAGAGTTCATTTGTCCACCTCCCCTGTACTCAGGCCCTGGATTTTTATCTGACTTCATTTCCAAGGAAAATGACATCTGTATCAATACGGAGGGAGGCACATGCTCCAGAAACATGAGTGGCAACTTCTAACTCCTGCCAAGGAGGATCTGGGAAAATAACCCTCATGAACGCCCAGCAGTCACGTCTCATCTGCTGATCAGACCGACATCCTAGCTGAAGGCTCCAGTTAACAGTGGTCTTGGTCCATCTGGGCCTCTCCAGAATCCACTTTTCCAAGTCCATGGAGATACAACCAGATTCTATCAGGTGTCCACCCTATGGATTCAGACTGAAGACCATTCTTCTGTTCAGTCTTAC
The DNA here is from genome assembly GCA_006408695.1 of Aepyceros melampus. Classification (NCBI taxonomy): domain Eukaryota; kingdom Metazoa; phylum Chordata; class Mammalia; order Artiodactyla; family Bovidae; genus Aepyceros; species Aepyceros melampus. Next base: position 339,800 of record SJXQ01003135.1, on the reverse strand, counting down.
CTCCAGGACAACTACAGAGCTCATTAAAATGCAGCTTCCTGACCCATCTAGACTCACTCAACTGGATTTCCTTTAGCCTGGAGCTACAGATCCAACAAGCACAGTTCTCCATATCCCAGGCCCCACAGATGTCGTGATTCCCAAAGGGATTCTGACTGCCCTATATTCATGGAGTCTTTTCTACACTCTGGACAGACAATTTAGGGAAACAGACCCATATATTCTCACTCTACCTTCTGGGCTGAACCAATCTTGTTCTAAAACACTGGAGAAAAACAAAAAATATGAGAAATCTAGGCCTAAAAATAAAGAAGTCCCCAAAGACACCTGGGCCTAGACTTGGCTCCCGTAAAGCAAGTTTTGAAAGGGTTTGGGGAGGGGGAGGGCTTGGGCTCAGGCAGCGCGAGATACCATTTCCTTGGTGGATGGCATGAGGCCCGGGGTCAACCTTAATCATTTCTCAAATAATAGAGTCAGTCGTGTAAAACATTCTCAGATGACAACATGTAGAAGACAGAGAGGTCTGGAGGCAGTGTTCACACTCTGAAGAAGCTTTCAAATCAAATTCTCAAAAGAGGCTGAGTGAGACCGGCGATTCAACATGTTATCGTTATCCAGCAGCATGTCCACATCAACGTGAGCTGACCAATCTCGAAAAAGAGGCCGTGCGCCTCCCCTCCCGGCCCCGTGCTAGTTCACACTCTTTCCTCCTCACCTTCCCGATGCCTTCATCCTGCGGGGCACCTCCTACCACGTCAGTGGAGGACACGTGAGAAAAGTGGCCGGCAGTAACTGCATAGCCTGCAAGGGACAGAAACCAAGGATGAGCTTGAGAAAGAAGAAAAAGACCCATCAGAAGACAGTGTCTCTCAAGCATCCTTTATCTGGACAATTATGATCCAATTATTCTTGGAACATAAATTGCACATGTGTTCAGTCGCTAAGTCATGTCTGACTCTTTGTGACCCCATGGACTGTAGCCCGCCAGGTTCCTCTGTCCCCGGGATTCTCCAGGCTAGAATACTGGACTGGGTTGCCATTTCTCCTCCAGGGGGTCCTCCTCACCCAGGGATCAAATCTGAGTCTCCTGTGTCTCCTGTACTGGCAGGCAGATTCTTTACCACTGAGCCAGGAAGCCCCAGGAACAAATGGCAGCTGTCAGCCTTCTCACTGTGGAATGGCTCATCTCACAAAAAGACACATTCACAAGGACCCAGGGCAGGAAAGAGTGTTTGCTGAGTGTCCTCTTTTGAACAGGTGCTATGCTAAACATTCTACATCTGTTTTTTGTTGTCGTTGCTCCTTTCTGGAATATAATTCTCATACAGTAAATTACACACATCTGACATGTAGACTTTAACAAGGGTGGACACAACCATGCAATCACCACCCAGAGTGACTATAACCACAGAATCGTAAGCCCAGAAGGGTCCCTCTGTCCTTCTCCCAATCACTACCCGCTATAGGCCACACCATTCTGATTTCCATCACCATGCATTACTGTGCCTGTTCTAAACGTCACTCAATGTAACATCTGGGGACTGCCCTGGTGGCCTGTTGGATGAGACTCCACGTTCCCAATGCAGGGGGCCCAGGATCAAACCCCGGCAGGGAACAAGATCCCACGTGCCGCAACCAAGATTCGCATGCCACAACGAAGAGTTTGCATGATACAACTAAGACCAAGCACAGCCAAATAAATAAAAATAATTATTTTTTAAAACCCATAACATCTGTGAGGTTTAGCACATGCTGCTGAGTACAGTGGTAGTTTCTTTTTACAGTTGAGTATGTTCTCTTTTATGACTATGTCATAATGTTTTTATTCTCCTAAAGCTGGGCACTTTGGTTGCTTCCGGTTATTTCAACTTTATTGTGAATAAAACTGGTGTGAAATTCTTACACAGGTCTTCAGATGCCACTGCCTCTAATCTCCCAACTCTATGAGGAGGATATGATTATTTATTCCATTTTACAGATATGGGCACAGGGACTAAACATGGGTAAGCAATGTGTCCACGATTACTCAGCAAGATTTAGATCCAATCTGTGTGTCTCCCAAGCTCTTGTTGTGAGCCATTACACACATCCCTTCCTAAGAAAAGGGAGGAAAAAAACTTACAGTTGGAGGGTGGATAGAAGGATAGCTGAGCAAAGAATCTGGAGGCAAAAGGAATCTAGAAGTAAAGGTAAAAGTTGTCTGAGCTTGGTCTCAGCGTCTCCTGTTTTCTGAGAGCCCTGTTGCAGCAGAAACCCTGTACAGGTTGCCATGTATTCTCCACACCTTTTCCTCAGCTGCAAACCCTAGTACTATGATCATAAGATGCTTGCATTTTGTGTAATGTCATATTATGATCAATTCTCACTCACCAGGTGACTGATTTCTCTCAGACTGGTGGTTCATATTCCCTAACAGCATGATCAGTGCCTGCAGAGCTTCATGTGACCCTGTTTCTAAAGCATGAGGGCCTCTGATGGGCAAAAAGGGAAGAGCCACAGGCCCTAAGGCTCAGAGGGGCTAACTCTGACCCGAAAGCCATGTCCAAACTGGGCTCTCTTCTGCCTTCTCCTCATTCTCTGATCTAATAAACATGTGCTGCCCCAGGCACTATACCAAGACCTGGAAATGTAGCCAACTCCCCTCCTCAAGGAGCTCCCAGTCCCAGGGAGAGGTCATACCACTGCACTGTGCTGTCTGCTGAGCACCTCGACTCTGGGCTCAGAAAGTACAGGCTTAACCCCCACTCTACTATTGATGAACCATGGGACCTTGGCAGATTAAATGACTTCCTCACCTCGGCTTCTTTACCTATAAATAACGGCTGCCTCATAAGATTGTTCCAGGAATTAAAATAAATAATATGCAGAGCCTGACATGACATGGAGTAAGTCTTCAATAAATGAGAGCACTACGGAGCTGGGAGCACAGAACAATCAACGCCTCAAAGACTCTGAGTAAAGGTCTCAGAGCCTGTGTTACTGGCTAAAAAACTTGTAGTTAGAAGGGGAAAAGGCAAGTCAGCGAGTTCCTCCTGCCAACTCACAAGTGAATCTCTATGCAAAAGGCGGTCAGGGGCTCCCCCAGATTTGAATTAAGTGTAGTAAGTGAAAGAATGTTGTTTTCTCATCATTAGGTCTTGCTAAATTTAGCTTCATTTTCAGCCCAGAATTGCAGTATTTAGGGCCTGAATTAAAGAAAACAGGCATGTCAAATTGTCTTATACACAAGCAAAGACAGCCCCTCTCTGTTCTCTAATAAGCATGGGCTTGTCCTGGCTCATTCTGGCCAGGTGGCTGCTCACGTAAGTTGTGTATATTTTCTTTCCAGAGGATTAAAAGGGCTGAGAAACAAGAAAAGTTTTTCTGAGCCTTTAATTAAACTTTTAGGATTGGGGTGCCATCTGTCATGCTCATGTCTGGTTCTTATTATTTCTATCTGCAACCAGTCTTGAGACCAGGAAGCAGAGACCTCATCCACAGGAAAGTCCTAGAAAACCAGAATTCTCTTGCATTCATTTTGTATCTAATCATCTGAACCCGAGTATTTGCTACAAGAAGAAAAGAAAATGTTTGCTTCTTTGGAGGTTCAACTGTCAGCTTTTTAATGAAATCACACAGTTTGAATTTGGTCCCCTGTTTTGTTCTCTTTTCTCCTTCTGTGTGCGTGGCTCAATGTTGAGGCATCCTGGTTAAAAGTGCAACTAACTAGAACAATAGATGCAAAAGCCAAGGAACTCTGCTTCCCACCAGGAAAGTGGTCACTGGCAAGCTTGGTGGCAGTCTCTCCCACTTCCCCTTTCCTACCTGTCACCCCCCTGAGCTACTCACCCAGGTAGGTATATCTCCTGTTCATGATCACTTCATCATTCAGTTTGAAATAGGTGTTGTCCGTGAGGTTCAGCACTTTGACTGTCCCAGACCAATAAAATGAGCCTGGGGCGCCCATCACCACCAGCTCCTATGAAAGAGAAACCGAAAGATGAAAAGGGAAGGAAACTAAAGAGGGGATAGAGCAGTGTGGTGAGATCCACAATCACAACAAGGAACTCATAATAAACTAAAGATGCCCCACCAGAACTTTCTTTATGAGCAACACAAAATATTCACATTTATATTATTGACAACTGCTAAGATATGGAAGCAACCTAAATGTCTATCAACAGATGAATGGGTAAAGAAGATGTGGTACATACAGACAATGGAATATTACTCAGTCATAAAAAAGGACAAAATTTTGCCATTTGCTGCAACAGAGGCCATTATGCTAAGTGAGATAAGTCTGACAGAGAAAGACATCATTAAGTCTTTCCTTCCCCTATAGGAAATCCTTTCTCTTTTATTATACTTTCTAAAGTATACTGTAATAAGAAATAATAAAAATTATTTTTCAAACCAAATCATTGACTTTTCATTCAACAATATTAAGCATCTTTTACTAGGTATGAAAGCTTATACCAGGTCCAAATATCATTCAAGTCCCTTTCTACAACATTCCCTGGGTAAGACAACATGGAAATGTACAAAATACTTTAGAAAATACTCTGTCCTAAAGGGTTACAATAAAGACAGGTACAGGCCTTCCAGGCTCATGGAGACGCCAGACGATGCACAGGTCACACCTCTCGTGACTGACACGCAGCCACCCACCCCTGGCCTCTAGAGTCCCCACACTGTATACTTTAGAAACATCATTCCTGGCTGACCCTCCCCTGCAGAGCTGAAGCTGCTGGTTTCCAACGAGTTCTCAGAGGCTAGATCCTGCCCGAAGAGGTCTGAGTTTCTGATGGCAATTCATAAAGTAACACTGAATTCCAAGAGTAAATGTCTTAAAAAAGCCAGAGCCATCTAAATAGAAGAGCAGAGAGAGGAGGACAGAGAAGGCGGAAAGAAGAGCATGTGTGTGGCAGCAGCAGCAGGACAATACTTTAAGCAACACATGTTTCATGGTCAGTTTCGGTAACAGCTTTAACAAAGCAGCATGTGAACATCACTGGAAAGAAAGCCACTAGACTCCAGCATGAATGGTTTGCTCTTGATAATTCAGGAAGGTGTTGACTAAGAATGGCCACTGAGAAGCACTTCATTTTAAGGTTCTAAGATCTTATCCAGGCTTCCCTGGTGGTTCAGATGGTAAAGAATCTGCCTGCAATCCGGGAGACCTGGGTTTGATCCCTGGGTCAGGAAGATCCCCTGGAGAAGGGAATGGCAATCCATTCCAGTATTTTTGCCTGGGAAATTTCATGGACAGAGGAGCCTGGAGAGCTATTGTCCATGGGGTCACAAAGTCGGACACAACTGAGTGACTAACACTTTCACACTTTCACTTTCCGGGGTATCTCACTGTTTTATAAAAATATATCACTTTCTCCACTTAGGATACATCTCTGGGAAAACACAAGCAGTGCACTCACTCATTCATTCATTCTGCTTTTACTTATCTGTTCTCTGTAAGGGACTGTCCAAGTACTAGCAGGGGCATGAGAAAGACAAATGATCATCAGAGCAGAGAGACCTTTTCCTTGGCCTTGAGCTCAGGAAGAAATCTGTAATCAGTGCCCAAACACTGGGGGCACAGAAGGTCATAATGAGCAGTATCCTCAGTGCCAACTCTACACACAGTGTAGAGCTTTCTCCACCAGCAGCCTTTCCTGGACGAAAGCTCTGAGCATCACCAGAGATCTGAAAGGCTCTTCAGGCACAGGCAGTGGAGGTGCTGCTTTCTGATAATTCAGATCAATCCAGGGTGAAAGTTAAGAAATGTACATTGAACATATCATTACATCCCCTCTCTCAAACATTATAAAGAGGATAAGACAAAGCCATCTCTCTGCTCAAAAACATTTAAAATGAAAAGCATTTGTGTTTTTTTCCCCCTTTCCTCTTAGTGTTCAAGAGGAAACTCCCCTGCAGTTCAAATTATTAATAGATAAACTGAGGCCCAGCCTGAGACCCTCAGGGCTGGGGGTAGGAAAACAGTGTCTCCGTGGGACTCCCTCCTATTTGGCTTTTTCCATCCGCTGTGGGTGCAGCCTGGGCCCTTTTGCCACTGTCCACAAGTGCCAGGAAAATGTGATCAATGCTTGGCTCCTCACCACCCAGGAAATAGCCAAGACAAATGTAACACACAGAAGTATGAGCTCCTCCAAAAGTCCAAGGTCACCCCTGCCGAAATCCCATCAATAATCAGCATGGGCCTTTCCACAAAGGGCAGAACCTCCCAGTAAATCTTGGAGCTACCCAAGATTTACTGCTGCTAAGTCATTTCAGTCGTGTCCAACTCTGTGCGACCTCATAGATGGCAGCCCACCAGGCTCCCCCGTCCCTGGGATTCTCCAGGCAAGAGCACTGGAGTGGGTTGCCATTGCCTTCTCCAATGCGTGAAAGTGAAAAGCGAAAGTGAAGTTGCTCAGTCTTGTCCAACTCTTAGCAACCCCATGGACTGCAGCCTACCAGGCTCCACTGTCGATGGGATTTTCCAGGCAAGAGTACTGGAGTGGGGTGCTATTGGCCAAGATTTAAGCTGCCAGGCATTTCTCGGTGCCCTGCAGATTGGCAGGGAGGCAGGGAGGCAAGAGAGTCCTCAGGACCTGTGACAAAAATCTATGCCGAACTCATTTCCACCCAAATGTCCCCAGGTTCTCATGGTGGTGTCCCAATGCTGGCGGAGCTGGGCTGTCTTCTCACACTGCTTAGAAGTATCTATCTCTGTTATCCTAGGTGCAAAAATAAACATGTTCCCGGAAAGTTCTCTTCTTGCCCTCAACGCTGGGCTAAAATCCATGTGGTGTCCATAGCTCAAACAGCTTTGATAACCAGGGTCACCGGTCTTCAAGACAAGAAGTCGCCTTGGGCCCAAGAAGTTTGGGACAACAGGGCCATGACCGGAAGGCCACAGAAGCACATCCAGCTTGGGAGGCAGCTGCCCATCCAGTGCAGGGAAGGCCCAGCTCCCAGAGAAGGCAAACCCAAGTGACAAGGTCAACAGGAGGGCAGGAGAGGGGTGCAGGGCTGCCTGACCCCTTCAACCGCATTTCCTGCTCGGCCTCCAACAGCTAAAGTTCCAGAAACAAGAGAGTCCACGAGTTCAAAGACCTCCTGTTTAGGGAGTGCAAAAGCCTGGGAACTGAACCAAAGGCCAAGGGCCTCTGTGGAGATGGCGTGGCCAGGTCAGGACTGAGCCCTCCAGGCCCTGCCCCACTGCAGTGCTCCACGCACCAGCACCACTGCTCACCAACCACCCTTCCCTTGGGCTCTGGAGCCCAGGGCCTGGGATCCCAACAGGTCCTCTGGTTCCCCTGAGAACCCGGAGCTGGCATAGCCCCCTGCTTACCTTCTGCACGCCTGAGCTTCCTCCTCTTTACCCCCAGCCCCACTGTCCTCATCCTTCTTGACTCTCCAGCTGAAGATGCCCCCTCCCTGGGACTCCTCCTCCCCTCTAGCTCCCCACCACCATCTCTGATGAATTCTCATTTCTGCAATGACTTGACTTTCTCCTCCCACTCTCTAAAGGAGGTATTCTACACACATACACACACAACCCAGAACCCCCCAAGCCCAGACCCACGCTAAGCACCCCTGTGTGCTGTGCGTAGTCATTCAGTTGGGTCGGAGTCTTTGTCACTCCATGGGCTGTAGCCCACCAGGTTCCTCTGTCTGTGGAATCCTCCAGGCAAGAATCCTGGAGTGGGTTGCCATGCCCTCCTCCAGGGGGTCATCCCAATCCAGGGATCAAACCCAGGTTCCTGCATTGCAGGAAAGTTCTTTACCATCTGAGCCACCAGGGAAGCGTATCTAGTCCCCTCGGAAACATACCAGGATTGGCCAAATTGAGGCTACGTTCTAAAAACATTCATGTGGCCATCCCATCCCATTACCTCACATGGCACATGTCTAAGGCAGAACCCCTGATTTGCCTCTTCCAGTGGATTCTTTCTTGGGCAGCCCCCTTTCCACTGGTACCACCATTCCCCAGAACCCTGGCATAAAGCCTCCTTCCTCCACCCCACAGTCTTCTGCTTGCCCAGCCCACTGACACTGCCTTCACATTCTCTGACTTCTGTCCCCCTCCCCAAGCTGCCCTGTCATTTTGTGGCAGGACCACATCATAGCCTTCAACCTGGCCTCCCTCCAGGCTCCCCCATGTCCAGACTCCTGGGCACAAGAGCAGCCCAAATAGCCTTTCTTACAGCATGGTCACTACTGCGTCTGTCACCTGCTTGCAAACTTACAGCGGTTCCCTGTTGCCGACTGGGTTGAGTCGTTCTCACTAGATCTCATTGGAGGAATAACAGCCACAGAATTTGCACCATCTAAATGCTCACTGAGATGGAAGATGGTGACCTTGGCCTACAGCAGGATGGTATTTCAAACCAATGAGGATAAAGAAACTGTTTAACAAACAAGTATCAGAACAACCAACCACACACTTAGGAAAACAATGTTCATTTCCCTCATATAATATTTGCAAACATAAATCCAAGATGGGTTAAAGATATAGTTTTTAATCTGTAAAAGTGGCGTAACAAAATACAGGTGACCATTTCACACTCTTAAGATGGGGATGACCTTCCTAACAGAGAGGTCCAGAAACCAGAAAGAAAAAGATGGTTAGATCTGACCAAAGATGAGTGTTCACTGTCTGTAAAGGAACCATGTGTGTGTTAAGTCTCTTCAGCTGGGTCCGACTCTTTGTGACCCCATGGACTGTAGCCCACCAGGCTCCTCTGTCCATGGGATTCTCCAGGCAAGAATACTGGAGTGGGTGCCTTGCCCTCCTCCAGGGGATCTTCCCAACCCAGGGATCAAACCCACATCTCTAACATCTCCTGTGTTGGCAGGCAGGTTCTTTACCACTAGCGTTATCTGGGAAGCTGTGGTATGTATTTTACTACCAAAAAAAAAAAAAAGCATGGAAACATGGAGAGAAATTCAGGGCCAGTGTATCTCCAGGCAATGACCATGGCTCTTCTGAAGGGTGATGACAGTGGTGATTAAAGCTGTCATATCTGGGATGTACTGGAGGTTAAAACAATGAGACTGTGTATGATTAGAAGTAAAGTAAAAAGTACATTTTATTTTGGCCTGAGCAGCTAGCTGGATGATGGGGCCACTTACAGAGCCTGGCATGGAACTTTTCCCATGGCAGACCACCATAAAAACGAGAAATGAGGAGCTGATGTGAAGAGTAAACGGACAGTGGGTGAGAATCACATGAGAAAATAGTCCCTAAACAGGGGCCACCAGCCAAAGGTCATGATCCGACAGAACAGATCATAAGAATTCGAATTCATGGTCCTTCAGAAACTGGGAAAGGGGATGGTTGGGGCTGTGCAGAAAAGCTGAGTCTCTCCGCTAAGAAGAAGGATTGCTAGGAGGTGATGTCTAGATGCTTAACGCAGCCTCACACCTGCTGGCAAGAAGACATAAACTTACCTGGGCGTTGTCTCTCTCCCACTCCCTTGAATCAATTCCTCCAGAGGTCTCAGAGTCAAACTGACTCCTGGAAAAACTGTCCGAATGGGGGTCCAAATGGGCCAGCTCACCCCCTCTGCCCCATAGCCTCCGGCCAGCAGGCACCCCCACCAGTGTCAATATCCTTCCCTGGATGTGAGGACCAGAATTCACACAGAGATCAAGGATGGGACCAGGGGACATGGGGAGATCAGAAGACCCACCTCAAAGGGCCCCCGAAACCCCCATTAGCCAAGAAATGAACACCCATGAGAGAAGAGCGGCCCAAACAGCGATACCCACCTCAGTGAAAAAGCCCGCTATCCCGGCCTGGAGGAGCCGTGCTCCTCTCCGTACTTCTTCTTGTACTCTAGAGGGGCGAGAGGGAGAGAAGCAGGCCGCAGCCTCATCAGTGTGTGCCAGGCATGCATGGAGCGCCCCCGCATGCGGCCGTGGGCAGGGCCTAGGGAGGGCGTGCAGACCGCGGCACAGAAGGAAAGTCTCAGGAATCCACCAGACCTCAAAAATCCGGGCTCCAGGGCCATCAGGTAGCAAGGCTGCCAAGTGCCCTGATGGACTTCCTTTGCATGTGGGAAAGGAGGAGCGGCAGCCACCGTAATTAAGTGGGAGGCTGGCGACAATTACTTCATTCAGCCCAGAAAGGATGGGGAGCCCCAGAAGGAAGGAAGAGCTGAAAACATGACCCAGAAACGGAATGTTGTGCCCATCGCAGTATGGAGTCCCCTGGGAGACCATGAAGCCTCCCAAAAAGACACTACTTCCAGCTGGAGGCAACATGCCTTCCAGCGCCCTCAGAGCCCAGGCACTGCAGGAAGAGGGTAATCTGCTGGATCGGCGCAGCACAATCTGCTGGATCGGCCCCAGCACACGGTGACACCATCACTCTGAACTCCTTGTGTGGAAGGAAAAGGGGAGATCTCTCCAGGCCAGAAGAAAACACATGAACGGGTTCTCTTCCTCTGCCATTTCCTCAGCTCCCAATACTCCAGCCCAACAAACGGGAACTCTGTTGCTACTGCTTCATATTTCCCTTGGCATTTTAAGTTTAGCAGGTTCTGGGCACTGTATCAGCTGTGCTCACATATCATTTCATCAATCCTTCATCCCTGGGAACTCGTAGGGCCATTTGTAAACAAGTGAAAGCCCCAGAGGCTCAGAGAGGTTAAGTGACTCCTCCGAGGTCACACAGCTAGTAAATGGCAAAGCCAGATTCTACCCAAGTTCAGCAGACTGGGAAATTCACATTCTTTCACCTCTGTGACTGATCAAAGGTTTTGCAAAGTGAGTGGTTACACAAAACCCAGAAGGTAACTAGTCATTTGAAATAATGACAGGGTAAAGACATGAAAATGGAATGATGTCCAGCTTAAGTGATTAATTACCTGTGAAACTGACTTGGCTGGACATAGACTCAGGGCACCTTCAGGTCTAAGCTACCCAGTAAAACAACCCAGTGACCCCCCCTCCTCATGTCACTTCCCGCCTCCCCAGGCTCCTGACAAGTCTCTGCTTCCATTAAAAGCAATATAGTTCATTCTGAAACACAGAGTAAATAATACAAAGGAACAATGAGGCTGTGATTGCAACACAGTGCCACTTCCTGCGGCCCAGAGTGTGTCCTGGAAGAGAAGCGGGGGAAGGGCTCAGGGGAAATACGGAGTAATTCAGTTTCTAACAACATTCACCGCAGAGCCTGGTAACATTTTCCAGTAAGTGGCCATTAACCAACTGCTAAATTACAACGGAATGTCAATGGAGTTACTCCTCTTCCAGGCGAGGGCTAAATCAGTTCCTTCTGCCTCGTCCTGTTTTTACAAAGAGAATTCACAGCCCTGATAGAAAGCAACCCAGTGAGGATGGAACGCAATTTCTCAGCAACATCTTGCACCCAGGGCCGGGAGCAAGGCTTAATGCAAAGTCATAAACAGATCCTGCATCAAACTGTATGATGGCAAGAAATCACAGAAATTAATAATAAATCTTATATCAAATAGCACAATGGCAAGAAGGATCAGAATGCCCCAACCAGAACAGTCACGTTAAATGTGGAAGGTCTAGCAAAAAGCACACCTACTCACCGACTCTAGGGTTAAACACCCATTCATAAGTCTTGAACAAATGAACGTACAAAGGAAATTCCCATGAGCTGAAGGAAACTCCAATGCAGGACACAGGAGTTCAGCCCCATAAATTTAGGACATGAGTAGGAATTATGTGGGAATCTTTCATGCTTCAAAGAAAGCAGTCTCAAGGTCTCTTTTGTGAGAGGGGCTCCAAAAACAGACAGAAAAACTTGTCTTTCTCTACATCCCCAAACTCCACTGGTGAGTTCTGAGCCAGGAGCAGACCCCAGGGTTCTGAGGTAGACCACAGCCATTCTGGGATCTAGGAGGGTCCCAACCCCACCCCAGACCAAAGGCCAGCAGGGGAAGTCCTCTGACCAGCACCCTTGCCTCAGCCAGTATCTTGGCATCATTCAGAGGCCAGCCCAGCTCCCTGAGTGGACAGCCTCTTCCAACGTCTGCGGACCAGAGACACACAGGCAGCAGGCACCATCACATAGGCTCTGATGGTCCTAAAACCCCAGGGTCTATACCTGCCTCCTCGGGATGCTCTGGAGCAAGGAATCAACCACATGGGGCTCCTGACTGGCACCCAAGACTCCTGATGAGAAGACAGGCCATGTTCTGACTGTCCAGAAATGTCGGTACTCTGGTTAACCCTTCAACTTGGAATAGGACCCAGTTCTATGCTGCCACACCCCCGCCCCCACCCTACTGCACCACACTCTTCAGCAGGCAATTGTGACAACTCCGGTCTAGCAAGGCTCCACTGGGATGTGTATCTGACATTTCACATTCCACAGCTTTCCAGAACCCCTCCTCAAGCTTCTCTGCCCAGGTGACCTTGCAGGTAAAGTGATCCTCTCTCTCCATTTCAAAATGTATTTATCACATAGTTTATTCAACACCAAGACAACTTCGCTGATCTCAGTGCCTCCAATACCAGCCCTGTACAAGGTATGGTGTGTGCATGTGAGGCTTTGCCAAGGAAAGGGGTGGACGCTGTTGTCTCTGTGCCGACACAAGGCCCTGAGCAGAGAAGCAAAGGGCCCAGCACATTCCTCCAGACACTGAGCACCTCGTCTCTCCAATCTGCTCACCTTGGACCTCTGTGCCCTCTGACCTCCCAGCCCTGCCCTCTCCTGACCTCCACCCCAGCCTTGTTTGAAGAGGAGCTGTGTCCTGGGTGCCAGGAATCCTGCTTCTCCAATGGGTGCCATCACTGACCCAGAGCCCTGAGGATGATGGTGGGGATGACTGGAGCAGGTCAAGGATGCACAGCATGGATTTTTCTGGGCTTTCCAAACCTAGGTTGGTGATTCTACCTTGGGCAATATCATCTCCCTCTCAGGCTGCAGGAGGAACTGGAAAGAATACTCAGAACCAGTTCTTCAATCCCTGCCTACCCCCTTGGCATGATCCTCCATGGACAGTCCTCAAAGATCTAAGAACATAGATGAAATGGCCACGCCCAGCACTCTTGCAACAAAGTGCTCTTCTAAAAGTCAAATTCCTGTGATGAAGTGACTTGAGCAGCCTTTACAAAGCACTTCAAAGTTATTCCTGACCAACTACCTCTTAAGACTAGGTACCATTGTGCAAGCACGGCCACCCAAACCCCAAGTCAAGTTCTGTGCCTGGCCTGCCTCCTTTCAGTAAAAATCAAACACCCGCATTGTGCTGGCCTACCAGATATTCAAAAATCCCGATTCAGAGAGAAGTGATCTAAGAAAGTATCTGTAAAGTGAGCAAGGCCCCACAACAGATAAATTAGCACCTCAGGGTGCAGCGGTGGCCCTTAGGGCCTGGGCTTGGGTTATGGGGGCCTTCCCAGGAGGCACTGAGTCCTGGGCCACAGCATGATACAGCTATTTCCACTCTTTTGAGTGTTATTTCCATGAGTTAAGGATACCACTGTTACTTTAACCTGATTCCTTCTGCAAGAAAAAAAGAAAGAAAAAAAAATATATATATATAAAAATAAGATATGACATCTGGTCCTATCACTTCATAGCAAATAGATGGGGAAACAATGGAAACAGTGACAGACTTTATTTTCTTGGGCTCCAAAACCACTGCAGATGGTGACTGGAGCCATAACATTAAAAGATGCTTGCTCCTCAGAAGAAAAGCTATGACAAATCTAGAGAACATATTAAAAAGCAGAGACATTATTTTACTGACAAAGGTCCATATAGTCAAAGCTATGGTTTTTCCAGTAGTCATGTATGGATGTGAGAGTTGGACCATAAAGAAAGCTGAGCTCCAAAGAATTGATGCTTTTGAACTGTGGTGCTGGAGCAGAGTCCTGAGAGTCCCTTGGACAGCAAGGAAATCAACCAGTCAATTCTAAAGGAAAATCAGTCCTGAATACTCACTAGAAGGACTGATGCTGATGCTAAAGCTGAAGCTCCAATACTTTGGCCACCTGATATAAAGAGCTGACTCATTAGAAAGGACCCTCATGCTGGAAAAGATTGAAGGCAGGAAGAAAAGGGGACAAGAGAGGATGAGGTGATTGGATAGCATCACCAACTCAATGGACATGAGTTTGAGAAAGCTCTGGGAGTTGGTGATGGACAGGGAAGCCTGGCATACTGCAGTCCATGGGGTTGCAAGGAGTCAGACATGACTTAGCGACTGAACTGAACTGGTAATATATATAAATACATACAAATACACAATACATTAAAAACATATATAATACATAAATATATTTTTAATATTTTGTATATCTCATTTATATTATATAATACATTAAAATATTACATATATTATATACATTTATATGTATGTGTAAAGGGCAGGTCGAAGTTTCTCTTTAAACCAGTTCTAAAACATAAGCCTTTCTTAAAAAAAAAAAAAATATATATATATATATGTAGGGAAATCTATCACACCTATATGTTAGAAAGCTTGCTTTTGCTTGTCGACACCTGAGAAGCAGGAGAGCCTCTATGAGGAGGGGTGGGTGTGGAGACAAGAGGCTGCCCCACCACAACACAGCCAGGTCACACACCCTTGCTCCGTGGACAGGTCCAGGAAGCACGGGGTAGAGGGCTGGGTGAGGACCGCCAGGCTTCTGCGTTCCCAGGAAGAACTGCCCCTGCACACACAAAGGCAGGGGTCCACTCAGTCTCCAAACGCCCTCAGGACGTGGCCGGGCAGACAGGACCACAAACTGCCAGTTTCCTTCCTCTCTGCTGTAGAACAAAACATGTGTCCACCTCAAAGCAGCAAGAGAGAATTGGGCTTGGGGGGACAGCAGCCCACAGATGCTGTAACAAACCTGACTGCTACACATGGGGGAACTCAATCAGGGAAGCAAGGCACTGTGGCCTAGGCACCCCTCGGAGGAGCGGGAGAGGCTTGGAAAGCTCTTTCTGATGTGGGCGGGTCTGAATCACGTGGCCTGCGTCATACACTTTGATTCATTAAGATGTATGGCTCCTCCAGCCTAAAAATGGTAGTATTTTCCCTTGGTTGAGCTGCTGGTTTCACTAAACCCTGTCTAAACAGCAGGCAATTCAGAGAGGAAAAAATACTGGTTTCCAAATGTTCACAAACCCGCAACTTGATGCATGGAGCTTACACTAATGAATTTAATTCATTCAAGAATAGCCTGGGTGGGGTCGCTTCCTGCACCCTTCCCAAAACACTGGTGGGATAAAACCAATCCACTGAAAGATCAAGATGTACTACACAGTGTAACATATATTCTTCCTACTGAACTCTTCCTTTTATCCATTTGAGAAAGTTTCATCTTAAACCAAGTCTTTTTAACACATCAATTTAAAAGCTATCTTTCCATAGTTTCTTAGCTTAGCCATGAAATAAAATACCAGATTGAAAAAACTGCTTTCCACTCTTCATGTCTAAATTTTTGCTCAATTTCTGAGTGAATACTAACCAAATGATAATAAAACAATTTGATTATACAAATGAACTTATATACAAAACAGAAATGGGGCTTCCCAATGGCTCAGTGGGTAAAGAATCCACCTGCAATGAAGGAGATGCAGGAGACACAGGTTTGATTCTTGGGTGGGGAACATCTCCTGGAGGACAAAAATGCAACCCACCCCAGTATTCTTGCCTGAAAAATGCCATGGTCAGAGAAGCCTAGCAGGCTACATACATACAGAGAAGCCTAACAGGACCCATACAGTCCATAGGGTCGCAGAGAGTTGGGCATGACTAAGACATCACCAGATGGTCAAGACCAAAATCAGGTTAATTATATTCTTTGCAGCCAACGATGGAGAAGCTCTATACAGTCAGCAAAAACAAGACCAGGAGGTGACTGTGGCTCAGATCATGAACTCCCTATTGCCAAATTCAAACTTAAATTGAAGAAAGTAGGGAAAAGCATTAGGACATTCGGTGTGACCTAAACCAAATCCCTTACGATTATACAGTGAAAGTGACACATAGATTCAAGGCATTAGGTCTGATTGACAGGGTGCCTAAAAAACTATGGACAGAGGTTCATGATATTCTAGGAAGCAGTGATCAAGACCAAGAAAAAGAAATGCAAAAAGGCAAAATGATTGTCTGAGGAGGCTTTATAAATATCTGTGAAAAGAAGAGAAGCGAAAGGCAAAGGAGAAAAGGAAAGATATATCCATCTAAATGCAGAGTTCCAAAGAATAGCAAGGAGAGTTTAGAAAGCCTTCTTCAGTGATTAATGCAAAGAGAACAATAGAATGGGAAAGACTAGAGATCTCTTCAAGAAAATTAGAGATACCAAGGGAACATTTCATGCAAAGATGAGCACAACAAAGGACAGAACTGGTACAGACCTAACAGAAGCAGAAGATATTAAGAAGAGGTGGCAAGAATACACAAAAGAACTGTACAAAAAAGATCTTCATGACCCAGATAATCACGATGGTGTGATCACTCACCTAGAGCCAGACATCCTGGAATGTGAAGTCAAGTGGGCCTTAGGAAGCATCACTAAAACAAAGCTAGTGGAGTTAATGGAATTCTAGTTGAGCTATTTCAAATCCTGAAAGATGATACTGTGAAAAGTACTACACTCAATATGGCAGCAAATCTGGAAACCTCAGCAGTGGCCACAGGACTGGAAAAGGTCAGTTTTCATTCCAATCCCAAAGAAAGGCAATGCCAAAGAATGCTCAAACTACTGCACAATTGCACTCATCTCACATGGTAGCAAAGGAACGCTCAAAATTCTCCAAGCCAGACTTCAGCAATACATGAACCGTGAACTTCCTGATGTTCAAGTTGGATTTAGAAAAGCCAGAGGAACCAGAGATCAAATTGCCAACATCCATTGGAACATCAAAACAGCAAGAGAGTTCCAGAAAAACATCTATTTCTACTTTATTGACTATGCTAAAGCCTTTGACTGTGTGGATCACAACAAACTGTGGAAAATCTTAAAGTGATGGGAATAACAGATCACTGGATGTACCTCCTGAGAAATCTGTATTCAGGTCAAGAAGCAACAGTTAGAACTGGACATGGAACAAAAGACTGGTTTCAAATAGGAAAAGGAGTATGTCGAGGCTGTATATTGTCACCATGCTTATTTAACTTACATACAGAGTACATCATGAGAAACACTGGACTGCATGAAGCACAAGCTGGAATCAAGATTGCTGGGAGAAATATCAATAACCTCAGATATGCAGATGATACCACCCTTATGGCAGAAAACAAAGAAGAACTAAAGAGTCTCTTGATGAAATTGAAAGAGGAGAGTGAAAAAGTTGGCTTAAAACTCAACATTCAGAAAATTAAGATCATGGCATCTGGTCCCATTACTTCATGGCAAATAGATGGGGAAATAATGACAATGTCAATGGAAATAATGACAGACTTTATTTGGGGGAGGCTCCAAAATCACTGCAGATGGTGACTGCAGCCATGAAATTAAAAGATGCTTGCTCCTTGGAAGAAAAGTTATGACCAACCTAGGCAGCATATTCAAAAGCAGAGACGTCACTTTGTCAACAAAGGTCCATCTAGTCAAAGCTATGGTTTTTCCAGTAGTCATGTATGGATGTGAGAGTTAGACTATAAAGAAAGCTGAGAGCCGAAAAATTGATGTTTTTGAACTGCGGTATCGGAGAAGACTCTTGAGAGTCCCTTGGACTGCAAGGAGATCCAACCAGTCCATCCTAAAGGAGATGAGTCCTAAATATTCATTGGAAAGACTGATGTTGCAGCTGAAATGCCAATACTTTGGCCACCTAATGCGAGGAGCTGACTCATTTGAAAAGATCCTGATGCTGGGAAAGATTGAAGGTGGGAAGAGAAGGAGATGACAGAGGATGAGACAGTTGGATGGCATCACCGACTCAATGGACATGAGTTTGGGTAAACTCCGGGACAGGAAAGTCCATGGGGTTGCAAAGAGTTGGACACAACTGAGCAACTGAATTGAACTGAAGCAACAAGCACGCACAAAACAGAAATACAGAAACAGACTTACAGACATAGAAAACAAACTATAGCTACCAAAGGGGAAGGGGGGAAGCATAAATTAGGAGTTTAGCATTAACACATACACACTACTTACTATACATACATATATATATATACACATATACTATACATAAAATAGATAAGAAGCAATGAGGACCTACTATACAACAAGGAACTATACTCAATATTTTGCAGTAATCTTTAAGGGAAGAAGCTGAAAAGCCTCAGTTTTCTTGTCTATACAATGGACATAAGAATAGTTACTCCCCTATGATGTGATTATCCAGTAAAATCATAAATGTCAAGTACCAAGCACAATACCTGGAACCCAGAAGGCGACTGCTTGAAAAATATTTGGTAACTCTCAATCTGTCAGTGTCTCTGAAAGGAATAAAGTTGAAGATATCCATCACATAGATAAGCAATTTTCGAAGAGGAGATTCATAACATTTGAATATCCATAAGGAAACGGTTAGATGACAGAGTTTAAGTGGTCAACAATTACATACAATGTATGGAAACATGTTTGAAGTGTAGAATACTTTTGTGCCCAAAAGAAGAATTCTTCACACCAGAGGAAAATCTTGATGGGGCTCCTTGAGCCCAAGTCACTGCAAGACATCTGGCCTCCTCGCCTGGCTCTAGCTGTCCCTCTGGTCACCCTCCAGCTTCCCCTCTCAGGGTCCTTCTCTGCATTAATGGCCCATAATATGGGACTGTGTGTACTTTTTTTTAATTTGCTGTATTTACTTAAATTAGATAATGTTTATGAAAGCTCTTTGGAAATCATAAAATCCTATGTAAATGTAGAGCTCTTTAATAAAAATTTATGGGTCTTGTTCTTGAATTTTAAAATGGATTAACTTAGCCTTTTATGGTTCTCCTCAAAACAAAAACACAACAAAACAGAACCTCAATTGCTTTTCATTTGTAAATGGACTTTGATTGATTTGTATCCCCTGTGGAGCCACAGGCCACAACATTAGAAGAAGATCTTCGCATCTAAATAGGGGATCTATTTATTTCTTTCTCTAGAAATTATCTCTGTCATGAAAGATGCAAAAGAAATTAGGAATTAAAGGCCTGGCCACCCCCTGATAACAAAGAAAATGGTACAGAAATCTTCGGAATCCATGGGACCATTTTAAGGGACAGTAAAATTGGACAGATTAAGACCCCAACCATTCCAAACTTGAGAATATTTAAATATGGCGTAATTTAAATTTTAGATCCTCTACATAAGAGGAGCACTTACCAAGCAAATAAATTGTGCAAATAGTTTTTTCAAAGATATTTTTTAAAATATAATATTTTCAAGGAATGTTAAAATCTTTTTAGCAATACCCAGCTTTCTACCCTCCATTATTCATTAAAGCAGGATCACTGGACATCTTCTGTGAAGACTAAAGGACACAAAAATAGTACTTAAAAAGTTAATTAGATGTAGCAAAATGAATACAGTATTGTAAAGCAAAACGAACTAAAAAAATAAAAATTAATTAAAAAAAAAAGTTAATTAGAAAATTCCCTTTTACTGAATGCTCACTCTAAACTAAAAACTGTGTCCAGTTCAGGTGCTCAGTCATGTCCGACCCTTTGTGACCCCATAAACCGCAGCATGCCAGGCCTCCCTGTCCATCACCAACTCCCAGAGTTTACGCAAACTCAAGTCCATTGAGTCGGTAATGCTATCTAACCATCTCATCCTCTGTCATCCCCTTCTCCTCCTGCCCTCAATCCCTCCCAGCATCAGGGTCTTTTCAAATGAGTCATCTCTTCGTATCAGGTGGCCAAAATATTGGAGTTTCAGCTTCAACATCCATCTGCCCTTCCAATGAACACCCAGGACTGATCTCCTTTAGGATGGACTGGTTGGATCTCCTTGCAGTCCAAGGGAGTCTCAAGAGCCTTCTCCAACACCACAGTTTAAAAGCATCAATTCTTCTGTGCTCAGCTTTCTTTATAGTCCAACTCTCACATCCATACATAACTACTGGAAAAACCATAGCCTTGTAGGCACATTATATACTTCAAATATCTCTTTTTTTTTTTGGCCACACTGTGCAGCTTGTGGGATCTTAGTTCCCAGACCAGATAACCACAGAGAAAGCAGAATTCTAACCCCTGGACTGCCAGGGAAATCCCAAATACCTCTTGTGTGTTTGTGTGTTAGTAATAGGGATTAATCTCTCCATTTTACAGAGGAGGACACTGAGGTTCGGGGGAAGGGGTGGTCTACCCAAAGTCACCCAATCAGAAAGTAGGAACTATAGGTTTAATCGTAGGAATGAGTGAGTGGTAAAGTCAGATTCTGAAATTAGATCTAATATACAGTGGTACTCAACTGCATTCATCAGTGTTTGATTTGGAATATGTTTTGTTAATTTGGGTGAGCTGCTCCCAGATTATTTAATATTTGTGAGAATAAAATGATGATTTGTTTACAGACCTCTCCTGCCAAGCTCTGGCTTCTTGCCTCCGTGGACTCCAGGGCAAAGGATGAAAGAAATCCCTGCACTTGATTTTATCAATGCACTGACTTCACTCTGGGGAGTACTAAAATCCCATGACTCAGTTAACACTAACTAATGTTTTAGTGTGTGCCCTTTAATTTACAAAGAGTTGTCCCCGTCTGTCATCCCACTAAACTTCTCATTTTCTCACACGTGTTGATAAAATCAAACCCCATATGGTAGTAATGATGTTCTCATACCAAATGAACGGTTTGACTTAGGGGTACGCTCCATCCACTTTTTTTTGAGTCCTAAATTCATTTTTGTTTCCAATTCCCTCTACATTTCCTGGTTCCAAACAGAATATTCTGATAGCATTTCCCACCCAGTGAGAAACAGGAAGCACCTGAAGAGCCAGGAGAAAAACAAATTTATGCCAAACCAAAGACCGACTTTTTAAGAATTAAAATGTTTGAGACATTGTAGACAGGCGCCCACATTCTTAGAGGCTCTCCAAATTAAATCAACCTTCTGACCTTCTGGAGAGAACATGGCTGACCCTCACTGAGACCCACAGTCGGGCCTGATTAGAGAACAGTGTGCAGCCTTTCTGAACACTTCCACCTGCATTTTTGCAGGGGCTTCCCACAATAACCCTCAGAGGTGATTGCCATGGAGGCATTACCACGTCCGTTCCCCCCGAGGGTCCAGCTAGAGTGTGAGGCCAGAGAGGCAGAAGCCTGGGAGATGGGGCCACACCCAGCCCCACCCTTGGGTCTTTCCATGCTTCCTGCCCTGCCCAGCACCCACCATTCCTCTTTTCCATGGGCCCCAACAGGCTGCCAACTCTAGGCGGGTCTCTGTCTTTTTAGTTGCAAAATGAAATAATCCTGCCTTAATGCAACCTCGAACGTGGATACAGCCTGGGCCCTTGGAGAGGTCCCCAGCCATCTACACGGGCACAGAATTCTCTCCTCACTCAGCTCTGCCACTTTGGAGGCATCATGTTCCAACTCTGTTTTCCCCTATAGATGGGGAACTTCTTGGGTTTTATCCATCAGGTACTTAGTACAGGGCATAAAAGGTATTCAGTTCAGTTCAGTCGCTCAGTCGTGTCCGACTCTTTGTGACCCCATGAATCGCAGTACGCCAGGCCTCCCTGTCCATCACCAACTCCCAGAGTTCACCCAGACCCATGCCCATGGAGTCAGTGACACCATCTAGCCATCTCATCCTCAGTCATCCCCTTCTTCTCCTGCCCCCAGTGCCTCCCAGAATCAGTCTTTTCCAATGAGTCAACTCTTCGCATGAAGTGGCCAAAGTACTGGAGCTTCAGCTTGAGCATCATTCCTTCCAAAGAAATCCCAGGGCTGATCTCCTTCAGAATGGACTGGTTGGATCTCCTTGCAGTCCAAGGGACTCTCAAGAGTCTTCTCCAACACCACAGTTCAAAAGCATCAATTCTTCGGCGCTCAGCCTTCTTTACAGTCCAACTCTCACATCCATACATGACCACAGGAAAAACCACAGCCTTGACTAGACAGACCTTAGTCGGCAAAGTAACATCTCTGCTTTTCAATATGCTATCTAGGTTGGTCATAACTTTCTTCCAAGGAGTAAACATCTTTTAATTTCATGGCTGCAGTCACCATCTGCAGTGACTTTGGAGCCCAGAAAAATAAAGTCTGACACTGTTTCCACTGTTTCCCCATCTATTTCCCATGAAGTGATGGGACTGGATGCCATAATCTTCGTTTTCTGAATGTTGAGCTTTAAGCCAACTTTTTCACTCTCCTCTTTCACTTTCATCAAGAGGCTCTTTAGTTCCTCTTCACTTTCTGCCATAAGGGTGGTGTCATCTATTCAGTACTTAATAAAACTGCGTGGAGTCTATCCCTGGTAGAAAAATTAGTCATCCTACAGTAATTAACAAATGCTTGCTTGGCTGATAGTATATTAGCAAATTGTCGTAGCTGTTGTTCAGTCATTCAGTCGTGTCCAACTCTTTGCAACCCTGCAGCGGGCCAGGCTTTCCTGTCCTTCACTACCTTGCAGAGTTTGCTCAAACTCATGTCCATGAGTCAGTAATGCCATCCAACCATCTTATCCTCTGTTTCCCCCTTCTCCTCTGCCTTCTATCTTTCCCAGCATCAGGGTCTTTTTGAATGAGTTGGCTCTTCACATCAGGTGACCAAAGTACTGGAGTTTCAGCTTCAGCTATTAGTCTTTCCATTAGCACGTATGTTGTATTAGCATATATGTGCTTAGCACATACAATCTTCCCTCAGTATCCGTGAGGGATTGGTTCCAGAACCCATGCAGATACCACAGTCAGAAGGTGCTCAAGTCCCTTCTATAAAATGACACAGTAAGCTGGCCCCTCATGGCCCTGGGCGCAGAGGGTCATCTGTAGTACTTACTATCTATCTACGTACCATTCTATCTGTCTGCCTAATCTGCGTATGCCAGCCATTGCTCTAAGAACTTGTAAGCTTTCACTTAATCCTCTCCACAGCCTCATGAGGTAGGTTAAGCACAAGAGGCTGTCCCTCATCTGAAGCCATGGCATTCATGAGTGGCAGAGCCAGGACAGGGGCTCTGGGCCCAGAGTCTTATGTTCTTAGCCATACATGACTTGGCCTCCTCATTGTGCAGCGCGTAATTAAAACTGGGCCTGAGCAAGCCACCCCACGTCTCTGGGCATCAGTAAAGACAAAGAGGGCAGGCTGGGTAACATCTGAAAGGTTCTGTCAAACTCCAAAATACTTCCCTTGCACTTCACCACCACATGATCCCCCACCTGGAACAGACAGCTCACGGTACTTGAGTTTTTCCACATTAAGAGAAAATGATGGTTGCCTTAAGTTTAGACCACAAAACCGGGAGATGGAGATCCCAAAGCTGGAGCACAGGCAAGGGCCCTAAGTGTGGCCTGCAACGCCTCACCTGCCAGTCCCTCTTCAAGAGAAATCTGAGCATCTGCCACCCCTCACCTCTTACAGGACCAAGAACTACAGAGACGTTTTGTTCAGCCCCCCAATGTTTTAAGGGGCTGCTTATACCCCAGTGGCCCCCACCTGGTCCCACCCTATACTGCCGTCTCTGGGCACTGAAAGACTCAGGATCCTGATGTGTGTGTGCCCAGGAAGGGAAGGAAGCTCGGGCAGAGGGCATGACCACTTTGCTACTTCCCTTGCTGATTCCAGCTGGTCGTCATTAAGTCAAGGATCAACCATAGAAAAGAGTGATTCTGGAGGCTGGAGCCCATCACTCAGCTACTGTTGCACAAGGAATGTGGGTTCCTGAGATGAGCCTGTGCCAGTCAACTATTGTCATGTAAAAATCAGGAAATCTCCTTACAAACGATGACAAGCATCTATTTCTCACAAGCACATCTACCAGCCTGCTAGGGTTTGGACTACCTGGCTGGCCTCTGGCTGCATGTCTGGGGTTCAGTCTGTTACACATGTCTCCCTTCTGGGACCAGTGGGCTATGGAGAACATGTGCAAGGCGATGGTCTGAAGTACCCAGAGGGGTGGCTGGAAATACATGAGGCCTCCTTAGGCCTGGGCGTGGAGCTCACACTCTTCTGTGAATGACGGACACGTGTAGAAGACGGGACACCCTGCCACCTGGCCCCATCCTGCATCCCTGGCTCCACAGGCTTTCACACTCCTGCCACGGTCAGCCCAGAGCCTCCAGCAAAGGAGACAGGCAGGTGTGCTTGAGAACACTGACACCCAGAACATTCACGTTCCCTTCCCCTGGCGACTGGACCCTTGGGACAGTTCAGTCACCCTCTCTTCTTTTGAGAGGGTTAATGACTGGCTCCTATTTAAAGCTCATTTAAACCAGAAACACCAAAACACAAATAGAAATCCCCCTGACTCCAACCTCCGGGGGGACAAAATGATTTGCTGAGGTCAGACAGCTGCAAAACTCAAAACCCAGCTCTATGCACCATTTGCTGTTTGAGTAACCTTTGCCAATTAAACGCAACCTCACCTGTACCAGGAGAAAGGCAACACAGAAGCCCACTCACAGGAGCCCCCCAGGTCCCCTCAACTTCTGTGACACGGCCTGACCTCCACCTGCCAGCCAGCACCCTCATCTCTCTCTGGGGACTCTCTCTGCCCACATACATGACGGGGCAGGATTCCCAGTGGATACAGGCCCAGCTCCTCCTCCCTCAGGCAGGAGAACTGGAAAGTGTGTGTCCTGCTGGCCCTGAGATTGCATCCCAGTGGCCCAGGCTGGTAACTCATGAAGAATATCCACACATGTGCTGCTTTCCCCTTTCTCTCTTTCCTGCTCCCCACTGGTGTTCTGGAATAACTTTCAAAAGCAACTAACCCAAGTGAAGAAAGATACCAAGTTTGCATGAAATGAGAGAATATATAAAAGGGCCCAGGCCAACCACATTCTACTATTGACTCACCCACCCCAACTGCCAGGTAACAGACGCTTTGAAAGAGTCAGCCACGGCAGCTACATGTATACATGGACATGCGACCCCAGCTCCCTCGCCTAAGGGCTGTCCTCCTGCTTTCTGACACCCGTGGGGGTGTACAGAGGAGTCGCCAGGGGTGGCAACGTGGCCCTATTTCACAACATACCTTCTGGGAAAACCAGAGTCCTGGTTCTATTGCATAACTAGCTGAGTTCAATCCCACCATCTCCATCAGTCCTACCAACTCTCTCACTATTCCCCAAACTTACGAGGTACCCAGTCAGCAACAAGCTGGGGCAGTCAGGACACAGTCCTGGCCCCTTATCTTTATCTGACCTATCCCTCCCCCTCTTGACTGATCCTATCATCATCCATTTTTCAGGTAAGTTTTCCCTTATGACTGTGGCAGTTCTGAGGTAAACAGGGCCAGAGTTCAGCTGCCTGGCGTGTTCCTGCCAGAGCTGATCAGGTGCTCACGTGGGATCAAAGAAAGGGTCCCCCTCATGGAGCAGAGGGTCCGTGCCTCCCGCAGGGACCCGGCCTTTCCCAGGGCCCCTCTTCAATGGCCACAAAATTGGAAACGTGGGAAAAGCCAGGGAGACCCAGGGGAAAGGTGGCCACGGGCTAGTGGAGATTTCTGTCCAAATAAATTAGGGAGGGAATTAAAACATAAACAGCCAAGCACTTAGCTCACTTAAAATTATGCTAAGAAAACCCGAGAGCACAAGTTATAAAACTGCAGTAAGTGACACTGAATCCTTAAAGCTCAAATTCAACTGAGCTAAGTCATGGCGTTCAATGGTCCCAAGCCCAGGCATTAGAAGCCTCTAAGCAGGGAGGCTGAGAAAACATTTTCCTTCCCAGACTCTAAGTGCCCCTTGGTGAGGAGCTCTCAAGACCATGCTGAGGGTGCACCCAACTTGCCGGCATCTGCCAGGGTGCGTGGACTGGATGAGAAGGAAAACCAGACTTGAGATGTCACAGAGTGACTAAACACTCGGCCTTCTCTTACCTCCGTCTCAGGACATCTGTCCACAGGTGTGGCCAGGAGCTGTCCCGGGAGTCTTATGACCATCTGGGAGCTGCACGGGACTATGGAGACCATCTGAGCCAACCTCTGAAGTTTCAGGGGAAGGAAACAGGCCCAGAGAGGGAAAGCAAGTTTCCCAAGGCTGCACAGCATCTGGCAGTGTCAGGAAACCGAGAGGCTGGTGAATTTCAGTGTGAGACTTTATAAAGCTCGGGAGTACCATGGGCTCTGTGGCACAGATGGGCAAGGCTGGGCAAGGCCTGGAAATGCTGTCCCTTCCCACCTTCCTCATTACCTGATCCTCAGACACCAAAGGGCCACCCGGCGACACAGTGCAGCCCTCCTGTTGGAGTGTGGAAAGCAGCAGGGAGTGTTTGGATGGTGGAAATCGGTGGGGGTTGTCTGAGGTGTGACATGGGCTGGGGGCAAGGGAGGATCAACTGGCACTCACCTTCATAGCAAGGGATCAGCGTCCTGCCTTTGGCCTGGAGGTTGGACGGGATGATGTAACAGAAGCCGTGGGGCAGGATGTGGTCTGTTTCATAGTAGATGTTCTTCCAGCGGTGGGCACAGGCCTACGGGACAGAGAGAGGTTCAGAGCAGGACAGTCAGGCCACGAGGTCACGAAGCAGAGCCCAGCAGTATCAGGCAGTTCTGTGGGAAGAGAGCAGCACAGAGGGGCTGGGAAGCCACGTTCTCTCCCACCCAGCCCCGGCGCCGTGCTGGGCATCAGCAGACTGTGGGAGCTTGGTCGGGGGTGCCCCTGGGAGGCAGCAGACAATCAACAAACATATAAACAAATGAGGAGCATAACAAGTGCTGGGGAGAAACGACACAGGGTGATGGGCTAAGGATCTAGGAGTAGGGAGGACGGCTTTCACCTGGAGGCCAGGGGCGGCCGAAAGGATGAGAAAGAGCCAAACACCCTGGGCACAGAGGGAATATCAAGGGCAATGGAGAAGAAGGCTTGGAGGGTCAAGAGAAAGAAAGGCGGCCTGTGGGGCGGCTCTGGGGGAAGCTAAGGTCAGAGAGAGGACAGGGGCAGGCGCCGGGGCTCCTGCGGACCTCAAGGATGACTGTGACTTTAGTGGATGTGCCAATGGAGGGTCTTACACAGGTGAGTGGTGTGGTCTAACTCACAGCTTGGAAAGATAACTGGGCTGCCGAGTGGCGACTGCAGCTAGGCGAGGGTGGAGGTGAACATCCAGGTAAGAGATGCTGCTGCCTGGAACAGATGGGGGCAGTGGAGAGGGGAGAAGGGGGTGACCTCAGGATGCAGAGGTGGAGCTAATGGGCCTGAGGACCAAAGGACATGCTGAGAAAAAGCTAGAGACAAGGGGTGCTGCTCTGCCCACAACAGACTCTGCCCTTCACGGCACCACCTGCTTGCCCACTGGAGCAGCTGCTGGCCTCCATCAAACTCGAGGCCCTTCAGAGTCCCCTGGAAGTTTCACTAAATCACACAGCGCTAGGCCCCACCCCGAGAGCTAGCTTGGCCAATCTGCAGGGCCCTGAGAATCTGCATTTTAAACAAGCTCCCAAGTGAGCCAAGGCCACTGGTCTCTGGAGCCCCTTCAGAAGTTCCTTGTCAGGTTCAGGGCAAAGAATTTGGTGGAACCATAAGAAACTGCTGATGTGTGACTGTTTTATATCATTAATCAGAAGTAAATGTTTGTTGGTGGTCTTTTG
Organism: Aepyceros melampus; assembly: GCA_006408695.1. Taxonomy (NCBI): domain Eukaryota; kingdom Metazoa; phylum Chordata; class Mammalia; order Artiodactyla; family Bovidae; genus Aepyceros; species Aepyceros melampus. The sequence goes on along the minus strand of SJXQ01003135.1, from coordinate 312,187 downwards.
AAGTAAATTTACATACAGAAAAATGCAAAAATCTCAAGTGCACTGTGCACAGATCTCACGTGTACGTGTTTGTCAAAGCCATCTAACGAGTTCCGACAAACACCTACACCCCTGAAACCAAGCCCTAAGCAAGGCAGAGCATTTCCATCTCGCCAGGATGGCCCCTTGGGCCAAGAAGTGGCCTGAGCCCCCAAACAGGTGACATCTGAGTAGAGACCTGAAGAAAGCGAGGGAGCAGCTGGGAGCAGTCCAGAGGTGGTTAAGAGCTTGGCATGGATGAGGAGCTGAGACCGACCCTCTGGTCATCTCTGGAGGGCAGTCTCCCAGCACGGGTCACACGTGCCAGGAGACGCCAGGAGGGAAGACACTTCGGGGAGCCAGAAGCGAGCATCATCCGTCATGCACATCTCACCCAGCCTCACATTCAGATGCACCCGCAAGGCTGCTGGGGAGCCAGACTGCTTCCTGCAAAGCTGTTTACTCTGCCCAGCCCTCCCCATTGCTCGTGGACATTCACACTCAGTACGGTTATCAGGTTGCTACACTCGAGCCAACAGATTCATTTTCTAAAATAGTGCATTTTAAAGTAATCAGTTTTTAACTTATTTGTTCGTATCAAACACACTGTTTCTATAGGCTGTAACATTCAGCATTTGATTTTCCCAGGCGGCACAGTGGTAGAGAATCCACCTGCCAATGTAGGAGATGCAGGAGACCTGGGTTTGATCCTTGGGTGGGGAAGTAAATGGCAACCCACTCCCCTGGAGTAGGAAATGGCGAGCCACTCCAGTATTCTTGCCTAGAATATCCCATGGACAGAGTTGTGTGGCAGGCTACAGTCCACAGGATAGCCAAGAGTCAGCCATGACTGGGCACACAGGCAAGCAACATTCAGAATTTACATGGCCCACGTCTGACCTCTTCTGCAACCCTGGAAGGTAGGAAGATGTCTTAGAATTCTCATTTTCTATATGGGAACCCTGGGTTTTAGACAGTGTTTTGCTTAAGTTCCAGAGCTGGTAAGGGCTGCAAACAACATGGAAATCCAGATTTCAGAATCCTCCTTATCTCAGTCGAAAACATCTCTAACTTACAACTCCCAATCCCCACGTAAAGAGCCATCAAAACCCACCCTTTGGAGCAGCTCAGGTAGCTATTGTCCTTACAGCCTCCCCAAAAGTCTTAGGAGCCCAGAAACGACCTCTCTGAGATTGAACGGGATGCCAAGGCCACTGGATGAAGGGAGCGGGGCTCTCCAGGGCGTGGGTATCCCCAAAGTCACTTGATGGAAAAAACCACTGCCTGCCAACCTCTCTGATCTTCATCCCTCCAAGCAAACCACCCAAGGGCCACCGACAAGGCCACTCCCTATCCATGAGAAAGGAAGGGAACTCAGAGTGGCAGGAAATCTCAGCTTGCCCACACTCTGCCTCTTGCCCTACAACAATGAACATGAAAAATAATCTCGTTATTCCTTATACTGCAAACCACCTCCATCCCTCCCTCATTTGGTGCTGTTCTATGCTTCTAGCACATCTCGGTAGACTGAAATCACGTCAAGCAAGAAGCTAAACAAAGCTATCATTCAGGGATAATCACTCCATTCTGATAGCTTCCAAACTTGAATCACTTACCATCCTATTAGCTGATAAATCAGTTATCTTTTAGTTTATGGATCTGGCAAAGCCCTAGGGCTTCCCATGTTTTACTGTATTTATGGGTTAGAGGGACTGTAAAGGGAGGCGGCTGTTTGTCATGGTGTACATTGACTCTTATGAGGACGGACCTTCTGTATTTAATGTTCAGCTTATTGCCTTTTTTAAGTGTCATAAACTATTTAAGGAGTGATCTTGGGGAATTCCTAGAAGAGCCAAAGATTGCATTCACAGCAAACTAAACTAAAGTTAAGGCATTCTGTGAGGTCAGAGATCAAAGTGTCAAAGGCAGTTTGCATGTAAGAAAACAAGGAAAAGTGTCTCTGAACATAAATTACAGAAAGAAAAGACTGTTTAGCCCTGATTATCCTTCTACATACACACATGTCAATCTGACTCCAACATTAAGAAAAATTCCTAGGGACTGTCTCCAAAGCATTAAAATCTCTATCAATCTTTCCAAATGAGTTCTGCTGTGAGAGAGGAAGGGTGGTGGGGGGCAGGGAGGAGACAGGGACCTCCAACAGGAAAAAGAGAGCACCCTCTGGAAACAGCAAGACTCACTCCAACTCAGATTCCAGCAAATTACAACAAAAGGGGGAAAGGTCTAGGACCACCCCACATCTTAGCATCTGACATATTTCAAGTTACAAGGGTTGTTTTTGCTACCAAAAGAATAAGAAGGAAATAAAGAAGCAATTTATTTTGAAGGCCTTTTTGTGGTATGACAGTGTCCTTCCTGGGTTAGGGGAGCAGGTACTGGGCCCCTCCAGATGGCTCTCTCCCTACCCCACCCACCCTCACCATGTGCAGATGACCAGAGCTTTG
>SJXQ01003135.1:283341-309533 GCA_006408695.1 Aepyceros melampus | reverse complement strand
TCTACCCAGCACAGTCAGGAGCAGACAGGCCGTCAGCCACTGAGAACACGGGGTGCAGGAGATCAGGACCCTGATACCACAGATTCCACCCCCCCAAAGCAGTTCCCCTTCAAACGGAGGAGAGGGTGGCCTGGGAGGCCCAGGGAAGGTGACTTCTGGGGTTCTGGGAAAGTCATTCTAAGAATGTTCACCTCCTAACACTTCATCAATATATATACAGCTGGGGAAGGGGTGGCAGGAGCCACGTTGGGTGGTGAAGGTGGCAAGAAGAAGCCCTTGAAGCAGCCTAAGAAGCAAGCCAAGGAGATGGAAGAGGAAGATAAGACATTCAAGGAGAAGCAGAAGAAACTCGCCAAGCTAAAAGCAAAGGCTGTGGGGAAAGGCCTCCTGGCCACAGATGGAATTAAGAAATCTGGCAAAAAGCAAGTTGTTCTCATGCCTGAAGCAATGATGACTCTTAGTTGCATTCCTGTTTAAACATCTGGATCCCCTGCCACAATATCTGTTGCCACCTATAGCTAGAATGAAGTGTTGTCTTGGAAACCATTGTTCATTTAAGAATAAACTTTTGTTAAAAAAAAAAAAAACTATAAAAAAAGATGTATAAAGATTATTTGGGGCATTTTTCTGCATGGATGTTACAGCTCAACAAAAAGTTTACTTAAAAAATAAATCAAGAAACAAAGCAACAGAAGTAAATGAAAAGTATATCCTGTGGCTTTGAAAAAATGGCCAAGATGAGAAGTGGTGAATAGAAAGACAGCAACAGCCCTGACTCCTGGAAAGGAAACAGCCAAGAGATAGAGCTGGAGAACACCGCTTCCTCCCAGAAGTCAGCTAGCTGCTGTCTTTAGTTGTTGCCTGAGCCTTGCAGACTCTGCTGAAAAACAGAAACGTCAGACTTGAACACTGTGAGCTGCACTCCCAGGTCGAAGAGACAGCTCAGTGCCCATGCTGGGTTTGTTGGGTAGTTATTACCAGAAGTGACTTTTCCCCCTATTTCTTAAACTGTCAACTGCACATGGGAGTGTGGGGTGAAAGTACAAGGGGAAGGGGCCTCTAATCCCAATGCTGTGTTCATGTGTGTTATCACTTGTTCCCTGGGGTGATGGAAGGAACCGCAAGGTGGATGCGAGACTGGCAGGCACTGAGCTAAGGGCAGCCTGCCAGACAAGCCCAACATCCTGGATCTTGCCAGAGCTGGCTGGCAAGAAAATGCCATTCATTATCAAGATATTTAACTCTCCATCGCAGCTTTCAAACTCTCTATCCGTTCTTTACTTTGAAATCAGCATCAGATGCTACTTTCAAAAAGAGCCATCCCACCTCTCCCACGTCAAACCCAACCTTGGATTCTAGTATTATGCTTCTTGGGGATATAGGTGTGAGGCTGACACCTCCAGACAACTATAGAATTCTCAAAATGTGATTGAATAAAACATATCTTCCTGTTCTTAATTTTAAAATAAACACTTTGCCTCCCAGCACGTTTTGACAGGCAGAAATAAGACATGAAAGAAAAAGCAAATGGATATGAAACCTTCAAAACAAAAATATGGACTGGGTCAGCCCTGCTTGTCTCCTAATGTCACCTGTCATTTCCAAGGGGCATTTTACAGCCTTTGTCTCATGCATCCATCAACTGCTTAGAGTCAGCCACCAAAAAGAGATGGCCATTGATTGGGTTTCTAATTGCTTTAGTACTGACACTCAGTCCCTACATTAGGGCTTCCCTGGTGGCTCAGATGGTAAAGAATCTGCCTGCAATGCAGGAGACTTGAGTTTAATCCCTGGGTCTGGAATATCCCCTGGAGAAGGGAATGGCTACTCACTCCAGTATTCCTGCCTGCAGAATTCCACAGTCAGAAGAGCCTGGCAGGCTACAGTTGATGTGGTCGCAAAGAGTCAGACATGACTGAGCCACTAACACTTTCTTTACATTATTCAAACACACTTTCAGAAGCCACTCCTTAGAGAGACCTTCTCCTAGAGTTGAGAGTGAAAAGGGTCGAAAATTTGGTCTCTATCCCCAAGTGGTTCCCATAAAAAGAACATATACGCACAAAACAAGTCATGCACATAAGATAAAGACATAACGTTGAACTTCTCATGACACAAAGATGCTCGGCTTATTCTTGACAACACCATCACGGTAACAGGCTTCATGGAGGGGGCTGAGTCTAAACCAGGGAGGACAGACTGGACCTGGGATAAGCCTATCCTGACAAGATGGCATACGTGCAAAAAGCCATGAGAAGAACTCAACAAAAAACAACCCAATTTAAAAAATCAGCAAAGGACCTGAACAGACATTTCTTCAGAGAAGACAGACAAATGGCCAACAAGCCCATGAGAAAATGCCCAACATCACTAATCATTAGGGCAATACAAATCACAGTGAGATACCACCTCATACCCATCAGGGCAGTTCCCACATACACAAAACAAAGTGTTGGCAAAGACATGGAGAAATTGGAACCCTCCCCTTGTGCACTGCTGCTAAGCATGTAAAACGGTACAACCAGTGTGGAAAACAGTAGAGGGGGTCCTCAAAAAATCCAAAATAAAATCATAATAAGATCTAGCAACCCCACTTCTGGGTTTAGATTCAAAACAACTGAAAACAGGATCCCCAAGAGAGAGTTGCACACCAATATTCACAGCAGCATTATTCACAATAACCAAGACACAGAAGTAGGACTTCTCTGGCGGTCCCATGAATGGCACAGGACTCCATCCTTCCACTGCAGCGGGCACAGGTTCGATCCCTGGTCACGAAAATAAGATCCTACATGCCACAGAGCATGGCAAAAACATTTTTTAAAGAGATGTGGAAGCAACCCAAATATCAATAGATGAATGGATAAAGCAAATGTGATACATACATACAGTGAATATTATTCGGCCTTAAAAAATGAGGAAATCTTGTCCTGTGCTTCAATATGGATGAAACTTAGGGACTATGCCAAGTGAAATAAGTCGGTCACAAAAAAGACAAATGTCTCATACAAATGGGATCGATCATGCAGTATGTACAGCAGCCAAACTCTTAAGGAGGGAAAGTTGCTGGGACTGTGGGGGGAGAGCGAGGCTGAACTACTCTTCAATAAGTTCAGAGTTTATTTTGCAAAATGTTAAAGTTCTAGAAGTCTGCTGTACAACAATGTACATATAGTTTACTATCCTATACACATAACAATGGATACCGTGGTAAATTTTGTGTTGGTTTTTAAGATCTTTTTCGATGTGGATCATTTTTAAAGTCTCTATTGAATTTGTCACAACACTGCTTTTGCTTTATGTTTTGGCTTTTTGACCCCGAGGCATGTGGGATCTTAGCTCTCCAACCAGAGACTGAACCTGTACCCCCTATATTGGAAGAAAAAGTCTTAACCACTCAAGTGGCAGGGAAGTCCCAACTTCATAGGGTTTTTTTCTTTTAAAGATTTACTTTGGTTTTTGGCTGTGCTGGGTCTTCATTGTTTATAGAAGGCCTTCTCTAGCTGCCGTGAGCAGGAGCTATTCTTCATTAAGGTGCATGGGCTTCCTCATTGCAGTGGCTTCTCCAGTGGCAAAGCACGGGCTCCGGGCACACAGGCATCAGTAACTGCAGCACATGGCTCGGTGGTTCTGCCGCACGGGCTTAGTTGTGCTGCTGCCTGTGGGATCTTCCCAGATCAAGGATTGAACCTGTGTCCCTTGCATTGCAAGGCAAATTCTTAACCACTGGACCACCAGGGAAGCCCTCGGGTTGTTTTTGACCACAATACAAAACAGCTACGAGGAAAGCAGATGCTGCTGGATGCCTCGCCTTCCCCACCCCCGACAGAGTAGCTTCCAGAATAGATGATACAGTAATTGCATAAACCATGAAAAAATTAACTCTGCATACAATGAATTAGAAGCATCACAGGAGCATCACACTCCAGCTAGTCCTTTCCAGCTTCCTTGGCTCAATGGTCCCCCCGATCCTCACCACTCTTCACGTCCACAGAGACAACCCCTCCCGGTGCTCTTTTGCAATAATGTAGAACCCTCTAGGAACAAGCTCTCGGCCACATGGAGGTCATCCTTCCAGGGGGGAGGGGAGTGTTTTCTTGGGAGCAGCCTCTGGATCTAGGTTCGGAGCTCTCGGGACCTGTGTACTGTGCTGCCACTAGACCCTCATCTCCTTTGTTCTGAATACTGACCTCAGGCCACTCTGATTTACGGTCAGATCAGCTTCTTGTCTTCCTTCCTAGAGGATGACAGACAAGCCTCCTGGGCCTGGTCATGCAGTCAGGGTCAGGCCACCATGTCTGGGGGAAGGCAGATGTTGGAGAGGGTCCAGGGCAGTGGGTGACAGTGATTAAAGGGCTGGAAACCAAGGCAAATGCTGGGCTGGGGGGCTCAGCATGACCCACGGTGTCTCGTAGGGAGGCCCTGTGATGCTGGCGACAGCATCCAGCTGCTTCCTCTCTCCCCAGAGGGGCCCAACAGGGAAACGCCTGATTTGTGCTGAGAAGCAGGCAGAATTCAGACCAACAGCCCTTACCACTGAGAAGCTGAACGCAAAATGGACTCCTCAGAGAGGGGTCAGAAACACTCTGCCTAGATTCTTAAGGAAAATCTGGTTTTCCCTGTGGATTAAATATATGTGAAACCCCCAGCTTTGCAGCCTGTGGCCCAAAGGAAGCCCTCCAGAAATGGCAGCTAATATTATTTTCCCTTCTTGATCTCATGCCTTTATAACACAAACATTTATATAGCTTCCAATAAAAGGCCTATGAAGTTAGAAACATAAACACATGTATACATGAACACATGTACCAGGCTCTTCAATGAAACTCGGCACGTTAAGAACTTGAGTGTTACACCTTAAGAGAAAAGTGTAAAGGACAAAAGTGGACAAAACAAGACCTCTGGGTCAGTTACAGATTCAGCTGAGGCCACGTTTCCTCTGTGCCAGCCGACGCACCAGACAGTGGACATCTGTGACTACTGAGCACTTGCAATGTGGCCAGAGTGACTAAATTTTTTTTTTCAATGTGGATCACTTTTAAAAGTCTTTATTGAATTTGATACAACATTACTTCTGTTTTACATTTTGTTTTTCTGGCCGGTAAGGAACTAAGAAAATGATTGGGACGACAAATGTTCTGTATCTTCATGGGTAGGTGGTCACACAAGTGTGTATAAATGTCAAAACCCAAACTGTAATCTTAAGATCTGTGCCTTTTATGGAAGGGCTTCCCTGGTGGCACAGTAGTAAAGAATCTGCCTGCCAATGCAGGAGACTCAGGTTGGATACCTAGGTTGGGAAGATTCCCTAGAGAAGGAAACGGCAACCCACTCCAGTATTCTTGCCTGGGAAACCCCATGGACAGAGGAGGCTGGGGGAGGGGGGAGGGATATAGTTCATGGAGTCGCAAAAGTGTCAGACACGACTCAGCAACTAAACAAAAACAATGTTATGTAAATTATATCTCAATTTAAAAAGATACCCACAGGAAAATGCGTATGTAATGATCGAAATTTATTAATACAAAGCACTTTCCACATACATTTCATTTGCCCTTTTTCAATAGCCACATCTCAGTACCCTGAAATAGACATTATTAACATCTGACAGACAAAGAAAATAAAAAGACGAATCATTTGTCCAAGCAGTCTTCCAGAAGAGGCAATCTCAAAGCCATGCCCTTATCGCCATGCCATCCAGCTTTGCAAAGGGATCAAAGTCATTCATTTCCAGGCTGCCACCCCCTTCCCATGGCTCCCCCAGGAGGCCTTACCAGCACACGGCCATCAGCCTTGGGCTGCCGCGCCAGGCTGACCCCCATCCATTCATCATCTCGGTCTTCCCGGCAGGTCTTTCCACAGGGCATGCCCCGATTCTTCCCTGGAGGAAAGACAGAAAAGTCAAACCTGGATTGAGGAACGCTGTTGTCTACTTTCCAAAGGGCAATCTACAACCCATGTGTTTGTTACTGTCAGTGAAAGCAAATCCTGGTGCCCAGTGAGGCCAGACGATACAAGTCAGAGGTGGAGAAGAGAATGGTTTAGTGCAGGGCCCTGCAAGGAGACAGGTGGCTCATGCCTTTAAAACCCCAAACTCTCAGAAAGCTCTCAGCAAAGGCCTTTCCTAGGAAAGTGAGGGAGGGGCTGTGACAAACTTCTTGGTGTCAGATCCTTTGTTCCTGAGGTCAGGTCACAATGTTCCCATAAACCTCCACCCAAACCAACATTATTCTCTGTTCTGACAAGAAAGGACTCAAGTCCCAAGACTCAACTCTCATCCCCCGAGGTCCAGGCCTGGCTATGAGGAGGGGTCCCCGAGCAGGCCCATCCCCCTGCCCAAGCGCTGGTCCAGCCCCCAGCCCGGGTCCTCCTGCCAGTGTCCAGCCCAGCTGAGGCGGCGGCTCTCAGCCCCAAGCACCCTCAGGGTCAGGGACCATCACTGCCGAGGGAGCCAGGCACCCAGCACCCAGCAGCCCTCAGGCCGCCCAAATGGGGGCTGGGGTCCTCAGACTTCAACCCAGGGAGACGCCTGCTGCCATTGCGCTGCAGAGCTCTGGGGTAGGCTCCCCGCCTCCTCCAGGCCTGGGCCAGGGCCGGCGGGCCACCGTGACGACGGCTCAGGAGGACACAGCCCTCGGCCTGTCCCCGGGCCCCACCTCACCTGCTGCCTGAGGCTGAGGGCCTGGAGGGCCGGGGGGAAGGCCGACATCCGCCTCTCACCACACTCTCCACCGAGAACACCGCCCCGCCGACCATTGGCGGAGCGTGACCTCTAACCTTCGCGCTAAGGGTCTCGGGTAACCGCTGCACGTCCGCGCCTGCCACATCACCAGCCCGTAAATGAGGCACTTGCAACAGGATGTAAATTGACTCCACCACCACGTACGCTGTTTAATTCGTCCGACTTTGAAAACATAGCAGGACTCTTCACCAAGGAAGCAAGGCGCTGATGTATAATACAAAGTAAGCTTCTTAATTTGTTATGAACCAGTAACAGCCCACAAACCAGTCATGGAGAATGCCGTGGACACCTCTCCTATTCTGCTAAAGAGAAGCATACCAATTCCTCATTTAATAAAAATAATAGAAGATCTTGAGGAGAGAGGACTTTGGCGCAATTGAGGACTCGAAGTGATGTAGTCATCACTTCGTAAATAACCGCTACTTTGAGAACCGACTCTGTACCAAGCACAGTTCTGTGTATTCACTTCTATTACCCCATCAGTCCTCTCACAGTAATCCCCGTGAGGTAGCTATCATCCTTCTGACTTTACAGGTGAGGAAACTGAGGCCAAAGAGGCTCTGAGACATCCAGTAAGTCCCAACAAGTAACAGGCGGAGCTGGGCTCCGAACCCAGGCAGATCTGACGTCCAAAGATGCTGAACTTTCCACCAGACCAAGGGAGCTTTTAAAAACACCTAGCAATCATATCTTTGCCTTCTTAAATCATAAAACCTAACATCACTTTAAATGGCCTCCCATCTTGTACGTATAACAGAATCCTAACGCCTTACCCCAGTTCACCATGCCATCCTCCCCTGCTTCCATGGTCCCCTGCTCACCACTCCAGGAATGCTGGGCTTGCTCTGGATTTTAAAATGCCACAAACTTTCCTCCCATTGGAGATTCTGCCTCCAGCACATGGCCAGCTAAACGCTGGGGAAGTGTCAAAGTCCAATCTAGATCATATCAAATACTCACCTCCCCTCTTCTCTGATCTTTATTTAATGTCTATTTTACCTACTAACTGGTAAGGCCCAGGATAGTAGAATCTTTGTTTGGTATATCCCAGTGCATAGGAAGTAAAAGGTACTCAGCACATGATGAATGGATGAGTGGATGGGTGGATGGATAGAAGGAAGGAAGGGAGGGAGGGAAGGAGGGAATGAAGGAGAGATGGAAAAGTGAGTGGATAGTTAGGAAAAGAGGACAGTATGAGGATACAGAACCCATCCCCATCTTGGCAGTGAAAAATCTACCCACCTCGAGCCATGTCCAGTTCGGTGCATCTCCGATCGGGGTTGGTGTGGACTCGGCACTTAAACACAGCCCCAGGGGACTTCACTGAAGCACTGTACTTGGAATCCGCCTTTGGTGCACCCACAAGGACCCTGCACATCAAGAATAAAGGGCATTCGGTCACAACCCAGTACCAGGCAAGTGCAGCCAATGATAATCCTCACCCAGTCATGAGTGTGTTGCCTGAATGCTCTCTGAGAGATGTTCCCCAGCATTATGCGGTGCTGAGGGTAGTGGTGGGGGGAGAGGCAGAAGGAAGGGCCTCCTACTGTGAACCCATCATGATTTTAACAAGCCTAGAGAAAAATCTGAGTTTGCTTGGGAACACATACCACCAAAGGGTTCCTATCCAGAATGTATAAAGAATTCCCCCAAATCAACAACGAATAATAGACCAAAGACTTAAACAGATGCTGGACGAAAGAAAAGTGGCCAATAAACATATGATAAGATGCTCAACTCTATCAGTCACCAGAGAAACCCAAATGAGACACCGCTTCACATCCTCTAGAAGACTAAAACCAGAAGGACTGAAAACAGGATACGGGGCCCCGGGGACCCTCACCTTCCTGGTCAGAGTGGGAACGATCACAACCACTTTGCAAAGCAAACCAACAGTTCCTAAGAAAGCTATACAGGTGCCTGCCCTCGGACCCAGCAATCCACTTTCTAGGAACATACCCAGCAGAAACGCACACATACGTCTACAGGAGACACGCACAGAATATTGGGTCTGTAATGGCCCCAAACTAGAAGAAACCCTAAGAGCCATCAATGCTAGAATACATAACTAAACTGTGGTATAGAAACAGAATTCCACACAGCAATGAAAAATCAGTGAACAGCCAACTGCACCCTCACGGACAAATCTCACAAACACTGAGCAAAAATTACAGGGGACAGTAGTGTACTCAGTGCCTGAGTCTGTTTATCTGACATTCAAAAGCAGGTGAAATTTAAGGTTGGTGTTAGAGGTCAGGAACACACTGACCTCTCAGGAGAAGAAGAGGGGGTATAACCAGGAAGAAGGGTTTCTGGAGGAAGGTGCTTGAAAATGTTCTCTTTTTCAAACTGAGTTGTGTTTATACAAATGTGTGAATAATTTAAAATTGTGAAAATTTATTAAAAATTTTATGAATAAACAAAAAATGAGAAGTTTAGAAATGTCATTTCTACTGGTCCCACTCTTGCTCCCCCTCTACCCATGATATGTACCTTTAGGGTGACAGGAAAGAAGTAGCAACAGTGTGAAATTATAAACCACAACCTCTAGCCCAAGGCACACCAGAGCTAGATGAGTTTGCCTACAATAGGGCAAGAATGTGGCTGTACGCCCTTCATCTTGAACCAAAAAGCTGCCCCAAGGATGTTGCTGCTGCTGAGTTGCTAAGTTGTGTCCAGCTGTTTGCAACCCCACAGACTGTAGCCCACCAGGCTCCTCCTAGCCCGTGGGATTCTCCAGGCAAGAATACTGGAGTGGGTTGCCATTTCCTTCTCTGGGGGATCTTCCCAACCCAGGGGTTGAACCTGCATCTCCTGCTTTGGCAGGCGGGTTCTTTACCACTGAGCCACAAGGCAAGCCTGCCCTGGAGAGGAACCATCATCCCCAGCAGGACCTTACTCCCCAGAGGAGAAGAGCAAGATGTGCCAAGACGACAGAGAGACACATTTGGGTATAGAACATGTTATAAAAACAATTCTAACTTAGAGTTTTGTGTCTAGTTTCTGCGAAGTAGTCAATGGAAGAGCTGTAGCAGAAAATACCAGGCACCCTTGGTAAGGCACGGCTGGCACTGAGCTACAAGGACCTGTACAATGAAACTTTAAACAGAATCCATGCTCATGCTTAAAGAGCAGATAGTGCCAAGCCATTTGCTCAGTGGAACGAGAGCCTATATCTGATTCTGTGAGTTGCCCATATCTCACACAGCCCAGAAAGGAAATGCAATTCCCCTCCCAACAGTATCAGGCATGTTATGAAAAAGCTCATGTCCCACTGGCCTGGGAACGGAATGCATTCTCCTTTATGCATCTCTGGACAAGGTGACTAATAGCACAGGTTAGAAGGACCTTATGCAGCCTGCCTAGGGCAGCAGAAAGATGAAGCAGGCTCTTCTCACTTGTTTCTGAAAGCCACCTTCATCTTGGGATCTCAAATGTTCCCCCAACCCAGGTCTCAGAATGACACTGCTCCTTTCTGCACTCCAGCTGAGCAAAGGGGTGCAGATCCTCAGATCAGACCACGGAGGACTGAGACCCTCAGATGGTCACTCAGCAAAGGCTGGCAGAGCCCACAAGGGACACCTCCCTGATCTGCTCAGAGACATGGTGTCAGGTTCATAAGGAGGCACGGGGGTCCCTGTGCTCAATCCTTCAACCCCCAGGGAACAGGAAGAGTCTCCTTACTGGAGCCTTTCTTTCCAGCTTGGTCTTAGAGAGTCTGTATATCTGATCCTGTGAGGAATCGAATCACACCACACTGGGTGTGAGAGGAGCTGGGCCCCCAACAGTGGGGGTTCCTATAAGCTGCCTGCTGCTGCTCAGTAACACCCCAGGATCTGCGGTCCCCTAACCCTGCACCCAGTGCTCCCAGGGCAACTCCCAGCCTCATTCTCACCACGACAGGCCACGGCTGCAGAATCCCAAGCAGAAGTGAGGCTGGAACCCACTGCCTCTGGAAATCCTAGCAAGCACTTTCCCGAGCACGCCACGCCACCTCCATCACCCACACGAGGGCAGCTGGGCCGATCCATGGCTGCTCTCAACACAGAATGACCCTCTGAAGGAAACTCCAGCGAGAAGAAAGCCACTTTAAGGGATCAATTTCCCCTCTGGCTTTGAGGGCTGAGCTTTGGAGTCACCGGAGCCGGCCAAGGGTGGCTCTCTCCAATGATGGTTGTGTTTGCACAGAGGAATTAGTAGTTTGCCATCTCTACACTGAAACACCCACCACCTCTCCACAAGGAGCCGGGGAGCATCAAATTCCTCCTTCACTCCAAAAGCCCCATGGGACAAGGCTGCATCCAGAAATTCCCACCAACTCCAAATTTATATCGGCACAGTGAATAAATGCCAACTGCAATAGATGCTGCTAAAAAAACAATCGCAAGAGCTAAACAAGAGGGAGAATCCAACAAAGGAAGGGAAATGGCTGCAAGAAACAATGGCAGGGGACTTTCCTGGCAGTCTAGTGGTTAAGACTCAGCATTCCCAATGCAGGGGCACAGGTTCGACCCCTGGTCAGGGAGCTAAGATCCCACATTCCATACGGCACAGCCAAAAAATAGACCTACATTTAAAATAAAAAAGAAAGAAACAGTGGTCTATTTTCTCTATTGGGTATCCAAGCTGGAAAGCTTAAATCCCAGGATGGGTTCTCCCAGCCGAGAGCTGAGACAGAGAAGCAAAAATTTATTTCAAAATCTAAAGTTGTAGAAGGGAGACTTCCCTGGTGGTCCAGGGGTTGGGTCACCACACTTCCACTGCAGGGGGGCACAGGTTTGATCCCTGGTCAGCGTACTGGGATCTCATATGCCATGTGGCACAGCTCAAAAATACAGAAAGAAAAAAAAAAATCTTGGAGAAAGGACCTGCTGAATCATACTTTCCTTCGAAGCCCAAGGTACTCGATGGTTCCAACAACAACGGCTGATGAAGCACCCGATTACCACCGTCTGGTTCAAACTCTTAATCAGCTGCTTGGAGGAGGAGGTTTCTTCCCCCCAAATCCTGTGACAGGAAATGAAGCAAGAGATAAGGGGGCATGTGTGCACGCGTGTGCCTGACATTCACAGGGTGGCTCGAAGGAGGACGAGCCTGTATCTCTGTGTTTACAGAACATCGTGGCTTCCTCCACAGCCTGGCGCTGCTCTTTACCTAGGCTGCAGGCCAGTAAGGCTGCTCCACAGGCCAGCTAATGAGCTTGCCTCTTCTGAAGTTAATTCAGCTGGCTATTGGCCAGGCTGATCCTGAGAGAGAGGACAGAGTTCAGGGCATGCCACTGAAAAGATGACATTGGCTTTTTCTCTTGCTCTGAGTTACACAGACATACCCTTCCCTCCAAATCTTTCCTGGCACTCTTGATAAGACAATCAGATGCTTCTTTCTTCTGTACAGTTACCATCTCAAGGAGCCGAGCGTCCCCGCCAACAGGCTCCCCATGAAAAATCATCTGGCTGCTTCGGACCTTTGCTTGTTGCTTCAAGTTGCGGTCCTTAGAGCAGCAGCATGGGAAACAACTGGGAAATAATGGGAAGGCAGAATCTCAGGCGCCATCCCTTTTCCACTAGATCAGAACGTGTTTTCTGGGTCTTCCCTGGTGGCCCAGCAGCTAAGACTCCGAGGTCCCAATGCAAAAGGGCAAGATTCGATATCCCTGGTCAGGAAACCAGATCCCTACATGTCGCAACTGAGAGTTCAAATGCCACAACTAAAGATCCCTCATGCTGCCACAAAGATCGAAGATCCTGCACGTAACAAATAAGACCCGGTGCAGCCAGACAAATAAAAATAAAATAAATCTTTTTTAAAAAGAACATGCATTTTTTACAGACTTTCCAGGTGACTTCTAAGAAGGGTTCTAGAACCACCTACAGTGATTACAATCACTTTCATCTGGGGCCAGTATGAACAGACGACCTCTGAGAATCAAGCTCTCCTCTATCCCACTCCCAGTTAAAGATGCACAGAAACTGCCCAGGCACTTCCCAGAGTCTCCCCCTTAATTCAGAACTCGGGTTCCTAATTACGAGGACCGCCAGCCTGTATTGGGCACGGGGAGTGTGCAGGTGTTGGGCTAGGCTCCCTCTGGGCTGAACTGCATTTCATCTTCACCACAAGCCTGCAGGAGGCACTGATGTTATTCCTCCTTTACACATGGAGAAGCAGGTGGCCACACGAGGTCATGGCACTCACCTGAGCCCACAGAGATGCCAAGTGCAGCACGCACCCTGGCAGTCGGGTGCAGTGCCCACTCCCCTACTCTGCCCTCCCCACATCAGCCAGAAAGAAAAAGGGAGCCAACCGGTGCCAGCCGCTCACACATGTGACCTTGTCTGGCAAAGGCGTCTGATGCTCTGCAGGTGGCCCTGCACTGAGACTCGATTGGAGGCTCCATCCTCAAAAGATGAAAGGAAGCCTTTCTCCTCCCCATGAGGCTGAACTTCACTCACCTTCCCACTTTCCCAGAACATTCACTTTGCTGGTGCAAAAGTGCTGCCCAGAGGTTAGCCACCCCCAGGCCCTCGCCCCGCTCCACCCCGCCGCTTGAAATTTTATTGAAGTAACGTGTCCATGTAGGCTCAGTTGTGTCCGACTCTTTGCAACCCCCGTGGACTGTAGCCCCACGGACTATACCCCCCACAATCTGTAGCCCTGGGTTCTCCAGGCCAGAAGAGTGGAGTGGGGTGCCATTTCCTTCTCCAGGGGACCTTCCCCACCCAGGGATCAAACCCTCGTCCTGTGTCTCCCACATTGGCAGGCAAGTTCTTTACCAGCTGACCCACCGGAGAAGCCATTATTTAGTTGATTTAAAATGTTTTGTTAATTTCTGCTCTATAGCACAGCGACTCAGCTATTCATATATAATCTTTTTCATATTCTTTTCCATTATGTTTTGTCACAGGATATTGAATATACAGTTCCCTGTGCTATACAATAGGACCTTGATGTTTAGGAGAGAATAAAAGCAAAACATTCTCTGGTATAAATTGGTCAGTCTCCCAAGGCATTAGAAACAAAAGCAAAAAATAAACAAATGGGACCTAATCAAATTTACAAGCTTTTGCAACAAGGAAACCTAGACAAAATGAAAAAATAACCTACAGAATGGGAGAAGGTACTTGCAAACAATGCGACTGACAAGAGATTAATTTCCAAAATATACAAACAGCTTATACAACTCAACAACAACAACAACAAAAAAAAACAAGCAACCCAAACAAAAAACGGGCAGAAGAGCTAAATAGACGTTTCTCCAAAGACCTACAGAGGGCCAATAGGCATGTGAAAAGATGCTCAACATTGATAATGACTAGAGAAATGCAAATCAAAACTACAATAAGGTGCCGCCTCTCTAAACGAGCAGTTCACGCACCCATCTGGAAATGCAGGCCCATCTGTTTATCTGCCAGCCCCAGCCATCCTTACAGATTGTCTGATTTCCCGTCCGAGCAATCTTGCCAGGCAGCGTCTCATGTGTTTTACTGAGATGATGGGCACACTGCTCATAAGTGGCAGGGCTGGGGTTTGAAACCAGGGGTCCATGCCCAAGGGCATGATCTTTCCAGTCCTCTGAACTCCCTCCTATGTGGCAGTTTAACTGCACTCCATTTTTCCAACACAGCCACTTCCTTGGTTGACCTGTGTGAGGGAAGCTAGTCACCAGGGCTCCCATCCAGCCACCCATCCAGCTCTGAACCTACCCCTCACCCTCTGAGTGCAAACCACGGGTCAATTCCCCAGGGACACAGGTGGCAGGAAAGGGTTGAACCACAGCTGCCTCCTAGGGAAGGCTTGGAACTGACATTGTCCCCAAGGTTCCCTCTCTCCCACAAATACCGCAGCAGTGATTCCGCAGGGCAAAATTACAGCCAGACCAAGGACAGCAAGCGGGGATTAAAAACCTTAAACCCATTAAGTTTGCTTTCAGGCATTTGATCCCCAAACCAAAACTTCCCCGGGGACCCATGTTTTAGTTACAGGACTGGAATTCAATCGCTGCGTGTCCACCACACCTCAGGGAAACCCCAGGGATCACTCCACATCCATTCCTAGACAAAACACAGCCAGGACTGGATGAGCTGGAGCCAGGAAAGCCACCTGGCCACGCCAAATCCTGCACTCCCTGAGAAGGAAACTGGTGGAATTCCATGACCAACTGGGAAGGAACAGAGTCACAGGGAGGGGCCCACCTCGGAGAGGAATTAAACCCCCTTGGCCGCCCTGGATGGGAATAAAGGGTCCTCAGAGGCTGCTGCCCCGACCAGGGGCTCAGGCCCTGGTAGATACACCCAGAGAAGGAAACATGGCAAAGAGCTGAGGTTTTCCTTCCCCACCTGAAAGCATCAGGTAGATATTAAAATCTGAAAGGCAGAGCAAGTTGCAGAACTCCGGAGACCTGGGTCTTGAGGTCTTCCTATTAGTTTCTTGAGAAAATTTTTCTTCTCTAAGAAAAACAGGTCAATACTTTTACTTTTTTTTGGGGGGGTGGAGCTAAAATCCTCACCAGCTCCTTGGAAGTGTGGATCTACCTCCCAGACTTATCTGGATGCTGGCATGAAGGACAGGGCTCCCCAGAATAGGAATGGCTTCAATCTGCTCTCTGAGAGAAGGAAGAGCCACGCAAAATGACAGGTTTTATCGCACACTTGTCAGAGCGGCCGTCATCAAAAAAGACCGCAGATAACAAACGAAGAGAAAAGGGAACCCTCCTACGCTGTTGGTGGGAATGTAAACTGGTGCAGCCACCATGGAGGGTCCTCACAAACCTGAAAATAGAGTCACCATATGATCCACAATTCTATTCCTAGAAAACAAAAACACTAATTCGAAAAGATACATGCATCCCAGTATTCACAGCAGTATTATTTACAATAGCCAAGACTTGGAAGCAACCTAAGTGTCTGACGACAGATGAATGGATAAAGATGTGGTATATATACAATGTGATATTACTCAGCCACAAGAAAGAAAGCAAATGGCAAAGTTTCAAGAACATGGATGGACTTGGATGGTGTTATGCTCAGTGAAATAAGTCAGAGAAAGACATAGACTATATGCTATCACTCATGTGCGGAACCTAAAACAAATGAATATAGCAAAACAGAAACAGACTCAGATATAGAGAACCAGTGCTTGCCAGCGGGGAGAAGGAAGTAGGGAGGGGCAAGATAGTGGTAGGAAATTGCGCATGTGTGAGTCACTGGGTCGTGTCTGACTCTAGCAACCCCATGGACTGTATGTAGCCCACCAGGCTCCTCTGTCCATGGAATTCTCCAAGCAAGAATACTGGAGTGGGTAGCCATTCCATTTTCCACAGATCTTCTTGACCTAGAGATTGAACCCAGGTCTCTGCATTACAGGCAGACTCTTTACTGCCTGAGCTACCAGGGAAGCCCTAAAGAGGTACAAATTACTGTACATAAAATAAATAAGCTACAAGCATACATTGAACAGCACAGGGAATGTAGTCAATATTTCATAATTACTTTATAAGTATGATCTATAAAAATATTGAATCACTATGTTATACACTTGAAACATATAATATTGTAAACCAATTATACTTGGATTTTAAAAAGATTTTTAAAAGCTTCAGGCTTTACAGTCCCACAGTCTCCTATTAAAGTAGCCAACTCAGATGTTTGGAAACAGACATATGAATAAATAAACAAAAATGCAGATTGATGCTGAGCATGACCAAAATTTTAGAGATGATACATAATAAAGAACATCTCATTCATTTCTGTAAGGAGTGCTGACATTCAAATTTTGATAAATGAATGAATCAACAAATGCTCTGAAAGCAAAATTTGAGCATCTGAAGTCAGGATGAAGATCATTAGCTTGGCATGTTGGACCAAAGAAACAGTAAGAAACAGCTACTCAGATTTATCCAGGTTCTACAATGTGGTGCATGTTATGTTTCAGGCTTTGCAGACAAAATCTCATTTAATTGCCCCCACAGTGTCATGCAGTACAAACTCTCCTTGTTCCTCTTTCATAGAGGAGAGACTGAGGCTCAAACACCTGCAGTAACTTGCTAAGAACACACAGTTCCAAATGCGGGCGAAGTCAGGCCGGCAGGGCCACTGTACATCTCGGCACCCCCCCTGCTATGGCTCAGACCACGGATTTGGTTGTTGCTAAGGAACCAGGGGCCATAAGGAAGGCAGAGTCAGGAAGGATCCCACTCCCCCGAGTGTAGAACCTCCACTTCAGGACCCGAGCTGGTGGAGAGGTGGTGCCAGGACCCTGCGCACTGCCGCCCTTGGGGGGGCCTGCACACACCCAACTTTGCTCTGGGGTGTGCGTGTTGCAGCATTTCCAGGCTAGACAGTCCAAAAGGGCTGGGAGAGCTTCAACACACCAACAGATGAACTGAGATGGAAGAAATTCATCCCTGCCTTTTTGATGCTGAGCTTTGCAGGGGGCGGGGGGCAGACCTAAATCATCTTTGCTCTCATTCTGCTGGCCATTTATACAGAAATTCTGAGTCTGAGTGGGTTTCTTTAACAATGTTACAAATCCAGGGGTGAATCCTGAACACCAGCAGATGTGGCATCCTTCCCCATCTACTCTCCAAAGGAAATTTTTCAGTAAGCCCTGGGA
This sequence comes from Aepyceros melampus, assembly GCA_006408695.1. Classification (NCBI taxonomy): domain Eukaryota; kingdom Metazoa; phylum Chordata; class Mammalia; order Artiodactyla; family Bovidae; genus Aepyceros; species Aepyceros melampus. The sequence continues at coordinate 292,183 of SJXQ01003135.1, read as the reverse complement.
GCCAGGAGCACTCAAGGGAGCAGAGGAGGGAGGGAAACCCAGAGAGGTTAGGATGGATACAGGGAATATTCCAGAACGCTCCATATTTCCTGGGACATATCTGTCTTAACTGACCTAGGGTTAGAGCAGACCCTACAAACATCCCTGGCAGAATGACTGGTCCCTCTTTCCTGAGGGATTGAGCATCTCTGGAAAGCAAAACCCCAGTATCTCCACACAGGTAGCCAGTGGGTCTTGAATAAACATCTGCAAAGAGTGTCATTGGTAAGCTTCCAGAACCTTCTCAGGAAAGCAGGACAGAGTCTCACAACACAGATGTCTGGGTGCCTTGAGGCCCTAAACTCTTAACTCTTGCCTTCTTGAGAGGCAAAGGTGCAGGCCTCAGTTCAACTACTCTGTCCCTCCATGCCTCAGTTTCCCCCTTGTGAATGAGGCTACAATGACGACTAGCTGAAGCAACTGTAGGGAACGTTAAGTGAGTTAATACACAGGAAGCACATAGAACAGTGCTCAACATGGGCTAAGCAATCAGCAGTGCTGTGGCTGCCGCTGCTACAAATTTAAACTTGTAACAAGAGTCCCAGAAAAGCAGAAACTGGGGAACAAGTGACCCTGTGGTTTCAAAGACTGGATTCTCACCAATCTTGGATTTACTTTCACTTCCTAAGGCTCCCTCTAGCAAAAAAAAAAAGGTGATGATCAAATGCTTTTCTCTGCTTTGGTTGGTCACCAAATCCACATGGCTTAAGGCTTTGTGGACCACAGAATACCAGGGTTGCAGCTCTGGTCAGCAGCTCAGGGTAAGGTGGGAGCTCTCTTCCTCCTCCCCCCCTCGCCTGTGATTTCCCCAAGGTCAGCAAGAGGCAGCCTGCAAGTCTACTTCGGGGCTCATTCTAAAAGCCCAGAATCCCAGCACTGCCTGGGCTGCTACAGCAGGATGAGCAGGAGCACAGATTATCCCAGCCACGCTGCAGGCCGCGGGACACACCTCACGCAGCCCTTCAAACAGGATGGGCTCCGAGTCCACCACTGAGGCTTCCTGCACCCGTGCCATCCGGCTGCAAGGGGGCAGTTAGCTGACAGCCGCCAGCTGCCGCCCCTTCCAGGCAATCAGGCCAGGCCTTCCCCAGGCAGCCACGGGGACTGACTATGATCATATGCGGTGCTGGGGACTGGGGGTGCCCCTGTTGAGTTGGCTGAAACTTTTTCTTACTGATTTTTATTGAAGTATAGTTGATTTACAACGTTGTTAATTCCCATTATATAGCAAAGTGATTCAGTTGTATATATATATGCTAAGTCGCTTCAGTCGTGACCAACTCTGTGCGACCCCATAGATGGCAGTCCACCAGGCTCTGCCGTCCCTGGGATTCTCCAGGCAAGAACACTGGAGTGGGCTGCCATTTCCTTCTCCAGTGCATGAAAGGGAAAAGGGAAAGTGAAGTCGCTCAGTCGTATCCGACTCTTCGGATATATATATATATATATATATAGTATATATATATATATATATTTTTTTAATATTCTTTTCCATTATGGTTTATCACAGGGTATTTTTTTAATTGGAGGATAGTTACTTTACAATGTGGTGTTAGTTTCTGCTGTACGGCAATGTGAATCAGCTGTTAAGTATACTTATATCTNTATACATATATTCCTTCCCTTTTGGACCTCCTTCTGCCCTCTTTGATCGCACCCATCTAGGTCATCCCAGAGCACCAAGCTGAGTTCCCTGCTCTATACAGCAGCTTCCCTCTAAGTTGGCTGAGACTTTTATCAGGCCCGCATCACTGTCTGAGGCTTTCCCTGCCCAATTCTGTTTCATCCTCTGTTCTTTCATCCACCTTACTCCCCGTCCCCATAATTCTTTTCAACTCCTATCTCTGTCTTAGCATCTGCTTCCCAGAGGACACAGACTGACCGAGGGCCCCAGTGCACACTGATTGCCCGAGGCTGGAATGGACCCTGGTCAAGGCATGTAACTCCGTGAGCCTTACTTCGCCATCTGGCAAACTGGACACCGGTCACCACGTGGTCCCGAAGATTCCCCTAGAGACTAGTACACTTGTGAAAGATTGGACCTCTTGCAGATGCCCAGCAAGTCCTATCTGATGGGGTCGTTTGTTTTGATTTCTTAAAGTTACATGCTACTCCCTTGAAAGCAAGTGGCTTCTGAGAACACCATGGCTGCTTTTAATAAATGTGACAGCAGCATCCTCCGCAGACAGATCACAATGGGAGTTATCAGAAGGAGACTGTTTCCTGACCGGCAGCTGCTCGCTGGGGACTCAGAGCTGGCCGGGGCCCGGCCCTTCACACTCTCACACTCCAGGCTGTTAGAGACTGGCGGGAGAGAGTCTGTCTTCTTGCCCTGGAAGGTTCTCTCCGGAGTGTGACAGCTGCCTCTGCCCCAACCAGCGTTCAGCACTAGCTCAGGAAACAGCACCCTCGCCAGCTTCTTGAGATCTTCAGGGAAATGTCACGGAAACCCTCAAGGGATGCTGTCCGGAGCCCCTTAGAACTGGGGCCTCATACACGTGTCATCTCTTCTTGAGCACTTTGAAAAAGCAGGCACTGCAAGGCTAGTAAGAAGCTGAAACAAGATCTGAAAAAGCTACTTCCAGAAAACCCAGATGGGGAAGTGGGGTTACAGCCCGGCCTGAGAGCTGGGCATGGACAGCACAAAGACCTCGCCACAGAGGTTATGAGACAGCTGGCTGCCACCAGCATTTCTGGGTGCCTCTGCACAAAGTCAGGTCAGGGTGGGGAACAGGGCCCATGGTCCCAGCATCCCCCTTCCGAAGGTTCTATCTTCATGGCGCTCTTTTCTGCCCATCAGAACTCCCCAAGCCTGCTTGAGGACCTGCCCTCCCACATCGGAGCCCACATCTTATTTCTGCCTGACGTACAAGGCGAGAACCCCACAGTCTTCTCACACATCAGGCTGAGTACATTTTTCATTCTTGAATCCCCAGCCCTCAGCATAGAGCAGGCACTCCAACGTTTGATGGATGAAAAGAGGCTGCCAGCTATTAAGTTTTAATTAAATTTAAGCTCCCTCATTTCAGTTTTAATACTCAGATATGGAGAGGCTGACTTTTTTTTTTTTTTTTTTTGGTTACATTGTCTTTGGATCTCTATTGAGCTGTTTAAGACACAAGTCAGGGACTTCCCTGGCAGTCTGGTGGTTAAGACTTCACCTTCCAATGCAGGGGGTGCCAATTTGATCCTTGGTCAGGGAACTAAGATACCACATGCCTCGTGGCCAAAAAATCAAAAGGTAAAACAGAAGTGATATTGTAACAAATTCAATAATAACTTAAAAAAAAAAAAAACCATTGTTCCAAACAAGCACTGGACCTCTCTGCAGTGGTGAAAATATCCTGTGTGCTGTTGAAAACAGCATCCACAAGGCACATGTGGCTACTGACAAGTTGAAATGTGGTGGTGTTACTGCAGATCTGAATTCTTCATTTTATTTGGCTGCAATTTTTTTTTTTTTTTGGCTACATGGCATGGGATGCAGGATCTTAGCTCCCCAACTGGGTATCAAACCCATGCCCTCAGCAGTGAAAGCACAGAGTCCTAACCACTGGACCACCTGGGAAATCCCTGGTAGTAATTAATTTAAATGGCAATACGCCTGGCTCGTGGCCACTGCACTGGCAGTGCAGAACCAGCTAGCTTGTTCTCTTAACTCTCAAGCTTCATGCAAATGAGAGGATGCCATGTTCCCTGGGCTCTGAATCGCCTCCTGTTCCTCACTGAGTGATGCTCAGACAGCCTTAACAAAGCGCAATGCCGGCGCCTCTTCCATTTCCGAGCACTTGCTCTGGGCTGGAGCACGGCAGTCTTGATGTGTCCCGGGAGATGGGGCCGGAAGCACGTCTCCAGAAAGGAAGCCAGGGCACCCAACCACCTCAGACTCCGGGGCGTCTGGGGCCGAGAGGAAGGAGGGAAGGGGAGGGTGTGAAAGAAGCCCGTTCCGGGGCCTGGACGCCTGCCGGGCTGCATGTATTTACCTCACAGGGTGTCACAGTTGTCTGCCCTGCAGCTGAGGGACTGTCCATGTCTACAGGAAGGGGACAGAAATCTGCTTTGTCCGTGTTCCCTGGTACTGCCTGCTCGTTGTTCAAAGGGGGCGAGAAGAGCCGGGGGGTGGCAGGTTTGGGAAAGAACGCTAGCTCAGGGCAGGCAGACGGGGATCGCTGGGAAAAAAGAGAAACTAAGTCCCCTGCATGTTTGCATCCAAACTGATACCAGCGGCATCTATCACACTCCCTGGGGTACTGCGTCCACCTGGCCACGGGGACGGCGCTCACTGCCCAGAGCACGCGGCAGAGGCCACTCAAGCCACGCCCTCGGAGAGAGGCGGGGTCGTGCTCCGTTCTCCATGCAGCATGACTGCAGGCGCAGGGCGCAGGGCGCAGGGCGCAGGGTCCGCGGCTCAGGAGGCAAGGCCCCCTCCACCCCACCACGGAGAGCTAGGACCTCCGGGCAGTGACAATTCTGGTTGAAAAACGAAATGCTCAGTGATGGGGTTCCGCGGACAGAGCACGTGCGGGTGCTCTGTGATGTGTGCCTGGCGGCCCTCCGTCTGGGGACCCTCCTCTCTGGCCCCTGCAGAGCCCCACGGACTGTCGTGTGGAGTGCTCGCCCGCCACGCAGCACTCCCGTCCCTCCTTACCTTACACACGACAAATCCTCCCACCCGTAAAAAGGGGTTTAATTAGCCGGAGGCAAAACTATTAAACCAGAAAGACTGAATGAAGGAGCTGAAGAATAATGTCTGCTCAAGAAGAAAGAGAGAAGACGTAAGGTTTGGTGAACACTGCCTTCTGTTCCATCCAGGGTTTCAATACATGACTTCTCCTCGTCACTTCTCTCACTTACCTCCCACACCCAACCCGACTCTCTGTCGTCTTTATTTAAGTCTCCTTCATGTGGGTGGCCCTGCTCTCCCACTGGACTGGAGCAGCCCTTTGGTACGTTACTGCACAGTTAATACATCCCCCTAAAGTTCACATTTCAGCTTCACTGGCACTATGGAAACTCAGAGAAAATGCCTGAAAGTCTCCCTCCCTCTCTGACGGAATGACTCTAAGCCCAGGAACTTATGCAAAGGAAATAATTAAAGGATGTCCGCAAGGCTTTTGTTAGAAGGATGTTTACCCTGGTGCTGTTTATAATCGTGAATCATTGGAAACAACTTGCCTGTCCCCCAAGCAAAGCTAAAAGATCCAGGACCCAAGGATTGCCTGGTAGGTAGAGACCAACCGTGAGTCACTAAGTCAATCAACAAACCCCAGAGCTGAAAGTTAAGGTAGAGACCGAGTGACAGTTCCAGATTCCCCAGGGCCTGAATCCTACAAATATAGGGCAACTACCCTTAAGAAAATGAATACAAAATTATGAGTACAGAATTAAGCACAGGGCCTGGGTAGAGGCCTATGCAAGTGAGAGGCCTTTGGAGGAAGTTTTATGAGTATCGAAAAAGTCTAACTTCTAAATATAGAAGGAAGAGAAAGAAGAAAATAGGAGATACTGGAAGTCTCTTCCTTCAAAGGCCATGGTATACCAAGACTGGGCAGCCCAGTTAGCAGAGGATAATGTTCAAAGTCTAAGACCAAGGTCTTCTGCTTAGACCAAAGTCTAAGAAGCAGGAGAAGGGAGACAAGAATAGGGAGAAAGATGCTTGGCGGTGGTTGAGTCGTTCAGTCATGTCTGACTCTTGCGCGCCCATGGACTGTAGCCCGCCAGGCTCCTCTGTCCATGGGATCTCCAGGCAAGAAAGGAGTGGGTTGTCATTCCCTTCTCCAGAGGATCTTCCTGACCCAGGAATCAAACCCGGGTCTCCTGCATTGCAGGCAGATTCTTTACTGACTAAGCTATGACGGAAGCCCGAGACGCTTGGAATAAACAGCAGGATACAAGTCAAGGAGATAAGCAAGAACTAATACAAAATTAAGGCAGTGTGGAGTGGGGGGAGAGGCAAAGGAAAACTGCTTTAAATAGATCACAGGAGGGATTAGTTGGTACTTGAAAAATTATAGGAACAAGCAGTCAGATAAAAAGAGCAGGCTGTTGGGAGACTGGGATTGACATACATATACACTACTATGTGTAAAATAGGAAATTAATGAGAACCTACTGTAGAGCATAGGGAACCCTACCTAATACTCTGTGGTGACAGAAAGGGGAAGGAAATCCAAGTAAGAGGGGACATACATACATGTATAACTGATTCACCTTGTGTACAGTGGAAACTAACACGATGCTGTAAAGCAACTATACTCCAAGAGAATTTAATAAAAATAAGTCACGGAGATGTGATATGCAGCATGGTGACTATAGTTAACAATACTGTATTGCATATTTAAAAGTTGCTAACTGAGTAAGTCTTCAAAGTTCTCATGGCACACCAAATTGTAACTGTCTGATGACAGATGTTAGGATGAACTCATTGTGGTGACCATTTCATAATATATATGTGTCAAGTTATTATGCTGTACACCCGGAATTAATGTTATGTATGAATTATATCTCAATAATAATATAAAAAAAGAATAAGAAAAAAAGAGCAGCCCACTCAGTATAAGAAGCAGAGAGAAAGCTTTTGAGACCAGCAGCCTGGCTGTGATGAGGGGCTCCTCTGAATCCCTGAAATATCTGCCCCACATCTCCACTGACACCACGGCTACTAACCAGCATGACCCTCCATCCTCAGCCCCTCTCTGCCACATACCCTGGGTCTTTCCCGCACTTGCCAAATTTATTCACATCACACAGGCTTTCCTCATCCCCTTTTTAAAATAAAGCAGGCCAGGAACATCCCTGGTGGTCCAGTAACTAAGACTATGCTTCCACTGCAGGGGGCCCAGGTTTGATCCCTGGTTGGGGACCTAAAGATCCCACATGCAGTGCAGCTTGGCCAAAAGACTTAAAAAAGGCAGACTGAACTCTTTGTCAAGGTCTTGACTCCCCCTACTTGCTCTGAGCTAGGGCAGCTTCCACCTGTGGCCCGTCCAAGTCCAGGAGGTAGCTCCTGGCAGCTCTCTGTACGGTAAAGGTCCTCCGGCATCAGTGATGCTTCAGCTTCCCTGCCTGCCCCTCCTCAGCAGCCCCCTGCCCTGACTAGTCCTATTTTTGCCAGCCCTTCCCATACGCTTTGTGCCAAGGTCACACAGTCCCAGAGCCTAGCCTTGGATCCTGGGATGTGTTCTCTACCTGCTCCTGCCCAGGCCACCTTTTCTACCAAATTCAAAGTCCACAGGGGACACTGAGTACACGGGAGGACACAGAAAAGGTATCAGCCTGCTTTGCTGTCAAGGGGGGATTTGGCAATTGCAGGAAATGACAGTTGGCCTTCAACTCAGGAACGGGGGTAAACAGTAGGGAGGGAGACAGGGAACTGGGCAGGAGCTACACAAAGACCTTCAAAGCTGGTTCTCCTGGAGGCAGCTCTCCTAAACATCATGATTGTTAAAGGGCTGGCAGGTCACAAAGTTCCCGATTTTCCAGGAATGCTCAGGACTTGAATCTACTAACCCTCTCAGTTCCATCAGTCTCTGACCAATTCCAGGCGGAACTGCAAGCTGAGCACAGAGGAGGTCTGACTTTGCCCTTCCAGCCTGCAATCCCTAAGGATGCTCACAATAAAACCAGTCCCGGACTAGCTGCCGCCTAGGCCCCCACGGGGGAACTATCCACCCCCTACCTCTTTGAGGAGTGCCTGACCCTTCCTGTGGTTGTTTCGTTTGCTCTTAGGCCAGAGGAAAGGGCCAAGGAGAGACCAAGCTCCCTGGTGCTTCTCCTTTGGGGTGGCCACTCAAGCTCTGCGCCCCTTTGCAGATGGTGCCTAATGAGGAAAGCTCCCACCCCTAGGGGCTCTCAGGGAGACATTCAGGGGGCAGCTGTCCTCCTCGATCGCTATAGAGTGCTTGTTTCCAGGGCAGCCGCCTCCATGTGTGGTGAGACCCAGGCCGCCCCAGAAATCACTCACTAGCCAGCCCTACCGGCCTTGTCACTGAGCGTCCTGGATTGTCCCCCTTCCCGATCCTCTTGGCTCGCTTCCCCAGAGGGCTTGATGAGCCTGAGGACCACTCAGCTGGCATCTCCCTCAGGCACACCGAGCCCACTCGCCCTTGCATTTCGCGGTTACACTGCTTCCAGCAGCACAGCCGGCAGCAGAGGCTTAAACCGGGGGAGTTGGGGGTGGGGGTTGTCACCAAGAGTTCTCGAAACTGAGAAGTCTGCCGGTCACCCCGGAGAGGGACGCTCGAGGTGCTGGCCCGGCCTCCGGAGCCCCGTGGAAGCAGAGGAACCAAGTTACTTCGCGACCCCGAGTTAAGCCGAGACTGCCTGGGAGGCCGAGGGGCAGTCCCGGTGGTTCTCCCACCCGGAGAGGCGCCCGGCCCCCTCCGCCTGGGGAGCCCAGCGGGTCGTCCGGGACCGGAGACCGTGTCTTCCCTCGTCCCTTCTTTTCCTAGGCGGCCGGGCTGCGCGCAACGGAGACATTTAAATCGCCCCCTCGGGAGGCCGGCGTGGAGAGGCCGGAAAGGCGGCGGCGGCCTGGGGGCTGCAGCGGGCCGGGGCCGGGCCGGGCTGCGGTCGGGGTCCGGGCCGGGAGGGCACTCACCAGCGCGTGCTGTCGTGGAAGTGCTCCAGCACCGCGTAGCCGAAGAAGGACCCGGCAGGACCTTGGAAGCGCACTGGGCGCTGCGGGTCCAGGTTGTAGGCGCCCGCAGGGGTCCCTGCAGCCACCAACGCCAGGAGCAGCGCGCGGAGCCCCCCGGCGCCCCTCTGCGCCGCCGAGCCCCCCATCCCCAGCTGGCCGCCGCCC